>JZKD02S1734768.1:189341-202747 GCA_000966675.3 Picea glauca
TTTATTATTATTTAATTTTCTTTTTATTGCATTTTTTATCTAAATTAATTTTTATTATAATTATTATTTGAATTTAAATTATTTTTATATTATTTTCTTATTATTATAAAACAAATTCTAAACAAAATAACTTAATTCTAACCATAATCTATTATTAATTCTAATAAACTTTTTTTTTCACTTCCAAACCCAAACCCTAATCAACTTATAATCGTCAATGAGCATGAAAAAAATAGATCATAGACTCAATATATATTATACATACATTATAACAATAATTCATCTATCAATTCAAATCCATTAACATGCATGATATGCTTACCATCTCTAACGGGTGTTGCTACATTATGTTCCACAATCCATAACACCCATAAGATATGAAAAGTACATCCTAGAAAATTGGTAGATAGTCCCCCTCTCGACATCTTGAACGGAAATTCCATCGAAGCTCGTCATAATTTCATCAGTGACTAACACTGATGTTTACAGAAATCTGCCATGGGCTTTTATAGAGGGCAAATTCATGAAACAAAGGAGGTAATAGGGAGTCGGAAGAAAAGGAGGTAATAGGGAGTCGGAAGAAGAGACCGACCTGGATGGTTAGCCAAACAATCATGGATATCACTATCTAAACAAATTTTCTCTGACATTGAAATGACAAGCATTCAGAGTATGAAAACTGTCATTATAGTTTACTCGATTTTGTTTATCAAAACTGAAAAACATGTTTTCAATACACTGAAAAATGGAAAATGTGTTTTCCAAAGCTACAGTACAAATGTGAGAATATATTTAATTAAGGACAAACCATATACACTAAGCAATGGTGTATTTGATGACCTTATCCATTGGGATATACAAAGTTTGGATGTGTATATGTTTGAACATGACCTATTGTTTGACCTTATCCATTGGGATATACAAAGTTTGGATGTGTATATGTTTGAACATGACCTATTGTTTAATGATTAGTGACACCTTTAAAATACAATAAAAAAGTAATAAATTTAGCAATGATGTATTTGATGACCTTATCCATTGGGATATACAAAGTTTGGATGTGTATATGTTTGAACATGACCTATTGTTTAATGATTAGTGACACCTTTAAAATACAATAAAAATGTAATAAATTTAGCAGATAAAATGTAAATTGATCATCACATTTTGATAAAAGATTGCTTGAATGAATATGCCTTAAACGATCCAAATTAATTATATAAACAAAGCATTATTTATACTTTTGAACATGAATAATGGGTTTTCACATTTAAACAAAAACAATAAACAAAACATTATTTAATAAAAGATTGCTTGAATGAATGTGCATTAAACTATCCAAATTAATTGTATAAACGAAACATTATTTATACTTTCGAACATGAATCCTGGGCGCTCACATTTAAACAAAAACAATCCCGTGCCTAATTAACTATATAAACGAAGCATTAAATCTTACATTTAAAAAAAACAATAAACAAGCATTATTTATACATTTAAACATGAATCCTAGGCGCTCACTATTAAACAAAAACAAGCCCGTGCCTGATAATCATAAAATAAAATTGAGTGAATACAGAATTATCAGAATCACATGGACTATTTAATTACACCATCATCGATCCCATGTTCACAAAAATAAGATTCAAATTGAATGCCAAAATAAACAATACCAAATACATTACATTTAGCCTTTGCCATCTCCCCCCACATTAAGCGTGCATAACTACAGGCAACAATATTTACAGTATAGCCACAAACGTCCTGCTTTTTGCAGTCATGGGGAGGTTACCACTCACATGTAAGAAATGAAACGCCCTAGAGACATGTTCAAATGTGGCGGAAATGTAAATTTGACTTTGTAAAAGATAAAAGGTTTAAAATAATTAAATTTTTAATCTCAAGTAAGTTTGTTAATTATATAAATGTGTTAATTTTTAAGGGTACACTTATTTATAATGGGCATATTTAATAGGTTTTTAGTGCTTAATCAGTTTTGTATGAACAAGATTAAATATTGATGGAAACAATTAAAGTTTTGTTACAAAGTGGAGCGATTCATTTTCTGACCACGTTTAATTAATTACCAAGTGATTTAGCCACTTTTTTTACATACTACCTCTTCCAAGCCACCCCCAAACCGTTTCTGTACCCTTCCGTTCATGTTTCCAAAAGTTTAAAGAATACCACTATTAAAGAATACCACTAACACGTTTACTGTACCGCAGCGTTTAAAAAATAACACGTTTGTAATGAAAAAACACACCGGACGCTCCAGAAATGTTTGTAACCACAGCAAATGAACTGATATATATAGAGAAACAATTCGATTGAGAGTCAATGCCTGGTGCATTCATTCGGGGCCTTAAAAAAATAAAAAGCCACCACGCGTCAGGCATGGCATTTGATGAAATGTCAGCGTTTATTGTTTTTACAATAGATCATTTTGACCTTCGAATTTTTTCTGTAGAATTTGGTCACCAATAGACATGGAGTTTGGGCTACGCTTTAAACGTTGCACGATGGTTTTTACGTCGACTCGGTTGTACCTACCAACACAAGGACTCCATAATTTGACTAAGGTTATATATATGCGGAATTCTACTCAACAAACACACATGCGATCTGCACTGCTCTGAGAAATGCTTTTAAAATATCGTGGTAATGACATGTTACGTCATCAACCAGTGTTTTCGACGCCACTGTTACTCGGATACAAGTTTGCACCTTGTGTTTTTGTTCGAAGTGTGTATTTATCACATGTTCTTCATTTCAAAACATCTAGGGTGGATCACTAGTCTCCTCAATTTAAAAATTGTTTTTTAGAGCCATTTGTTATAATATTTGTAATAGTTCACTCAAATATTACCAGTCGATACCTTATGAACAAAAGCCTGCCATCTATATGTATACTCAGATTTTTGTTATGGATACTTTTTAGCGTTTTCTAGCTGTGACTTAGAGGCTGTGCTAGTTTTTTAACATGATTAAGTAAATGTGAAAAACTAAGATTAATGAATGCATTCAAGAATATTTTCAATTGCTAATTATAAGATTATAATTTATAATTAAACAGGTTAAACCATCAAATTATAATTTATAATTAAAAAATCATTAAATGTGCCCATTTCCAATAAGTATATGCCTTTAAGCATAATTAAAACATATAACATTTACACAACCACAAAATCAAAATCTGTAACACTAATACAATCACTACAATTACTGTAATTAGAAAGTAAAATCACATAATTAATACAATTACTACAACTAATGCAATTAAAAAGTAAAATCACATAATTAAAGAAAGTGGTTGATGTATTTAGATAATTAAAAGGTGAAAAATTAGTTAAAACAAGTAACACTAATTTAACCACTTAACACTAATATAAAGACATTTAAAAGTAGTTGATATATTTAGATAGATGATATTAATTTTGAAAGGTAGAAAATAGTGCTTAACTACTTTTAATGATGTGATTATGATTATTACAATTAAAATATTATTTTAGAATATTTTTCCTTTAAATTTATTATAATTATTATTTAAATACTTAATATATTAAATATTTAATTTATTAATAATTAATAATACTTATTATTAGACCCTTGCATTTTTTGCAATGGAGATTTGTTTTTGGGTTGAAAAAAAATTATCGTTTTTATTTTATATTTTAACTTTGGTGTGAGCAATTCAATTTTATTTTACAACATCTTATTGTGTGGCGAGTGATGACAATTTAATACGCAATTTAATTATGCAGTTGTAGCACGGTTGGAAGGGGTGCACGTATGAGTGTCAAAGTTCTGAGACAATTTTGATTTCCAAAGCTTGCCAGTGTGAGTGGTTGAATGGGGACTTTGAAAGCTCTAGGTGAGTTTGATGGATTGCAAGGAGTTTTACTTGAGTTTGTTTGTTCAAAGTAATTGTTGAGGTCATTGCGTTTTATCATGATATACTGTGTTACAAACCAAAAACATGAGGTTCTTTAGAAGTTGCAAGTGTTGCAACTAGACTTCCTAGACATGAATTTGGGCTTCTACAAATGTATGCCAAAGGGTAAGAAATCCTTTGCATTTGCTACCTTGCTTTGACCCAGTTTGGTTTCATGCATAATGCAATTACCTCTATTATGTTACTGGAAGAAACTGTGTAGGCTGAAAATAGTCAATCGTGTAATGGGAAAAATAGTCGTGCATAGTACAGTTACTTCTGGTCTGTTGTTGGTTGAAATGGATGATTATTATTTTTTTCTTTTGTAGAGACAATTTAACCGGGTTAGGGTTTCTTACAAAAAGTGCGCACGTCGAAGAGAATTAAAGGTTAGTATGAAAAAAGTATGTTCAGAAAGACGAAGTTGTTGTCAATTTCCAAGTGTTGTGTGTTGCGAGTTGCAGGAGTTGTGGTGTTGGAATTTTGCAAATATATGTCAGAGGGTAAGAAATATTGTGCATTGCATTCTATATGGAAAGGAAGATTAGAAAACGATTCTTATTCTGCATCTGTAGATATGGATATTCACTTTTTTTTTATGGACAGATGCAATTAGTTTGTGTGCTTGTTGTATAATAGTATATGATTCATGTATAACAGATGCACCATGTTTTATTGGAGTTTTCTTTGTTGTTTTATTAAACCTCATTCTTGTTCATCATATGTGGATAGTTGCATTTTTCGAAAGATATTGCAATGTGCAATGCCTTGTCACTTATGTGTGGAGGTGTTTGCTTTGACAATTTATTCACATACAACGTAGTTGTATGTTTTGTGCTCTTGCGGTTCATCATATGCAAAATTGTATGTGTTGATAGTTCTCTTTGAATTTCATTTGAATTTGAACATGTAGATAGCTACATTTTTTGAAAGATATTGTGATGTGCAATGCATTGTTGCCTATATATGAAGACACTTTCTTTGACGGTTTGTCTGAATCCCAAATAATTGTTTCTTTTGTGTTTTGTATAGTTTTTTCTTGGCATAATGAACATTCAGTCTATTTTTCAATTCATGTGTGGATAATTGATACTAATTCTATGGTGTCTCTGCATTTTGGTGCTTACACACATTGGCGCTTACAATAGTTTTGTACAGTGGATTTTTCCCATGTTCTCTAGAGACTTTTGCGATGAACATGTGTGGGAACTCGGTGCAGTTCTGTCTTCCGCATTTTCATTTACATTTGAAGATGCAGATGGCTACATTTTTTCAAAATATATGTATTGATGTCGGGAATCTAATGTAATTGTTGCAAGAAATAGGGTCCTAGTTAATATTGATACCATTGCAATGTTTGTATATCTTTGTTGTCAAGGAAAAGAAAGAAATTATATATTGCTCCATTTCGCAATTCAATGGAAGAGTAACGAAAATGGGAGGGAGATGTGGACTGCATAAAAGAAATATTTTGCAAGAGTATATGAAAACATTCATCGAATTGAAAAAGAGGATTCCTATGCAGTAGATGTTAAATATTGCAATGTGCAACGTATTGCTACTTATTTGCAGAAACTTTTACTTTAACAATTTGTCTGCATCCCACATAGTTATGTATTTCGTGCTTTGTGCAATTGTTTTTCCTGGAACAATGGACATTTGGTCTACATTCAATTCATGTGCGGACAATTGTTACCAATTCGCTGACATTCTTACATTGTTGTGCTTTTGCACGTTGGTACTTGCAATAGTTAGATGGGCCATGGATTTTTTCCATGTTGTCCGGAGACTTTTTTTATGAACATATGCAAGTACTCGATGTAGGATTTTTCCAAATGATACTTAAAAGTAGGGAATATTTTAAAAATCCATGACAGTTTAAAGTGTAAAAACCTTGGTCAATTTTGCTAATTTTAAAATGGCAAGTATAAAATATTTTCCCATATATTTGTCAAAAATACTATAATTTTTAAGGATTTAATAAAGTTTCTAGAAATTTTAGACTTTTAAAAAAAAATACCTTTATCCTATAAAAAAATTGACAATTAAAATGCAAATGTGGTGTTGGGATTATGGAAATCTATGCTAGAGGGTCATAAATCCTACATAACTATGTCTTTCGTGCTTTGTATAGTTTTTTGCCCGACACAATGGACATTTGGTGTATTTTCAATTAATGTGCAGAGAATTGGGTAACAATTCTCTCACATGCTTACATTGTGGTGGTTTTTCACATTGGCACTTGGAATACTTCCGGGACATGGATTTTTTCTATGTTGTCCGAAGGAATTTTCTTTGAACATTTGTGAGTATTTGGTGTAGTTATGTCTTCCGGACATCCTCTCTACGAAAAGAAATATTGCGTCTGGAGTTGCGAGTTATGTGCACATTTTTCCCTAGAATAGTGAAGCTGTATTCTATTTTCAACTATTTTGCAAAAAAATGACACTGATTTTCGGGGTTCCCTACATTGTTTTGTTTTCACGTGTTGGAATTTGCAATAGTTATACAATATGGGTTGTGAAAAGGTTTTGTAATTTTCATAGGAATATGGCTATTTGAAGAACCACTTGTGTATTTTAAATTCTCGTGCGTAGAATTTATGTCAGTTGTCATCGTGGAGTTCCACACCTCTGTGGTTCTGCGGAAGGATTTTCTACACATATGTTTTTCGAGTGCGCATATTGTTTGTGTGCATTGGAATTAGGGGAAATTACATGGTGGGCATAGAAAAGACTTTCTCTATATTTGACCGTTGTGCGGATAAAAGACATGCTTGTGAGTTTCTATGCTTCTGCAGGTCCGTAATGGCAATAGTTCAACACTTTGTTGTGACAAGATTGGTCTCTTATTTATTTATTGATATCAATGCCTATATAATGTTTTGTCGAGGAAATGAAATAAATGATATATTGATCCATTCTTCAATTCAATGGAAGAGTAACGAAAATGGAAGGGAGACATGGAATGCACGAAACAAATATTTTGCAAGAGCATATGAAAAATTTCATCCAATCTAAGAAGAGGATTCATGTGCAAAAGATGTTCAATATTGTGATTTGCAATGCGCTGGTACTTAGATGTGGAGACTTTTACTTTCACAATTTCTCTACATCCCACATAATTATGTCTTTTTTGCTTTGTACAGTTTTTTCTACCTAGCACAATGGACAGTTGGTCTGTTTTCAATTCTTGTGCAAATAATTGTCAGCAATTCTCTTGCATGCTTGCATTATGGTTCTTTTGCACATTGGCACTTGCATTTCCACACCTCAATGGTTCTGTAAAGGATTTTTCTACCAACATGTTTTCCAAGTGAGCATACCTATTGGTTGTGTGCGTTGGCATTGGGCGTAGGTATGTTGTGGGAATCATAAATACATGTTGTATTTTGGACCGTTGTGTGGAGGAAATACATCCTTGCACGCTGCTATGCTTTTGTAGGTTTGCATTTTCAATAGTTCCACACTTTGTTGTGACAACCTAGGTAATATGGAGGAAGGCCCAGTCACTTTTGGGGCATTGATTTTTCTCAGATTTAGAAGGAAAGGGAAGTGATTTAGGATTGGTGCAAAGTAAATGCACTTGGTATTGAAGCAATGTCATGTCTTTGATTTTATTGATATCATCACAATGTCTATATATATTTGTTGTCGAGGAAAAGAAAGAAATTATATATTGGTCCAGTATGCAATTCAATGGAAGAGTAACATAAATGGAAGGGAGACGTGGAATGCATGAAACAAATATTTTCCAAGAGTATATGAAAATTCTCATCCAATCCAAAGAGAGGATTCTTGTCCAATGTATGTTCAATATTGTGATCGAAAATGTGTTTCTTCTTATGTGCGAATAATTTTCCTCTGACGATTCGTTGACATCCCATATAGTTGTATCTTTCATTCTTTGTATCGTTTGTTTTTCCTGACACAATGGACATTTGGTCTATTTTCAATTATTATGCAGAGAATTGTTCACAATTCTATGCAATGCTTGCATTGCGGTGCTTTTTCACATTGGCACTTGTAGTTCCGCACCTTTCTAGTTCTACAGAGGATTTTTCTACCGATATGTTTTCCAGGTTTGCATACCTGTTGGTTGTGTGCATTGGCATTGTGCATAGGAACGTGGAAGGAATAATAAATACTTGCTATATTTTCGACCATTGTGCAGAGGAACGACATCCTCGTAAGATACTATGCTTCTGCGCATATGCATTTGTAATAGTTCTGCACTTTGTTGTGACAAGATAAAAATATGAATGAAGGCTTGGTCACTTTTGGGGAATTTATTTTTCTGATATTTAGAAGGAAAAGGAAGTGATTTAGGATTGGTGCAAAGTAAATGTACTTTCTCTTGAAGCAATGTGAGCTCTATGATTTATTTAATTTTCAAAAAACAATTGTTGTGATGCCTTTATTCCTATTGTTTTTTTTTTTCTTTTGTTTTTTTTTTTTTTTTTTNTCTTTTTAGTTTGTGCAGGTGCTTTCATTGATGTGATATGACAATGCTCTTCATGGGCACGTTCTTCAAAGAGATCACTCATACTCTTTTGAATCCTCGTCCAGAGAATCCATTCTTATAATCCTTGTACCGAGATTTCATATTGCTTATATTCTGGCATTGGTGTGCTTGGATACTTCAACAGTTGTGTAGTTCACATAACTATACTTGGTATATTTAAGACTATTTGTTTTTAATCCTTGTCTAGAGAACCGAGAAAGGTAATCCTCATGCATTGTTGCACTTCTGCACCTCCTCATTTCAAATAGTTTTGCATCGATGATTGTGATGAGTGAAGTAATTTGAAAGATAGATCACCGATTTATAGTAAATTGATTTGAAGTGATTTAGATGGAAAGGGAATGCATGTAGAAGTAGTGCGAAGAAAATGCACTGGTTCTATATGGGCTACTCGATAGTTTTTATTGCAGTTATTTTTGTTTGAAAGACATACAATATATGTGCAAAACCCATTTTAGCGAATTTTCATCCCACTCTTGGCCTTGCGCAATATCAACTTTGTGATCTATTTATCTTTGGACAATTTGCTAGTTAAAATCATTTTTACTTGGTGAATTTTGAGGTTGGACAAAAGGTTTTTCTATGGTCATAGTTTTGTGCTCCACGCAACTATGCCTCTCCTACACTAAACACTTAGTATATTTTCAAGTCATGGGCAAAGAATTTATAGCATCTGGCCTTTTGTTTCCAGGCAGTGCTCCTGCAATAGTTATTGGAGAGGTTGAAAGTATTTATGTAGTGTCTTGATTTTATCCAGTGGTCTGGCTAATTAGTTTATGTATCTAACAAATGCATACAACTAGGTTCTTTGATTGTTTTTAATATGCACTGCGTCGAGAGACATAGTTGAATCTAATACATAAAAACACTTATAATTTTGACATCAGACATCACCATTGCTATGTGTTTCAAAAAAATCCATTGTTATTGCTTGATAATATGTGGTTCATGCATTGTGCAGTTACTTCATTTCATTGAAATTTGCAATGCCATTAGTGTAATTTTTAAGCAAACCATTTTTATTTTTTCTTCTTGTATTGTTCGATCAAACCATAAAATGATTTTTTTGGGGGGATGTACCATGTATCCCAAGGAAAATTAATAGCTTCTTATTATTTTTCTTTTTTAGGGGTTGGTTAAGTTGGTCAAGGACTATTTTAGAAACTATGTGTATCAAACAAAATCAAAGTTGAACACACAAAAAAATAAGGTATGCTACTTTGAGATTTTATTTAGCATTTTATGTTTTTTTGGTTGGTCAATGCTATAGAAAAAGCCTAAGCATCATATGAATGCCATAAACTGGAATATGGAAGATACAATAGATGTTGAAAACTTCTGAATGACATAAAATGGAACATGGAAGATACAATAGATGTTGAAAACTACAGAAAAAATGGGCAGTGCATTGTCCATGGAAATATTGACCATGTTCTACATAGAAATGGTGTTTTTAGATTGGATGCATTTACATATAGTTTTGGGGGTTGTTTGTTTGATGCATTACACATCCTTTTTCATTTCCACTACTCTTCCATTGAATTGTGAAATGGATTAATAGATCATTTCTTGGTCTGTATGGACAGTGGAGATAAATAAGCATTGGAATCATATGAGCTTGAACTAGGATTCAATTTCTTGTACGAATTGCATGGGATTCATGAGATTTACATATATCTATCAAAAATTCACTTGTCTGCATATTCGAATCTAAATGAAAATGAGGGAGGGATATGGGGATATATGTTTGGCATACAATGGTTAGAAAATGGATAAATATATCGATTACAATTTGGTCACTCATGAGAAAACAAAGTATTTGCATTTCAACAAAAATGTAAATGTAGATCCATATTGCATCTTGTTTCATGACACAAATCATGTTAGTGGTCACTATGAACCATTTCTTTACAAGAAACTAGTTAGATGCAATCTTCAACAACTTGATACTTGATTGTCACCGAGGTGAAAAAACCTTGAATACTATTGGAAATGTAATATGGACAAGATGCATTCTTATGGATTAGGAAGAGAAATTCCTATGGTGTCTAGTTGCGTGATATTTTGTTTGAAACACTTTTCCATTTGATAACCACGGATTTCAATTCAAAATAATTGATACTTTACATTGTACAATCCTTTTGTAATGTAATGAAAAGTGGTAACCAAAATGCATTGCGTTACTTGCATGAATATCTGACACCTGCTCTTGTAGGAAATACAACAACTATTGCAATTTGGTAGAAGTATCTTGTAAATATGGAAATAACATATGAAAAAGGAAAGATAGAGGGTGGGGAATTTTGTTTGCAATGGATATCATTCATTTTCAATGTAAATATCCAAGTGTGGTCCCTCCATGGTAGCAATATCGTCAACTTGTATTTGAATGACTCAAATTGTGATAAAACAATTGGTGTGTTGTTATTTGAAAAACATACAGTTCATGTTCACTATGATCCATTGCTAAGGGAGAAGTAAAATGAAATATGCAATGAGAATTGTGACCAACACATAGTGGGTGTAGTGAATACATGTGGAAACAAGAATGATAGAGAAAAAATGTTGGCATTGAGTAAAAGTATGCGTGGCAATGTATTGGTTACTGGACATGTACTTGGAAATCACCAAGATAAACAAAAAGCACAATGTGACGATAAAATTAAATTATTAAATAGCAGTGTAGTCGGTGGAATGGGTTGTCATAAAGCAAAGAAACCTATAGTTGAGAGACTTAGTTACCATAGACTAAAAAACATGGCATGTGAATGTAAGAACCAAATATCAAAATAGCATAAAAACCTCTGAATAAGTACTCAATGCCTTAAGAAATAGATAAATTCAGATAATAAGCCTCTTCGAGGGGGAAACCTCCTTATACATCATATGAAGTAAAAAATACAAGATGATTCCAAATGAAAAGGTCTCATTGGTATATATAAGAGACTAGGAGGTACAATTACAACTAATGGACCCAAGACAACATAAATAAAATAACAATACTAACGTAATATGCCGCAATTAAGGGGTAATGTGCCACAATTTAGGGATCAACATGCCCATCCCCTTCAAACAAGTGTTCTCCTCAACACTTGAGTAGTTATGGATGCTTTTGTATAAAAGAATCACATTCCCATGTGGAATCTTCAATAGGTAGTTTCTTCCACTTAATGATATACTCTAAAATTGATCTATTCCTCAACTAACAAATTCTCGTGTCAGTGATAGATTCAAGCTCCAATATGATTTTTCCTTCCTCATAAAATTCTAGCAATATAGTTTGAACTAGGATCTTGTCACCTATAACCTTCTTTAAGCATGAAATATGGAAAACTGGGTGTACTTGCGAAGATGCAGGAAGCTCCAATTTGTATGCCATAGTACCAATCTTTTTCAACACCTTATAAGGGCCATAGTACTCGAGTGATAATTTATTATCCTTATTAGCTTGTTTGAGGCACATATGTTTGTATGGTTGTAGTATTAAAAATACCCAATCCCCTACTTCAAATTTTTTTTCACTACGATGTTGATATGCTTGTTGTTTCATGGGATTTTGTGCCATGGTCAGGTTTTCCTTTAAGAGTAGGAGAAATTTTTGTTGATGCTTGTTGTGATATTCCACTTCTTGAACCTTATATTTTTATTTTAGAGAAGAAGTTATGGACAATGGGTGATATCCATAAGCGCCATAAATGGTGTCATTTTTGTTTTAGTATGAAAGGAAGTGTTATACCACCATTATGCCAAGGGTAACCACTTGAACCATTGTGCTTGTTTATTAGAGACAAATAAACAAAGGTATCCTTCTAGATATTTCTTCACTATCTCAGTTTTTCCATCGGATTGAGGATGATAAGATGAGCTATGAGCCAATTGAGTACCCAAATAAGAAAATAATTTTTTCCAAAAATGTCCTGTGAAGATGGGATATCTTTCACTTACAATAATATTTGGGCTTCCATGTAGCTTTTGAACTATCTCCATGAATACAATAGCAACTGTATTGGATTTGAAAGGATAAGAGAGTGAACAAAAGTGTGTGTACTTGGTAAGTCTATCAACAATCACCATCATGACACTCTTTCCTTCAGAATTCGATCACTCTGTGGTGAAATCCATGGAAACCTCCTCCCATCGCTGACTTGGAATGGCTAATGGTTTTAAAAGACTTGGGGTCTTAATTTTTTCCACCTTATTTTGTTGGAAAACCAAACATTCTGCCACAACATTTTTCTTCCCTTTTTTGTAGATGATTTCAAATTCATAACCCAACATCTTGGTCACCCCATTTTTGTTGCTCTTATGAAGAGAGTCTTTGTTCCAAGAAGTATTTAAGATTGTCATGATCTTTTTTGACCTTGAAGTTCCTACCTATTAGGTAAGGGTATCATTTCTTCAATGCATGTAGTATTTCCATCATTTCCTTCTTAGAAATGGGTTTGTGTAAGTCCTTTCCCTTGAGTGGCCAACTTTCAAAATAAAGGGGCCTTCCTTCTTGCATTAGAAAAACACCAATGCCATTTCCCGAGGCATCACATTCTGCAATAAAGGTTTTTGAGAAGTCCGGTGTGGTCAAGACATGAGCTTTGCACATTTCCTTTTTAAGTTGTTCAAAATCTTGAGTTTCCTCTAGAGTCTATGAAAATGCATCCTTCTTAGTTAATGCAGTTAAAGGTGCTTCTATTCTTCCATAGTTCCGAACAAACTTGCGGTAGTAGCCTGTCAAACACGAAAATCCTCTAAGATTCTTCAATGTTTTTGGAATCAACCAATCCATGATGGCTTTAATATTATTAGGTTCTACCTTGACACCTTCATGAGATACAATATTGTTAATATTTCATTCAAAATCCCAACCCAGTTTCAGTCTCGCTGATTTTTCAGTCAAATTTAAATGCTAAATTCAGTTTCAGCACTGTTTCATCATATGCTACAGCCTGGTGTT
>JZKD02S1734768.1:208542-219047 GCA_000966675.3 Picea glauca
CTTGTTCTCTCAACAAGACTGTTGTTGCATCTTCTTCTTCTTGGCATCTCACCAAAAAGTCTCTTGGCCTCTCACCAAGATTTCTTCAACTCCCTTGTTCTTGGCATCTCACCAAGAGTCTCATTTCTTCTTGCCCAAGAATGGGTGCGCCCATTTGCCTTAATCAACCTCATGAGGGAAGGTGAGGAGTTTTCTAATCTAATGGCTGAGTTTAGATTAGATGGGTGGCTGAGATTTTGTGTATCTTCACTCACCCTCACTTTAATCATGAAGTTATCTTTTAATTTGCATCTCACAAATTAATTTGACTAAGACCCATATTTGGCAATTTCTCCCCCTTAGGGCCTAGGGAAGAGAAACACTTGCCTTGGTACATAATTTAACAAATATGACCCAAACAATCTACCTCCTTCACCCCAAAGAAACATTTGGATGGTTTGGCATATAGTTGTTTCTCCTTTAGTAGTTGTAGCACCCTGTCACCATGTCGAACATGATTTTCCCAAGGCTTGTTATAGATTAATGTATCATCAAAAAATAATAACACAAATTGTAGAAGGAAGGGATTGAAAATGAAATTCATCAACCCTTGGAATGTGGAAGGTGCATTTGTAAGGACAAAAGACATGGACAAAAATTCATAATGGCCTTCATGAGTTCTGAATGTTGTTTTGTGGATATCTTCTTCCTTCATTCTAATATGATGGTACCCTAAACGAAGATCCAACTTTGTGAAGTATATTTCTCCATGTAGTTCATATAAAAATTCATCGATGACGTGAATGGGAAAGTTATCTTTAATGGTGATCTTGTTGAGATCTCCATAATCTAGACACATATGGCATGAGACCTCTTTCTTGAGTACCATTACCACCAGTGCAGAGTAAGAACTTTGGCTAGGTATAATAATTCCAACCTATAACATTTCTTCAACCATATGCTCAATTTCACTCTTCTGGGAATAAGGGTATCTATAAGGCATGATGTTAGGAGGAACACTCCCAGAAATTAAGTGAATAGCATGATCATGATTGTGAGTGGGTGGAATATCTCTGGGAATATCTTCAAATACTTTGGAATTCTTATCAATGATCCCTTGGAGATCCGGAGGAAAATATGGCTTAGATGTTTAAACATATAGTGAGCATAGTTGTACAATTACACCTTGATGCCTCTTTTTTAATAATTTTGTCATGCCATTAGATCTTACCACCTTTCTAGGTTTCCTTGTGATACCCCTTAACTCAAATTATTTTCCTTCCAATGAAAATTTCATGAAAAGTTCTTGAAAATTAAAATCCATTGTCCCCAATGATTGTAACCATTGGACCCTAGTATGACATCATCACCACTGATGGGTATAGAAATCATTGGACTATTCATTACATATTCCACCATAGTAAGATTGATATTATGGAATTTTCCTGCGTAATTGATAGTTCCTCCATTTTCAATGATTAATTGAAAATATGGCACTAGATATATAAAGCAATTGAGAGCTTTGGCTAATTTACAGTGAATGAAATTATGAGTACTACCAGAATCAATTAGCACTATCACCTTTTTATTTTTGATATATCCTTTGATCTTGAGGGTTTGAGGAGTGAAAATTCCAACCAATGCATGACATGATATGGTGGGAGTCATCTCTTCTTGTTCTTGTTCTTGTTCTTCTTCCTCTTCACAATCTATGTATAATAATTTCTTCTCACCACACTTATGTTCCTTACTATACTTGTTGTCACAATTAAAGCATAAACCTTTTTCTTTTCTTTCCTCCAATTGTTGAGGTGTCGACCTTGTAGGTTGAGGTGCTTTATAAGAAGGAAAATTATTCTCTCGATAGATGTTAGGGGTGGTTTTTCTAGTATCCATAGCCAAATTTTTACTTTCAACATTTCTCGCCACCTTGACCGCATTCTCCAACTATTTGGGTTCCCAAAGGCAAACCCCATGTTGAATGTTATCCTTTAAAGTTCTTATGAAGACATCAATCAGGTTCTCATCTGGAGTATTTGTTACCTTTATATTCAATCTTTGGAAGTTCTCAATGTGCTCTGCAACTAAACCCTTTTGCTTGAGAATTATCAATTGGATGAAGAAGGTATTCCTCCTTGTATCCCAATAGTGTGCTATCATCTCTTCCGTGAAAATTGTCCAAGTGACAAGTGATTTGCGAGAACAAATCCATCGATACCACACAAATTGATTATGTTCTAAATATAAGGATGAAATTCATACCTTTTGTGTGTGTGGCACATCATGTAGATCAAAGAACTAGTCCATTTGGAGTATCCATGTGATTGGATCCTTGCCATCAAACTTCCTCATATCCATCTTAGGAAAGTGGTTGGTCTTTAACCCAAAGCAGGAGTTTCTCCAGACTTGATTCCTCTTCCTTGTGTCCTCATCATGAATTTCATGGGATACATTGTCACTTTAAGGTGGCCTCTCTATTAACATTTTTTTCAACCCTTCCACGATCTCCCCTTTTAATCCATCCATCTTAGTATCCATCATTGCTTTTAGCTTAACTTTAGTTGAATCCATCATCCTTTGTAGTTCATATTTTGCTACTTCCTTCTTTTGTAAATCATTTATGTCCTTACACATTTCTTCACCTTTGTCAAGATTCCAAGTAGGAATCTTTGAGCAATTATTTGGTGTATAAGTTCCCTTTTTTGGTGTCATGTTGACCATGTATCACTTCAAGGTAGCAATTCCTAATTGGCTTAGGCAGAGGTCCTCAAAAACAAGGGAGTCTCAGGTGCTATAGCTCTCTGATATACATGTGGGATCCAACAATAGTACTTGGCCCAATATCTCAGGGCACTAACTAGGGAGGATTTACCATGCCCTTAGTCGTACTATCCAACTACACAGGTACTAGAGAGTGATCTCCCTAAGTGTTATTCTCACTATACTATAACAACAAGACTGACAAATGGTTTACTCGGTTGGTCTCATGATTTCGGGGGATCTTCCAATATACACCAGGTACATGGGAGTTCAAATCCATAACAGTGTTGTCTAATTCTCAATAATTTGAAATGGGCCTTCCGATATACTCTAGGTACGTGGAAGAACCACATCATCCCTGTGTTGTAGCACTGACAATTAATGAAAGCTCCTGCGTTTAGAGATGTCATAATACATATGTACCTAAAAATGCCTAATATTCTCCCAAATTTTTGTAATACTCCTTTTATCCCACTTTATTCCACTTTTTGAATCACTCCAATTGGACCTTCTAGTCAAAATATATGCAAATTTCCACAAAAAAAAATGCACCTTTTAAAACCCTGATTTAGAGACTGTTCTGCTAGCCAACCTTTATTCTGTTGTAGATTTGTAATTTCGGTCATTCTGAGTCTAAAATTTCTACCTGAGGTATCCTGATGTGTTTTCTTTCCAACCCCATAGGTTAGGCCAATATTGTATTATCCAAGAGAATTTTATGACAACTTTCCCAAGATGTGCTGAGTTTTTTTTCCTTTTAGGAGGGAGAACTTGTACGACCTACCACATGTCATTGTCTTCACTTCAGAACTTGAAATTTTCACCAGTAAAACATCATTCCATACCCTGACCAATGGAACAATTCACACTCAATTTGGAGGTCTGTAGCTTCATATATAACAATTTTCCCAAGAACAACTATTTTAAACTGAAATCTGGACCAGCCAAAAACCCTAATTTCCTCAGAGAATAACTTTCATAGTATAGTGAATCAAGGGTTGAAATTTGTACACAAGATACTTCACTATTCCTCCTTAGTACTGTAAAAATTTCAGAACCAAGATCTGAAATTTAGACCCAAGTTAGATTTATATGTCTCCTCTACACCATAGAAATTCTAGATCCTGAAACTGTACAGAAAAAACGTTGTAGCGAAAATGCCAAGAAGACTTGTTTTGAAGAAGCCAATTCCGAGGATTGTCTGGCTGTGATACGAAATGTTAAGAACCAAATATCAAAATAGCATAAAAACCTCAGAATAAGTACTCAATGCCTTAACAAATAGATAAATTTAGATAATAAGCCTCTTTGAAGGGGCAACCTCCTTATACATCATATGAATTCACAAATACAAGATGATTCCAAATGAAAAGGTATCCTTGGTATATATAGGAGACTAGGAGGTCAAAATTACAACTAATGGACCCAAGATGACAAAAATAAAATAACAATACTAATGTAATATGCCCCAATTAAGGCGTAATGTGCCACGATTTAGGGCTTAATAGTGAAACAAACAAATGCAATTGCAGGTTCGCTGCCATCAAGGGGTGAAAATGAACACACATGTATAGGATGATGGTTCAATCAATGCAACAAGGCATGATAGTTGTTGTAACCCTTGAGATGTTTCTGGCTAGGAAATTATGCCAAGACATCCATTTACTATGATTGATTTTTATTTTTTTTTGTTTGTCCTAAAATAGAGTATTTTGCTAATCTTACATTATATTTTGATTACTAACATTGAATGATTAAATATCAGAAATTGATGGCATGATTTCAAATTTTCATACAATTTAAATTTTTAATGAATGAAAGAAGAGTTTGAAGGAACAAAATTGAAAGAAAAATAATGTATCCTTTGATAAATATTATTTTTCTTTTCAATGGAATAAATTATGAAATAAATTATATATCTGAGCTATGAACATAGAATGAATAGAAAATAAAAATTCATTTCTATTCACAAGGCATAATGAACAAGACACGAGACGAGTGAATACTTACAGTATATCTGAGGAAATGTGTGCCCTTAATGATTTCTTTGCAATTTTAATAGTAGTGGTCATACGAATTTTATTACACTTATAGCATCAAACATATTCAAGAGGGAATTATGGAAATAAAAATCAAATAAAGAACAAGAATCACATGAATTGAAACAATGGAATATAGAATCACCCAAGGTTTGCTATAAAAATTTATTAAAATATTTGGTCTTTTCGAAGGAAAAAAAGATCCTTTTACATCGAGTATTTATGAGACTTTATACTACTCGGATCTTAACCATGTGGTTATTTGATCCTATTCATAGATTTTCATATACAAATAAATATTTCATTTCCAAAAATAGAAAGATATAAAATACTGTTGTTGGCTGTGATATTTGGTTCACCAGATCACTCTTGTACTAACTGAAGGAGGAGATCCCAATCCTTCTTTGATGGATACTTGTACGATAACATCTTTCTATATGCGATATCAAACTTTGTATACTTGTCATAGGTAGGAATATTTTCAAATAAATTATTAATTTTCCACAACAAGTAGAAGTCATCACTCAAACAATCTACTATTGTTTGAACTTTAAGCATGCCGGTTTCTTCTTTGAATTTTCTTGTACTTTCCCTGGATTTGATAAGAATTTGTTTGTAGTTTTCAAAGGTGAGAAAATTTCCTTTCTTACCCTAACAATATGGTAACCCCATTTCAACCAAATGTTTTAATTTCTTTGAGAATCCTTCAACATTCCTCTGAACCATAATGCACTTATTTTGTGCCTGTTGAATCAAATTCATTTTGGTAAACAATTTATTTGTTTCCATGACCATGCTTGTATGATATTTTATTCCACTTTTACTTAATTCTTCTTTGTATTTATAATTAAGGACCTTTATAATTTTGTTTTCTAATTGAGGACTATTCCATAAGTCATGAAAAGCTTGTTGTATGTCTTTTTCTTCCTTCTTTACCAAGGTTGATTCTTCATCCATTAATTTGAAATAATACTAGATCCTGGTAACCTACGTGATGATTTGGTTCTAGATTAGGTTCCTTTCTTCAATTAGATAATATTTCCCACCATTTTTTTCTTTAACAAGTCAAATTCTTGCAACTATGACTTTGTCCTTTGATATGGTGTGATGGTCTTATCTTTGTCATTCATCTGATCTCTTAGAATCTTGAATTCTTCATCTTCGACAACAACTAGTTTATTTAGATTTTATACTTCTACTTCTTTAAAATTAAGATCAGACAAAGCCCTTGCTAATTCTTCAAATGGATCAAAAGATGTTGGATTATGTGAAGAAGAATCTTCTTTATTGAAATATTCTATTTATAATTCATATAGATCAATCTATTTTTTCATCTAAAGCATTTGATTCACTAGTTGCTCCTCCTGTTGTTGTATTGCATTCAATTATGGGGTTTGCACATGATCAAAATGTGTAAGGTTAAGCTATTTATTTAAATCCAAATTCTCAATATTTTCAATGTTGATCAAATCTTGCATAGGTTCAGTACCCTTGGAATTGTCTGTTAGCTTCAACAACATATTTTCCATTTCTTCAATTTTCATATGCTTTGTCCTAGATAATAACTTCTCTTGCCTTAGTTGCTCCTTGATTTTATTTTCCATGTTATGCATTTTATTCATTCTGAGATAAGCTTGTATAACATCGTTGCAAACCATTTCACCTATTTTCCCGAGTAATTCATTTAATCCACTAGATGAATTTGATTTAAATCATAATAAAACTTAGAAACTTTGTAATTAATAGATCCTTTGCTAGTTTGACTTGCGGGTTCTAGTACTGTTATATTCAAACTACCTTTCTCAAAATCTAAAGAAAAAAGAAACCTGGTTTTAGAATTTCCTTGAGACAACTTAGGAAATAAATCCTGTTTAATTTTCATATTTTTATTCTTCAATTCCCAATATTGAGAATTTATTTTTTCTTTCTTAGCTTTTAAATATGCTTCCCCTCCTTGAATATTGGACATGTTCATAACTACATATGGGAGAAATTATGTTGTAAAGGATGGCTCTCTTGATGTAATCTCTGGTACACTTTCCAAATATTGGTTGTCATCTTTGGATATCTCTCCTAGATTCTTCTTCTTTGATTTCTCTTCCTATGATTCTAAAAGAATTTGTGAAGATTCTGAAAAATATTATTTTATTAGAATTTTCATGTTATTGTAGAGTCTCTATAAATGTTGGCTGAAATGGTTGAAATGCCTCATGTATATGACCCTGTATGATTCTTTGTGTCTGTTCCCAACTGTATTGATTCATCAATTTCTCCAACTGAGGTTTACTATGATTTTCATATGGTGATAAATCCACCTCGATCCTTTTAGTAGAAATGATGGAATATGGATCATAATGCCAAATTTTTCCTTGTTGAAAATTCATCTCCTGTAATAAAGTTTCTACTAGCTGCAAAGCTGCCCTACTATTAACAACAAACAATCCTACTTCTTTTTTCAATTTAAAAGTAGTCTTTATTTTCTTAGACATAAAATTGACTTGGTCGGAATTCAATGTTTGTCTAATATATTCTAGGGGAAAAATTCTCATGGTTAGAAATTTTGGCAATTTGAAAGTCTTAATCTCAGTATCATAGATCATGATCTCTGTATAGTCTTTAAATAGACACCAGTCACCCACCTTTGTCTCTGAAGAGAAATGAAATAATCTTCGAGTTCTGGAGAAAACCTAGAAGGAACCACTTCATGAAAAAGAACAAAAGCCTAAGCAATATAAAATTCTATCAATTGGTAGTGCAATATTTCAACTAGATATTGGGAAAAAGTTAATTTGGTTAATGGCTTGATTACAGAGGGGTAAATGGATAAAATAAACCCTAAAACAACCTCATCCACCACTTTATCATTATCATAACCCAAAATGAAACACATCAGGCTGATAACCTGTTTGAGATTTATGGGAACAAGATATTGTCATAGGTATAGGATCTTTCAGACATAGTTGCGTATTTATCCAAATAAACATGTAATAGGGTCAGTTTTTCCTGATCATTAAGTTCGTTGTACATAGAAATTAGGATTTCCTCCCTTAATGGTTGAATTTATGGCGGTTTTGTTATCTTTAACCTATCAAAAATTGATTGTGTATCTTTCATAAATAGAACGCACCCATTCTTTGAAACAATTGAGTTTGAAGAAAGTACATAATTCAACACACTCTAGGACATAAACTTTGGGAAATAATAAGTCTGCGAAAAAATGTTTTTTTCTAGTTCTAATTCTCAGACATGATAATAGTCCTGTAAATTATTAGAATGCTCAAAGGATAAGTTATGCAACATATACAAATGAACACTGACCTGGGTATCATAAACTTGACAGTCTCTGTCAACTGAATCCATGTTTTCAATAGATAGGGTTTCTTTGGTTGTTTTAGATTTAGAATACTGCAACGTTTTTAAAATAAACTAGGATCTTTAACCTACAGAAATTACCCGACACTGTTCGTGGAAGATTAACCAGCTTCATTGATAATTTAGTTGGAAAATATTGTGTTATCTTGTTCTGGCTTGGTCATTTTCCCTTTTTGATTTTTTCTTAGATTTCTCTTTTCTTTATCAAATTAATCTTCTCCGCTTTCGTTTTATTCTAGCTTGTGTGTTTTCATTTTTAATTTTTTATTGGACACGTGGAAAATTTTTATTATACACATTTTAGGTTCTAATTAGGTATTACATGGAAGATGACTCAAAACTACGGGGTGGGTGATTCGACAGTTATAACAACATATAAAAGTATTTTATAAAAATCATATATAAATCCAACTTAATACATTTTACCATTGTCCTATGTGTCTTTCTTTATTACTACATTATGGATCGTAGATTTCATGTGATGGCATGATAATCCTATATGTAAACAAACTTTATTAATACATAAAGTTACGATATGAATATAAGATATTAAAAATTTAAAACGAAATTTAAAACTAAAAAATATACCAAAACTAAATTATATTAAAATTAATACAAAACTTTAATAAAACTAAACTAAAATTAATATTTATTTCAATATTATTTACAAAATATTTTAATCTAGATAAATAGATAATGTTGGATAGTTGGTTTTCATTGATGTCAAGAGACATGGTTATCATTGATGTCAACATATGTGATGGGTGTACTTGAATAATTCTACAAGAAGCATCAGAGGAGTGGTAATGAGGCTCGGAGTTGTTTGAACAATAAGTACATGAAGGACAACGTAAATGTAGGTAACACACTCATAGATTGATAGTCCTCGTCATGTTGTTTCCAACGATAGGTGGAAAATCATGTAGTTTCTCATGGTTGAGGAGTTATGAGGTCATGAAGTTGGAAGCCCTGAAGAATGGTTAAGACACCCCTAAACGGTTGCAACAAGAAGTTAGAAGTAATTAATTAAATGGTAAAGTTGTTGTAACAAGAAAGTATAGGTTGTCCCCAAAGTCAAGTAAAGGAGGTACTTGAAAAAGTATAAAAAAACATTAAGAACCTCTCATTTTCATCATTCAATCTTGTCATCTCTTAGTGTAAGTGTGGTATGAATTTAAGAGGGAAAATGTAGTGAATAAAGGCGAAATTCCAAGGGAAGATGAAGTCTTGTGATGATGTGTTCTAAGGTATGTTTTTAAAAGGTCATATTATCATTTTTTCTATGAATTTTTTTTATAATAAATAAGATAGTGAAATTTGGATTATAATGCGAAGACATCGCAAGATACACGTGGTAAATATTTAAGCTTCTCAGTCATTGTATTTTTGGAGATACACTTTGTGGAAGATAGGGTTTTTTTACTAGTCCTTAAACTAGTATCAAACAGGGGTTCTAGGTGCAAAAGTCATAAAGTTTTCATAGAGAAACCAAGTTCTATGAGAAAACTTGAATTAGAAAAATTACAATTTGTAGTATCTTGTGTGCGAGTTTCAAAATCATATATCAAATATTGAGCACGTGGCATGTTGTACAAGTTCGCTCTCCAGAATAGGTCAGAATTCATGAAGGTCTTCCACTTTCACTATAACTTATGTTCTGGGAAGTTTCAGACCCTTAAATTTTGAGGAGATGGAGGAAAGATTTAAGAGTACTTATGGTTAAAATTTTAGACATTGGCTCACAACAATTTGGGAGGTATACTCTATGGAAGTAACAGTTCTGGAACAATCCTGAAATATGTTTCAAACACATCATCTTGGAATTGTTGTTATAACTTCTGTTCTAGGAATTTTAATACTGTGAAATTTTCAGATGTTTTACAATACATACAAAAGTACCTTAGATCGAAATTTCAGAATTATAAATGGAAAACTGACCTCATGGTGAATCTTACAAGTTTGTATATTTGAGGTACAATTTTGAGCAGCTTTGTATGCATAGTTGAGAAGTGATGTTGGGGTTTCTATGTGGACTCAATACTGCATTTGGGTCAAATTCCGACGGCGCGTTCGACGCAATTGCCACTTTCTATTGTCGGAAGACCGACAAACCTCGGAACCCCTCAAACGTCGTTTCACATGATGTCGTTTTTCCGACGACCTAGTTTTCGTCTGTATTGTGACGTTTCAAACATGGCAAGAGAGACATTGCAAATGTGGCAAGACCGACGTTTCAAACATGGCAAGACCGACGTTTCAAACGTGGCAAGAGAGACGTTGCAAACGTGGCAAGACCGACGTTTCAAACGTGGCAAGACCGACGTTTCAAATGTGGCAAGAGAGACGTTGCAAACG
>JZKD02S1734768.1:237942-256888 GCA_000966675.3 Picea glauca
CAATTGTGACATACATCTTCACAAACGTGGCAAGAGAGACGTTCCAGTGGAAAACGTGGCAAGAGAGACATTCTAGTGGAAAACGTGGCAAGAGCGACGTTAACGTGGCAAGAGCGACGTTAACGTGGCAAGACCGACGTTATCGGGCAACATGATTTTATTTTTTTTTAAATTTCCTCTATTTTGCGACAATATGGACAATTTTGTCCATAACGCCGCAAATAAAACGTCGGAATTTTTACAATATGTAGTAGTGACTGAGTATCTAATTGGACCTAGTTTGATGATGCTAAAGTTGAGGAAGTTATGATGAGCAGAGATTTGATGCACCAGATCTATTACATAATCATAGGTATGTTTTTATATGAATTTGGAAGGTTATGTATTGATGGTTATGGTGCATGCTTGAGCCATATTGTTCAGACATTAACACATCGTGGATACTCAACATATGCTTTGAGGTACACCTTGGTGATTTTATGGTACGTTGATTAGAATAATATCTTGGTTATCTTGGTATCTGGTTTGGTATATGTCATGGTGATGTTATTACATGCTTGAGTCACTTCATTGATGATATATTATGGTACATGGTATATGGCATGATTGAGACATATCATGAGTGATATCGTATATGATTGAGGCACTTGCTATGGTACAGGTTTTAGTACATGGTCGATGCACGATAAGGTACATATTTTGGTACATGGTTGAGTCTACACTTATATTTTAGGGTGGCAGGACGGGGTAATAAAAGGGGGTTGTATCCTCCTTCTATTTGGTGCCGAAGAACATAGGGATTTGGAGCTTCCTACATACTGGAGTCTGTTAATCAGGGGGTCCTAGCCTCCTTCTGGTTGGAGCCAGAGAACACAGGGAGTTGGAGCCTCCTTCTAGTTGGTGTTGGAGAATTGGGAAGTTGGTGCTTCCTATGAATGTATTCTTGATATATATATGAAAACATTCTTTGGTTTTCTCCCATTTGGGTTTACACGTAAATTCGGGTGTATTATGCATATGTAGTTGTTTATTATGCATTGATGAATGATATTGTTTATGATGCAATGATATAATAAATGCATAAGTGATAATCTATTGAATACTTCTGACAAAGTTGAAGTTTATATGTTTTTCGATTGAAAGTGGTAAAAAATGCTCATACTGATTCACCCCCCTCCTTAGTATTCCAACAATATTAAAATTTAAAAAAAAAATTAAAACTAAACAATATATCAAAACTAAATTATATCAAAATTAATACAAAAACTTAATAAAACTAAACTAAAATTAAGATTTATTTTAATATTATTTACAAAATATTTTAATCTAGATAAATAGATAAAAACTAAGATTAAATAAAATATAACATTTAGAAACAACCTGTCTAACTAATTAACACCTACTTAGAATTAATTAACATAAAATTTTATTTTTTTATTAAAATTTTAGGTAATGTTACAACATTAGGTTCCAATTGGGGATGGTGTCTCCTTGCGAGGCACTAAAGAACTATATACCATGTGCCTTCTTTATTGAATATGGAGTCATTATTCTGGAAATAAAACTAATTATAAAACACTCCTAGTAAATGCCAATTTCTCTTTTAAACATATCAAAAAAACCTTTTCTTCTCAATAATATGATTAATATTTAATGGAAGAGATTGAAACATTAATAATTTCACAATTTAACATGTTTTTAGAGAGTAACACCAGAAAAGGATAAAAGTATTTTAACCCATTCAACTTTACTCAAGGATTTTCCAGGGTAATGTAGTAATAAATTTTGGCTCAATAGTCAAATTTATAACTAATATTTAACAACTCAAGGTTTTAAGGGTTTGAAGATAACATTTTATATTATGTCTTTGATTAAGGTCAGAACCGAGTTATTTTTGAGGAAAATAATTTTATTGAGTAATAAGATAAATATACTCATCAATAATCCTCCTTATTCTCGTGATGTTTCTACACTGCCGAAAATCATCCATATCCTATGGTGTAGTCACCACGCCATCACAGGACTTGCTTCACTGTTAGTGAGCATCCATATCCCTGGTGAAGATACCTACATTTCCCAATTGAATTTCCTTTCACCATATCTTTCAATTTGTATGTACTTCGCATGAGATGGGGGAAATCAATATGTTTTACACACCAAGGGATGATGTCTATTTATCAAGGATGAGTTAGAAATACCTGCGTGATAAAGTATACTCATAAATATTTTTATTTCCTCAATCCTAACTCTATATTTCCAAAATATACCAATTTAGTAGCATGCCTTGAGTAGAACTATCAACTATAAGTTTGACACCAGAGCCTCTACTTAGAAAAAAACTACCCAAAACATACCTTTTCAACTTTCATGAAGAAACAAACAAAATGTTATCCTTTCTGGTTTTGAAAATAATAGGTCAACATCCTCATTAGTAGTTAGAACAATATTTTTTATTAAAACTTATAAAGTTTGAGAACATAAGGATTTATTTATTTTAAAGAGAATATCTATTTAACTACGTAATCATCTATGCTAAGTCTACTAGAAATAAGAAATAAACTTTGTTCAAAACATGTATTCTAAGAAAGAAAATTCGGATTTTTTGTTTAATTGGATCATTTGTCTTGATAAAATAATAACAATAAGTCTCCATGAGTCATACTTTAGATCCAAAACTTATTTCAAAAATATTTTCTAGAAGTCTTTTTGAAATTTTACAAAAAAGTAAAAACCGGTTATATACAATGAATGAAAATAAAAACTTTAAAATTGAATGAAATGTTTCAAGAACCGCCCATTCACAGGTAGTTCCAACATATCACCTTCTAGATTCTAAAGGGAAAATGAGTTGTTTCCTTCAATTTGCAACAATCTTATAAGGTCTGAACCATAAATTATCAAACTTTCCATGTTTTCCTTGATATTCTCTCCTGCTATCCCATCTTAGCATTAAGTCACCAGGAAGAAAATTTCTTTATTTTTCTCTTCTATCAAAAATAAATTTCATCTTGTCTTGATATTCCTAAAATTTTTCATTACCCTATTCTCTGGTTTGTTGTACTTCAATTATCTGTTCCATTCTTCTAGTAAGATCATTTGGTTCTTATTCACTATCCTACAATAATTTCATCACAGACAAAGTAATATTAATAGGAAGTACAACATCAATGCCATAAATTAACTGAAAAACAAAGATACTTGTTGATCTTTTGGTGCTAATTTTGTTGGCCCAGAGTGAAAATTTCAAATGAGAATGCCAATCCCTTTTATCGTCAGTCAAAACTTTTTTAATAACCCTCATTAAACTTTTGTTTGATGACTCTGCTAGTCCGTTACCTTGAGGGTAGTAGGTAGTAGAATTTCCAATAATAATGTTATAATTTTGACAAAAATCTATCATTGCAAAGGATTTAAAAGCTTGAGAATTGTTTGTTATGATTTTCCTGGGACATCCAAATCCAAAAAGAATGTTTTCTTCAAGAAATTTGATCATGACTGAATCAATAGAAAATTTGGTAGGAATTTCTTCCACTCATTTTGAAAAATAGTTTGTTGCAGTTAAAATCCACTTATGTTGTGCACTATATATAGCATGAATCTCACCTATGAAGTCAAGTCCCCACTGCTAAAACAAAGCTTCAAATTTTATTAGTACTAATGGTAATGAAGGAAGATTTTTTTTACCTGCAAAAATATGATATTCTCTACAAGATATTGCTTTTCCATTCACTTCTGAAAATAGATTTGGCCAATAATAACCATCTCTCGAAAATTTGTATGTTATATCTCTCCAAGCATGGTGTTCTCCACATATGGATTTATGAAATTCATTTATAATTCCCTCATTTTCCTCTTCAACAATACAATTCAATAAAATTCCCAAATAATATTTCCTATAAATCTTTTCATCAATTATGCAATACTTGATTCCTTGTAGTTTAAGAGATCTAGCTCTTGCTTGAATGAAATTGGGTGGACATTCAAGGCTTTGTAAATATAAAATAATGTTTATGTACCAAGGAGATACATAAAACATATCATGTACCTTTATTAAAGGCTATTGCAAATATTCTTCCTCCAATCCCGTTGAAGGATGTTTTTTTATTTCTAAAAGCTCATTTATTCCAAGAGCCCTACAATTCAATTATGCTAGAAGTTTTGCTAAACCTTGACCTTTGACCGATTTTGTTGTAGTTATTTAAAATTCATACTATTGAATTTTCTCTATCCATTTTCCCCTTCTACCATCCCTATATAGTTGATTCATAATTTCTTTGATAGTACTACTAGGAACATATGCAATTATGTAACGAACCCGTCAGTACGACAACAAGCGACGTACAATGGGTCACAATATTGTTTTTTGTTTTTGTTGCATTAGGAAATTATAACATCAATCTAAACGTGGAGCGTGAGTAAAAAATCACATAACACATCATAGATCACCTTACATCCAAGGCGCAATGCAATAGCAACTATTAGTGGCACGAAACCCAATCGAAAGGTGCAATCACTCGTCAGAAATAAACATGCAGTTAGCGCGAAAGACTAAATCTAAAACCATCAACACTACATTAAAATTTAGTGCGCGCAAGGAGTTTAATTATTCAATAGTCATACACGAAATTAATGTATTGCGCGTGAGCATTATATTCAATCAATCCATCAATGATACTTCAACAATTTAGGCGCATGAGAAACAATTACTAAATCAATCATTTGTCAACATGATTAAAGATGCAAAAGTAACCAACTGTAATCATAAACATACATCGAAATACTAAGGGTGCAAGAGTGTTCTCAATTAATTTCAGTGCGCAAGAGTAAACATCAAATTTATTTTCCTGGCGCTAAGGTGATTATCAATTCTATCTACAAGGAACAAGAAATCTATTGCGACCAGCCATAATTCGCAATAAATTCAAGGCGCCAGAAATCTATCAATTCAAATTTCTAACACTAACATTACTTCAGGTGCACCAGGTGAACAAGTTATGAAACCATTATTCATTTACATAAGTAATGGTGCAAGAGGTTATCAAGATTAATCAATTATCGTTAACATTAAATGGTGGGCGCAAGATTTATTGACCTTAAATTAAATGGCGTAGGGGAAGGGATTACCTAATCAATTCAGAATCAACATGATTCAAGGTGACAGAGATTCTAACTATCCAATCCGACCAAATTCAAGACTAGATTTAGATATCAATAAAAACCATCAGTTTTTCAATGCGCAAGAGAATGACCACTTGGATTTATTAAGGACTCAGATAAGTCACGACACCTTATCAAGGATCAATACAAGCATAACTCTAATCATGAAATTAACAACTCCTAGATCAAAATTTTAGGTACACTTAACGTATTATACAAAATCTCCTTGTAAAATTCTATCCATGTCATTTTTCCATCAAGGGTTCCTATTAGTTTAAAACCAGTGTTCTTCACACTCTAAACTGGTATATACATCCTACCTCTTCAAGAGTTCCAGTTAATGAACGATGTGGCTTGAAAATGTGATGAACCAAAGTTCATCCTCCAAAGTAAGGATGGGTTAACGTATTATTCATGGGTTAAGGACTACCTGTCCTTGTACTACGAGAACAATGATGCAGTGAAATCTGATAAAGAGCTTCAAGAATGGTGGAGAAAAATCAAAAATGTTGGTCACGGAGACAAGAAGGACGAGACATGGTGGTACAATATGGAGACCGTCGAAGAAGTTCGAAAAGAAATAACAACCATCATATGGGTGGCCTCATCTCTTCATGCTTTAGTTAATTTCAAGAAATACCCTTACGCCTGGTACATGCCTGATCAAGCCACCTTAAGAAGAAGGTTCATCCCAGAAGAAGGGTCCCAAGAATTCTCGGAACTGTGGAGAATCCATACTTATTTTTTCTTCAGAACGATTAGTAACTGATTCCAAACAACCTTGGGCATAGCCCTGATAGAAATCCTATCAAGGTACTCAACAGACGAGGTATATCTGGGGCAGAGAGACACGAGTGAAAGGATTGAGGATAAACGTGTGACAGAGGATTTTGAATTTTTTGGGAAGAAGTTGAAAGACATCGAAAGGAATATAACAGAAATAAAACAAGATGCAAATTTGAAGAACAGATCTGGTCCTGCCCAGGTTCCATATACTTTACTTTATCCAAACACCTCAGATTTGAGTCATCAAGGAGGGATAATTGGCAAAGTAATTCCCAACTATGCCTCTATTTAGTTTAGTTAATTTGAATAAGGCGTGTCGCTAAACCAGACAAAAAATGAAGTTGTAACTTGTAGGTGATGTCTGTTGCTCATGTTATTTTTCCAGCGTTTAGTTTTGTTTCTCACGGTAAAACAATGTTATGGCCAGGGCCCATTTATGCATTTTCTTTAGCCATCATTCACTTCACATTCGTTCACTCTTCTGCCAAGAACAACTTGCATTTTTACGCCGAAAAGCGTACACCTATTGACGATGAGCATAATTAATCACCTTTTAATCTAAAATTCTAATCTGATGGCTAACAATTGAATATGTTGGCATATTCATAGTCGTCCTCCCAAATCAATGAATGTGATTTCCTCTTCATAACTTCCTTGTATTTTTGAATGCATCCGTTGACCTGTTTACCTTTTAACATTTACCTAATCATATTAAGAAATTACTATAGAACTATATGATTGGCACGTTTAAATGATTAAACTTTGGATTTAGCACGTTGGTTGTGCTGGCTATAGACACTCATTTCTAGTTGTGTGTTTCATTTTCTGGCTATACGTTTCATTTTCTGTCCACGCCTTTCGACATTCATCAGCCACGGTTTTGAGTGGTTGTGCTAGTAGTTAGTTTCAACCTACTTTTACACATCTTAAATAAGGACATCTTAAACGGAATTTCACCGTGAAGAAAACAATGAAAAAACAAAAGAAATAAAAACGAGGCGAATCAATGCATCCAACCCATCGACATCCTAGCTCCATGCTACGCATGAGAAATAAAAGAGGGAAAACCCCAATTAAAAACTCTGGCGAACCAGGGCTAGACGGAATAAGGGAGACCCCAATCGTTGAAGGTACTACACCCCTTCTGAGAAAAATCCTACCATGGGTCGCGGCTAACAAACACCCAGTCCAGAGAAAAGACCAAACCCCAAACTCAGTCTGGTTTCAACACACAGATGGGGTTATTCTTGCACTCTGCCATGCATGCGAGGAAGAAGAAAAAGGTCCACACAGGTTGAATAACCGAACAACTCAGAATTCAAATTATAAATATTGAGAGGCCTAAGAACAACAGATACGTCACCATATGAAAACCCTGCCCTACATTTGGTTATTACAATCGCCATTTAAAAAAATGGAAATTGCAACAAAACCATTACAGAAAATCGTGGGCTAAAAACAAAACTGCAACTATAAGGGCAAATAAATCCGATGAGTGAGGGGTTATCAGTGGTATTCTAAATCTAATCCCACTTGTTCACCACAACGCATTTCATTTGGTATAGTGGCTACCGTAAAATTCATTTGGAGACAATCTAAGGCATCATGACCGTTGAACAAGTAATCAGAAGGAATGAAATTCATAGGACAACGCCAATGTCAAGCCACCATTGTCGTAGATTGAGGGTGTGCTAAAAGCTCTGTCCAGAAGTTGGGAAACCAATAAAATACGAAGCCGACATTAAATTCGAATTTTCCCAGCAAGAGAGAGAGAGAGAGAGAGAGAAGGGCGAGTGTTCAAACATTGAATCGTAGTTGATCCAGAACAATGATTTTCCTAGCTTCAGATTCGAACACATGTCACCCGATCCCTTAGTTGCACCAAAAAATCAATTAATTAATTAATTAAATTTTCCTATTTCCCACACCCACCTAAAAACGTTCCTAAAAATGTTCCTTGGTGTCCCTTTATTCGTTTACAATTCTTAAATGACTTACGCCTTTCTTAAAACCTAGTTGAGTTTCACAATTAGAAGGTTCCAAAGACTAGATTCCCTACTATGTTAGGCATTCCCCTTTTTCTTTAAGTTTCCCCTTTTCTTTAAGTTCCCATTTTTATCTAAGTTCAAAATTACCAAGTTTAGACATAAACAACAATTTACCCTTTTAATAATTTAATTCTTCATTAAAAGTTTACTCTAATTATTAATGTTACATGGCCTTTTACTTCTTCTTTTTTGTTCACATGTTCTACTTAGACCTAGCTTTTAAATTCACTAGGCTTCGTGACATTTTTTTAAGGGAAATTAAATTATTAATCTTTACTCGTACTATCATTCATTTTAAGGCTAACAAGGTCCTAAGGAGACATAGTTTTCTAGATACTAGGTTCATTAACTTATAGAGTTAAAAAAGAATCGTGACGTGCCCTTCAAGACGCACTACGTGCTCCAAGGGTTCCACTCGCCTTTTGACTGATTTTGGTAGACGTGAAACCCCTGGAGTCAATACTCCGTCAGGTGACCTTGTGGGAGACTAAGGGCCTCTAAGGAATAAAGACTTTGCCTTATTGCATGCCCCTTAGAATCATCGTGATCGACTGTCACAGTCTGCCCTCACAACATCATGGATCTCACGATTTAGGTAATTGTTAACCTACAGTTTGAACCACTGAGGGAGTGCTAGTAGGCTATGGTAGGGCTGCTGCCACACCTCTCCGTCAATAAATTTTGTTTTCGTGCGTGACCCCTCTACTCCAAATGTGAGTCTGATTAGCAAGTTATCGTCATCCTACATCCATTAGCAAACATGCCAGTGATCCATAAACAACATCACATTATATTAGTCATATGCCACACATTCCATAATATAAATATGCAAACCATAAATAGTCCACTCTGTGACTCTATCCAGAGTCTAAGGAGGTCCATCGATGTCGTTGGCATACTCAACTTATCAAGAGTCCTGCACACTCAGGATAAACCAGTCAATAGCACATGTCTATACATAATAACATAACATAACATCATACACCATAATCTCATCATCAGAATACATAAGCGAAGCAATCACTCATATAATGAACCCGATCACTTGCACGCAAGTGTCCTTAAAGAATAAGTCACATCCAAGGTACGCGCAAGAGAGGGATGTTACAAATTATTTTGGAGTGTAAAACATGAGATCTAAAATATTTCAAAGCCTTTACCAATGCATATTCCTATTTCTCAATAATATTATATTTAAGTTATGAATCTCTTAAAATCTTGATAAAAAATGCAATTTTTTGTTCATGATTTTCCTCCTTCCTTTGTAAAAGGACTACAAAAATAGTGTTATCATAGGAAAAGGGAAAAATAAGAAAATGCTTTAAGTAATTTGGACTTACCAATACTTGTGCTTCTCCCAAGGATTTTTTGATTTGATCAAATGAATATTTGGCCTCTGAATACCATTTAACCTCACTATCATTTTTCCGTATGTCTGTCAAATATTTTACAACTTCAACAAAATTAGGAATGAACCTTCTCAAAAAAATGGTTTTTCCAAGAAATGACTAAATCTGTTTTTTGTTTCTTGGCAAGATGATAACTTTAATTGCTTCAACACGTTGAGGGTGAATTTTCACTGCTTCCTTCGAAACAATATTTCCAAGTAATTTCCCTTCCTACATAGCAAAGTGTGATTTTTTAGGATTAAGTTACAAACCATATTTTTTCATTTAATAAAAGTTTTTATAAGGTGTTTTAAGTGCTCATTATCTGATTTGGAGAAGATAGTTAGATCATATAATTAAATAACAATAAATTTATATGTCTCTCCAAAAAATACTATGTCCATCACCCTCTGAAAAGTTGCTCCTCTACTCATTAAACCAAAGGGAATTTTTTAATACATAAAGGTTTCCCAAAGTGTGGCAATGCAGTCAACTCCTTAACTCTTTCATGCACAACAATCTGGTTATAGCCTGAAAAACCATCAATCATAGAAATTCGATTAGCTCCCACTACCCTTTGTAAAATCTGCTCCATTTTCGGAAGAGGCTAGTTATCCTTCAATGAAGATTTATTAACATTTCTAAAATCAACACAGAGTCTCATTTCATGCAAAAAATTCAACAAATTCTTTAAATAATTCCACATACCTGAATTTTTGATCATTAGGTAGAGCTTTGAGATCTTGATATTCTTTAGTTCTTGTTCAGTACCAATGTTACAGTGTTCTACTTCTCGAATATGAGGATGAACAATAGGTTTCACGGAAATATCATAATTATCAAACAATTTATCTAGAGGCATTAATACCTTTGGAATCTGATTGTTTCTCAATACCATCATTTTATGGTTAGCAATCATATTTTTCATTTTAGGATCTGAACGACAATTTTAATTACCATTTTCATTATCTTTGTCATCTTCTTCATTAATATGAGCTGGATAAAATTCATTAACCATTTCCAAAAAATTCTTAATTTGTTAATCATCTTCAAATACCTTCCAACGTTTAACATGATCAGAAATTGAAGGTCTATACCTCATCTCCACTTCATATTTTAGATTTGGAACCTCAGGAGACCTGAAAGTACTTGCTTCCACTACTAATGAATCTGCTACTTCTAATTTTCAATCTAATTTTCAATATCCTAGCTGCTTCTAAACCTAACACTAAAGCTTCATATTCACAAAAATTATTTGTGGTATCTGTTTCAAATTGCAACCTAAAAGAAAATGGAAAAAAATTCCTAGAAGGTGACATTAAAAGTATACCAGCTCCAAAAACCTCCCAAGAAGAAGCTCGATCAAAATACATTTTCCACATTCCATTCATAAACTCATCATTTTCAACAAATGAAGTATTTACAATTTTTGTACAAACCTTTGGTTCATTCTTTATAGATAGAATGAAGCATTCCAAGTCTTTATCTTTTGATTAAACATGATAATTATTGAGATTATTTGGATAACTAACTGTATATGTGTGTTTGGTTTCCCTATAAATTCTCCTTGTTTCTCCAGTAAAAACTGTAATAGTGGCATATGTCATATTCATTTTTAATGTGCCACCCAACTTGCTTTCCCAAGATCTAGATTAAAAAAATTCATAGTTCATAGGCACATCTACCACAACCATGCCCATCATAACACTTTTTATAGGAATTTGGGATAAATGTACTACAATATCTTTGATCATTCCTAACCATTTGACTTTTCTAGAACCAAGGAAATAAAAATCTTGATATGGTCTTGTGATTTGTAGACCCAACTTCTCCATGACTATTTTAGGCATTAAATTATTAGAAGCACCTGAATCTAGCAAACAATTGTGTAAAATATGTTCATTGTCAGTTAAGGAAATTTAGAAGGGTGCCACTTATTCTCCTCTTTCCTCAATGTTAGGCCCAAACATGACAACGAGCCTTTCATCCTGTATATTTAAAGTATCATGTTGTGTTGCTGAAATTGAACAGTCAATCATTTTAAAAACTTGTTTTCAATAAACAAGATTTTTTGGAAGTTCTAACAAAGAAATATGAATTATGATCTTATTCAATTCATGTTTTAAATTAAATGAGCTACTCATTTTCTCAGTTGCTTTGTGTTCTGCATCCATTCTTTTAGCTGCTTGATGATCATTTTTTTTTTTGAAACCATCACTTCTTTTCATTTATATTTACTTTGCACTTTATTTGAATGGTCTTAATTATTTATCTTGGTTGCATTTTAATTTTCTCTAGGCATAAGGTCATATTTATTAGTAATTTCTGTCAGACAGTTGTCTTAGGTTGACGGATAGTTGTTTTCCATTGATGTCAACTATTGGAGAGTTATATTGTAGATTGACGTCAACCCTTGGACAAAGTCCGGTAGTGAATTCCAGTAGCACAAGGTTTGGGTAATGGACCCAATTTTGTTAGATGTTAATATGACTCATTATTTTCTTTTCATGGTTGATAATAATAACAAATGGATGAACTCCAAAGTGGTCCCCTTATGGTGAAAGACCTCACGGAAAGACGCTTTGCAGATTGAGTTATCCTAGAAGTATGGTTAGAAAACCCATGATTATTTATGGAATAATGAGATGAATGTTAGTGAATTTGTCAATGAAACTATCCTATATGGATATTGCTTGTCATTCCATTTCCGGTGGTATGTGGAATGTTAGATAACTCCTCACGGTTAGAGAGTTATGGCCATGAGAAGTTGGAGAACCCAGGTTTGGGTAATGGACCCAAGTTTGTTTGATGGATAATGGTATGCATTTTGATATATTTGCAGGTAATACTATTCTATATGGATATCAAATTTCATTCCATTTCTGGTGGTATGTGGAACGTCACACAACTCCTCACGGTTTGAGAGTTATAGCCTTACGAAGTTGGAGGACCCTCATATGTCATCTAAAAGTCCCAAAAGGTCAATGTAGTCAAAGTGGTTTAAGAGATTTTAGAAGGTAAATAATAAAGTGAAGTGATGAGTGTACTATAATTCAAAGTGAATAAAAAATAAATTATTTAAATAATAAATTTAATGGATAAATTAGAAGTGGCTTAACCCTAAAATAAGGAAAGTGGGCAAAGTGACCTAGAAGATGTTTTTAAGGAATCTACTTGGAGAGTATAAATAAGAGGCAAGACTCTCTAAAGTTTATATCACACTTGAGTGTATTGAATATCTATAAGTTTCTAAGGTAACCAAAGGATATCTAAGATAAATTTCAGAGGGAAGGTGAAGAAAATAAGGTCGGAATTCAAGGAAGGACAAATTATTTTGATGATGCTTTCTAAGGTATGTTATTTACAGTTCATCTCACCATTTTCGTAATAAAATTTTTTATAGAATGATGCAGACCATGAAATTACTATGCCATTGAGAAAACATATCCAAGTATCTGTGGTAAAAAATTCAGTTTGTGGGTCATTGTATTTTTGGATTTACACTAGGTGGAAAATAGGGTTTGTGGCTAGTCCTGAAACTAGTCCAAAACATGTGTTTCGAGGAAAAACATCATAACGTCTTCATAACAGATCCAAATTCAGTAAAAATAAATGTGTTGGTTAGATTACATTATGTAGTAGGTTGTGTAACATTCCCATATCGATTCAACAAATATTTCATGCAGGGAACGCTCTACAAGGGCGCTCTCTAGAATAAGCCAAAATTCAATAAGGTATGTTATTTTTGCTATAACTCCTTTTATGAGAGGTTCAAAGTAGTGACACATGGAAGAATTGAATAAAACACACTAAAGAACATTTTGTATCAGTTTCAGATCTTTATTCATTACAGGTACATAGTTATGATTATTTCAAGTTAAGGTTGTTGACTAATCCAAAACTAGTTATGTGAAACTAAAGAAAAGTTTGATGAAAATGTTAGTCTCTTGTTGTTAAAGTTAAGGAAGGTTTGCAGGTATGTGGTCATATACACCAGGTCTATTATAGATTTTCAAATCATATTTGGATGATGAAATTGATGAGGGCTTTTGGTTAAGGTACATCTTGGGTACATGGTTGAGACAAGTAGTTGATGAGTTGGCACATACATGAGGTGTATAGTTGATGATGTTGGTACATATTGATGAGTCATAGTTAATGAGTTGTTGATACATAATTGGTACTTACTTGGTACATGGTTCAAGGCACTTGTTAGTAGTATTGATGACACATGGTTTAAGGATGATGTAGCATACTTTTATTATTAGAATCACATATTGATCTTATTGATGATTATGAATTGTTGTGTTATGCTTGGTTGATGCACATATTTGAGAGTTGTCTTGGTGATTGATCTTGGTGAGTAGATATGATTTGGTTGATAAGATTGATGAGACAGGTTGTTGTGATAGGTTGTTTGGATAAGTTGTTGTGACAGGTTATTTGTGCAGGTTTGTTGCATGGTTGATGAACTTGTTCATGGTATAGGTTGAGGTATAGGTTGGTGCATGGTTGATGCACTTGTTTATGGTACATGTTGATTACAGTTTGTTTGGTACAGGTTGGTGCATGGTTGATGCACTTGTTTATGGTACATGTTGATTACAGGTTGAGGTACAAGTTGTTTCATGGTTGATGCATGGTTCAGGTTTATTGGTACAAGTTTACAGCGGTATATCTCACAGTGATAGTGTGACAGTGGTTCCATAATTATACTTCTACTTCAGGGTGATTGGACGGGGCAAGGACAGGTCATTGTAGCCATCTTTCAGTTGTATCCGGAGAACATAGGGGGTTGTAGCCTCCTTCTGGTTGTAGCTAGAGAATTGGAGCTTCCCTCAGGTTGTAGCCAGAGAAACTATGGGGTTAGAGCCTCCTTCCAGTTGCAGCTGGAAAACAAAGGAAGTTGGTTCTTCTAATGAATGTAATTCTTCAAGACATATAAGACAAAGCATTTTGTGGTTTTCTCCTGCTTTGGGTTTCCACGTAAAACACTTGTGTACTGTGTATGTGTATGATTTTTCATTTGTTCATTGCTTATTTACTCTGCATTTATTGGATGATAATGATACATTGATATAACACTTGGATTATATGGTTAAAAAGGATTAAATTTCTCTATTATTGATTCACCCCCCCTTTGAGTAATCCAACAATTGGTATCAGATCCGGTTACTTTAGGAAACAATTTAACCACTGGAAGGAGATCATGGATTATTCTGAGAATGGAGTACCAATGTTTAATGGTCATAATGGTTTTAAGTATGAAATGTGTAGCATAAGGAAGAAAGTATTTTTACAGGCACAGGGACATTATATTTGGCTATCAGTTGTTACAGGATATGATAGTTCAAAAAGGGAAAAGATTGCAGCCAAGAAGGAATTGAAGAAGAATAACAAAATAACAATGGATTTCATCTGGGAAGGATTACCTAATCCGATAAGAGAAAAGGTTGGTGAATTTTCATCAGCAAAATAACTTTGGGATAAGTTACATGACATATATTCTTCACCCATCGTAGATTCAGAAAATGCCAAAGAAGATGCAAATATAAAACAAGAAGAAAGATGCTCATCATGTCAGACAGATTCAGAAAACAAAGAGTATGAATAAGCATAAGTTGATTACAAAGAAAAATTGATCAATGCAATTAAATAATTAAAGAAAGAAAGAGAAGAAAACAAGTCATCCAAGAAAGAATTGATGAACCAAAAGGAAAGTGTTCAAGGTTCCAAAAAGGATTAGCAGGTCATCAAGAATTTAATAGCACAACTAGAAGAGGCCAGAAGAATTGAAGAAACTCTACAATATCAAAAGAAATGTTTAGAAGCTAACATAGCAGCACAAAAGGAACAAACATAAAAGAGAGAAAAGATATTGATGGATCATCTCAAGGAAAGAACTAATGAATTAAACCAACTTGAGGACGAGTTTGGTCAAGAAGAGAGAAGACTGGAAGAAGAAATAATTACATTGAAAATCCAACTTGAAGAAACAAAGAGAACAAAAGAAGTCATGAAGTATCAGATAATGAAAAAAGAAGAAGAGGTTGAGAAGTTTGAAGAAGAAGTTGTCACATTGAGAAGTAAAATCATCAAGCTCAACAAGAACGTTGAAGAGACAAAAACATCCACATCAGTTATAGAGAATGAAGAGAAGCACTCTAGGTTGCTAGAAAAGAATAATGAAGAAAATAGAAAGAGTTATGTAGAAGTACTCAAAGGAATGAATCATGGTCAACCGGAATCTAAAAATACTATTGAAGATACATCTTCAAGAAGACCATCCATGTTCAAGCCACAAAGAAACTTCAATCATGATTATGATCCGTCAAGGAAAAAATAATGAAGGATTACCTTATAAACAAGATCATTCACTCCCAGGTATGCAAATTTATTTTATGGTCATTGTTTTTATTGTACTAACTTTGGACATAAGGTTGTAGATTGCAAGGATTATAAAAGAAATGTTCAATCAAGAAGTGCCTATGTGGTCACACATAACATTGAGTGTTACAAATGTCATAACTATGGACACATAGTCAGTGATTGTATAAGCATGATCAATACTTCCATGAAAGAGAATATTGATATCAGATATAAGAAAGTATGGATAATAAACCAGGAAGAACAGGTGAACAAAGACACGGTACCAAAGATCGTAAGATTGGCAATAAAACGAGATGAAGAAAATTCTACAGAGAAAAAGAAAGATGTTAGATACAAAAATGTTTGGAAAATAACTGAAATAAAGGAAGGACATGTAAATAAGGAACATGTTCAAGAGATTGTACTTTCAGGCATTGTAGTGAAAGATGAATCCACAGACATAAAGAAAGAAGTCTGAGCTCAGAGAGATAATGAATATACCAATGAAGATGATGATGAATCTACCAATGAAGGTGATGATGAATACACATCAGAGAAGGAATTGTTCTGAGCCATCCGGCTTAGAGACTCCCAAGTAATATGAATATTAGACAGGGGGAGTCTATGTGATAGTTGTGGAAGACCAAAGAACCATCATTCGAGTAGCTTGCAGAGTTTGAAAAGAAAGATTTAGAGAAATAAGTTAGCATAAGTACAGTTTGATAGATTAATCGAGACTTCATGATAGTATAATGATAAATGGGTTATCATTATGGATAGTTGCGCAAGTAGATTCTTGGACAGTATGGACAGAAATGGATTCATAAGAACACTTAGTAGGTTTGGAAAGATATATGATAGTGGACGAGAGCATGGATTCATATATTGTTTCAAAGAGTGGTTCAGAGACAAACAAACATTATCATAATGGATGATAATTACACGGGAAATGGCTTGAACAATGCTAATGGATTCCAAATTGACAGATATTTTTTGGACACATGTAGTGCATACATCAATTCACATTCAAAATAGAGTAATTATCAGAAACAAAAATGACAAAACTCCCTACAAACTATGGAAAGGAAGTGTAGACAACAACCTCTACATCAAGGTAACTCAAGGTATTATTTTATTAATTTAAATTTATGTTGATGATATTATTTTTGGTAGTGATGATGACAGGTTAAGCCAGAAATTTGAAAAGGATATGCAGAATGAATTTGAAATGTCATTACTTGGAGAACTAACCTTCTTTCTGGGACTTTAGATACGTCAAAGCAACTAAAGAATTTTTATTTCTCAAACCAAGTATATCAGAGAAATGCTAAAGAGGTTCAGAATGGAAGATTGTAAACCAATTATCACTCCTATGAAAACAAGTTGCAAGTTAAGAAAAGATGATAATTCAAAGTCTACAAATCAGAGGCAATACAAGTCAATGATTGGAAGCCTACTATATGTGACAACATCCAGACTAGATGTAATGCAGGCAGTTGGACAGGTAGCATGATTTCAAGCAACACCAAAGGAATCACATGTATTAGCAGTAAAGAAAATTTTCATATATCTCAAAGGAACTGAAGAGTTTGGATTATGGTATCCAAAAGGAAATGATCTATCTCTTATTGCCTACATAGATGCATATTGGACAGGCTGTATTGATGACCGACGAAGCACCAGTGGAGCAAAATTCTCCTTGGGTGAGTGTTTAGTATCATGGCTAAGCAAGAAACAATTATCGGTATCTCTATCTACAACCTAGGTAGGGTATATTGCAACAACAACATGTTGTACACAGGTTCTTTGGATGAAACAAACTTTGACAGATATACAGGTTGAGTATGATGAGAACATTCTAATCAAGTATCAGTTTCTATGGGAACATGTTGCAAAGAAGAATATCAGAGTTGAATATGTGGGAACAAAAGAAAAAGTGTCATATATCTTTACAAAAATGCTTCGAGGGGAAGCCCTTGAGTATCTTCATTGGAGACTAGGAGTAATTTCTACACCAAAATTAATGTTTTTGAATGCTTATCTTATATGTCTTAGATGTACATGAGGAAGCACCATAAATAGGATAAAGGGAGAGAAATTTATCATATGCAAAGTTAAATGCTTGGAGAGAGAGAATAGAGGCATGTTTCCAAGGGTAGTCATTGTCACAAGGGAAGAATGAGCAATATGACTTCAGAGAGATACCCTTTGTCAAAGGGGGAGATATTATTCATATGAAGGGAAAGAGAGTAATCAGAGGATTATAAACATAAAGAAAAATCAAAGGCACGTAGACAGGCGTAGCATCCCCAAGGAGAGTTCAGTCAGGGGGAGTAGCCCCAAAGGGAGATACCCTTTGCCATTGATGTCAAAGGGGGAGAGATAGAAACATTGATAAAGAGTATAAACATGAATGTTATCATGACTAAGTGTTGCCATCAATGCCAAAGGGGGAGATTGTCAGACAGTTGTATTAGGTTGATGGATAGTTGGTATGGATTGTTGGTTGTCATTGATGTCAACTATTGGAGAGTTATACTGTATATTGATGTCAACCCTTAATGATTTATGTCAACCCTCGGAGAAAGTTCGGTAGCAAATTTTGGTAGCACAAGGATTGGGTAATGGACCCAAGTTTGTTTGATTTAAAGATGACTCATTATTGTCTTGTCATGTTTGATAATAATTACAAATGTATGAACTCCAAAGTGGTCCCCTTATGGTGAAAACCCTCACGGGGATACGCTATGCCGATTGAGTTATCCTAGAAGTATGGTTAGAGAACCCATGGTTATTTATGGAATAATGAGATGAAGGTTAGTGATTTTTTCAGTGAAACTATCCTATATGGATAGTGCTTGTCATTCCATTTCCATTGGTATGTGGAACGTCACATAACTCCTCATGGTTAGAGAGTTATGACCATTATACGTTGGAGAACCCAGGTTTGGGAAATGGGCCCAAGTTTGTTTGATGGATAATGGTATGAGTTTTGATATATTTGAAAGTAATACTATTCTATATGGATAATACATGTTATTCCATTTCTGGTGGTATGTGGAACGTCACATAACTCCTCACGATTTGAGAGTTATAGCCTTACGAAGTTGGAGGACCCTCATATGTCATCTAGAAGCCCCAAAAGGTCAAAGTAGTCAAAGTGGTTTAAGAGATTTTAGAAGGTAAATAATAAAGTGA
>JZKD02S1734768.1:289373-302694 GCA_000966675.3 Picea glauca
TGTGTATGATTGTTCATTTGTTCATTGCTTATTTACTCTGCAGTTATTGGATGATAATGATACATTGATATAACACTTGGATTATATGGTTAAAAATGATTAAATTTCTCTATTATTGATTCACCCCCCCTCTTAGTAATCCAACAAGTTCATCTTGTAAGGTGTATGAGAAAGTACTATATTGAGATGATGATGTATCAATTTGATTTTTGTTATCATATTCATCAAAATATTGATTAAAGATCAATGATTTCTCATATTCATCTTGGGTTAGGTGCACATTGGAAATGTCACCTTCCATCAAATTCATTTCTTCATGAAAGTATTCAGGTTCTTCGTCCACAAAGTTATCAACTGGATTTTAATTTTTTATAGCATCTTTTATTGGTTGATCCTCGTTTATTCTTTCTATTTATAAAACTTAGGGAGGATTAAAGGGTCTTCTAAATCAGTTTGGATTTCTATTATCAGGCCTCCTCCTTGTTGGTTGTGGAGCCTGATTATCTTCCCGATTCAGAAGTATTTGTTTTTAGTCTTGTTTATACCCCATGAAGACTTTACACCCTAGAAGAATGTACATGACTCCACGTGGGGTAGTGTAGAGGGGGGTTACCCCCTCTATGGGGTCAAGGGGCAAGCGGGGCCCCGACGAGCATTCGAGGGCGAAGCCCCTGAAGGAAAATTTTCCTTGTAAATGTATATTGTAATTTCATTGTAAATCTGGACCGTTCATTATAAGGTCGTAGATCTGATGGTAAAATTTATGTTAGGGTTTTTTTCCCTAGAAGACAACCCTCTTTTATGAGGGAAATGTATTGCGGCTATGTATCATTGCAAATATTGTATTCTGAATGAGGATACTGTGAGAGACATAAGAGGAAGTTACAGTGGGTGTGTTGTAGGTTAAATCCCTTCATTTGTTGGATAATAATAAAGGAAGGACCTGGCAATTTCTCTAGTGGACGTAGCCCACACTCTGTGAATCACGTATATCTTTGTCTCTATTGTATTGTGTATATTATGTGTTTTATTTCCATATTTGTTTTATTTTATTGCTCTTTGATCTTTTTTTTCTAACAACTGGTATCAGAGAGAAAGGTAACTCGCATGAAAAGAGGGTTCCTGGTTTGAGTGGGAGCAATGACGGAATATGAAAATTTTAGGGTCGATAAATTTAAAGACCAAAAATACTAGTTATGGAAGATGCGGATGGAAGATTATTTATATCAGAAGGATCTATTTCTACCATTAAGTGGAATAGAAAAGAAACCGACGACCATGAATGATGAAGAATGGTAGATTCTTGACATAAAGGCACTAGGAATGATATGGTTGAGCCTGACAACATCGGTGTCTTTCAATATTTCGAAAGAAAACACAACAAAGGAGATGATGGACACATAAGGTATTTATAATGAAGAGATTATTTAATATGAAGATGTCATAAGATGGGTCTATTGCAGATCATTTAAATGAATTTAATACAGTTACTAATTAACTAAGTTCTGTAAAAGTGGACTTTGATGATGAGATCAGGGCTCTTCTGATCTTGTGCTCATTGCTAGAAAGATGAAATGGCTTGGTAATGGCTATAAGTAACTCTATCTCTGGTTCAAACAATTTAAAATTTGATGATATTGTTGGTGTTATCCTTAGTGAGGAAATGCGACGGAAAAACACAGGTGAGACATCACGTAATGCGTTAAACATGGAGAACAGGGGAAGACAAAAGCATAGAGGAAAGGGCTTAGGGAACCACAGGAATTCTAGGAAGGGAAGATGCAAATCCTGATTTGGAAAGATAGAGTGTTGGAATTGTGTGAAGAAAGGAAATCCGAGGAAAGACTACAAAGCTCCAAAGAAAAAAAGAGATTGACAATAGGAGAAAATCAGGAAGCAAATGTAACAAGTGATGTGTTACAAGATGCTTTGATTCTTTCTGTAGATAATATTTCTGAGTCTTGGGTAGTAGATTCAAAGGCTTCATTTCTTGCCACAACAAATAGGAAACACTTTTTAGATTATGTTCAAGGTGATTTTGGATAGGTTCATTTGGGTGATGATGCACCATGCAAAATTGTTGGAATGGGAAAGGTAAAAATAAAGAAAAGCAATGGAAACCAATGGTTGTTGAAAGAGGTAAGATATGTTCTAGATCTAAGGATTTGGTATCTAGACCAGCCATCAAGGATTTCCAAAAGTTAGAAGTAAATTTCATGTCTCTGTCGGACACAATATTTTTAGGCATACCATGTAGTATGAATATCTCCTTCATGAATATGTTGGCGATATCTATTGCCTTGCAAGTCGATTTGATGGGGATAAAATGGGCGGACTTTCTCAATTTATCCACCACCACCATCATGGCGTCATTATGCTTGGTCGAGGTTGGTAATCCGGTGATGAAATCCATGGAAATAGTTTCCCATTTCCATTCTGGGATTGGTAGAGGTTGTAATAATCCTGTTGGGTGTCAGTGTTCTGCTTTAACCTGTTGGCATTCTAGGCACTTAGCTAAATAGTTAGCTATGTCTTTATTTAACCCATGCCAATAGAATTTTTTCCTAGTGGTCGTGATCATCTTCTGATATCTCGGGTGACCAATATATGGTCTCTTATGTAGTTCATCCATTATGAACCTCTTCAAGTCGTTACAATATGGAATATACAATATGTTTCTGTAAGTTAGCAGACCTCCATCTATCATCTGATAGCCTTCATACTTTATCCCTGTGGGTTCTTTCTCCAGGTACGAGGTCACAGTCTTGAAGAATGTGTATGTTTCTTGTGCATTCCTGACTCTTTCTTTGACATTCATCTTGCAGGTGCTTACCATTGACAAGGGAATTGTTTTCATACTTCTGCTAAGGGCATCGCCCAGCTTATTTTCCTTTCCTTTAATATGTTTGATTTCAAAATCAAACTCGCTAAGCAGGGCCATCCACCTAGCTTGTCTGGCATTGAGCTTTGGTTGGTCAAACAGATATCGCAATCCACAGTGGTTTGTCATAAGTACAAATTTCCTTCCCAGGGGGTAATGCCTCCACATTTTTAAGGCGTTCACTATGGCAGCCAGCTCTAGATCATGGGTCACATAGTTGACTTCGTGTTCATTCAATTTTCGGGATTCATAGCAGACTACACTTCCTCCTTGCATAAGAACTCCTTCGATCCCTTCCTTGCAGGCATCTGTGCACACGAGGAAGTCAACTTCGGGATTAGCAATATTCATCATGGGTGCGTGGGTCAGTAGATGTTTTAGGGATTGAAATCTTTCTTCACATTCTTGTGTCCACATGAATTTAGCTCCCTTCTTCTGGAGGGCAGTGATTGGACAACCAATCTTGGAGAATCCTTTTATAAATATCCTATAGTATCTTGCTAATCCCATAAAGGATATGATATCTGAAACGTCCTTCGTGGTAGTCCATTCCATGATAGACCTGATCTTGTCAGGGTCTATTACTACTCCCTCTTCAGATATGACATGGCCCAAGTAATGTATTTTCTTATGGAAAAAGTCGCACTTGCTAAATTTGGCATAGAGATGATGTTCTCTTAGCACTTGAAGCACAATTCTAAGATGTTCCTCATGTTCCTCTCTATTCTTGGAGTAAATTAATATATATTCAATAAAAACTAGTACAAATTTGTCTAGGAATTTGCTGAGCACATTGTTCATCAAGCACATAAAAGTGGCAGGGGCATTGGTCAATCCAAATGGTACTACCACAAACTCATAGTCACCATATCTCGTCCTGAAGGTAGTTTTGTGGATGTCTTCACCCTTGATTCGGACTTGATGGTATCCAGATCTCAAGTCAATCTTTGAGAAGATGGAAGCACCTCCCAATTGATCGAATAGATCATCAATCCTGGGTAAGGGGTACTTGTTCTTTATGGTTACCTTATTGAGTTGTCTATAATCTATGCACAGTCGGAGGGTACTGTCTTTCTTTTTCATAAATAGGACTAGTTCTCCCCATGGAGACACGTTGGGATGGACATAGCCTTTGTCCATCATTTCTTTTAGTTGTAATTTAATCTCAACTAGCTCGGGTGTGTTCATCCTGTAGTGTGTCCTAGACACTAGCACCACTCCTGGTGCAAGTTCCATCGAGAATTCAATGTCCCTTCCCGGAGGTAGACCCGGTACCTCTTCCGGAAATACATCTCTATATTCTCTTAGTGTGGGGTGGTCTTCGAGGCTGGGTTCGTCATCTTCAACTGATTCCAACACTTGTATCGCATATAGTGGACATCCCTTTCTGCAATACTTTCTCATTTGAAGAGTTGATATTCATCTCATCGAGACAGGTTTTTGGATCCCTTGAAGGGTTATCCTTCTTCCTTCTTCACTTACACATTCTAAGGTTTTACGGTAACAGTCTAGTCTGGCTTTATATGTGGCTAGCCAATCCATACTAATCAATAGATCATATGATCCTAGGGGTAATATGTTAAGGGTTTCTTGGGTACGGAATTCACCCATAGTGAATTGGCAAGCTGGTATGACCTCCGCTACCTTTCTTTTGGTGCTAGTGGCTAACTGTACCAACCATGGCTTGGCGTGTTTATGTGGCTATAATTTACACTTATCAAAAGCCTTAGGGGCTATATAACTCAAATTTGAACCAAGGTCAATTAGAATAGACACTAGATGATTGGTGATCATACCTTCCATCTCCACCACTGAGGCTTGGTGGTCAGCTTGTTTGTTATCCAAGGTTGCATAAATTTGGGGCACGCTCTTGGCCACATCATTGACAGTGGTAGCTTCTTGAACGTTGTAAATTCTCTGATTGTTCTGTTGTCGGTGCGGGCAGTCCATCAGTAGATGTTCTTATCCACAACCCCAATATTTCAAGGGTTTTTTCTTCGGGTTATCAATCTTCCCTGGGGTAGATCCAAAAGGTTTATTTCCACTCTGGGAGGGGAAATTCTACTTGTGTACACTTCAGGTTGGGAAGCTCATCCTTGAGTCCTTTTTATATTTTTTAAATCTTGGGGATTTAAACCCCTTTTTTGGGAATCCCAAACTGTTCTTCTGCTTCCAGCCTTCATGAGGTTCTTTCCGATGCCCAAGTTGTTCATAACAATATCTTGCCTTTCGGATAGTGTCTTCTAGGGTCTTTGGCTCGTCAAACTCAATTCTGTTCTGATAGTCCTTAGGTAGTCCACTGATGAGTCGTTGCACCTTTTCCTTTTCTGTTTTTATGTAGGGTATGTACCTTAGCAACCTGAGGAATCTGCTGACATATTCCTCTATGGTGAGTTTCCCCAGCTTGAGTTCATAGAATTCTTTAGTCTTTTCGTCAAAATACTTTTCCAACAGATACTTCTTCCTGAAGTATTTTTCAAACCGTTCCCAATATAGGTCTTCTTTGTGAATACCTTTTACATTCTTAAGGTCTTCCCACCAAATGGAATCCTTCCCATTTAAGTTGAAAGTGGCTACTTGGGCCTTCAAGTTTTCCGAGAAGTCATGGACTCTGAAATACTTCTTTAGTCCAAGCAATTAGGCCTCCGCTTCCTCTCCCTTCTTTATTTCACCGTCGAAAGAGGATGGTTTGGCCTTATTGAATTCTTCGAGATTATGATTTTTGAATGATTTCACTTCTTCCATTTTCTTCGGGAATAAGAAATCGTTCTGCTACTAGAAGATCCCTCTGAGTCGCCAGTTTCCTTTCCAGAGGACTCATCCGACGCTTGTCCCCTATCTCTGAGGTGGACCTTCCTCGAGGTGCTCCTCTAAGTGTGGCCACTTAAAACACCACGTTTCTGTATGCCAAGTGGGCTTCGACTTCTCTTTGTCTGTCGTTGGTCCACGTGACTCGTGTCAGGTCCATGCTACAATTGTCTTTGTATGTCGGATAAACTCTGCAGCAAGACTGCATTAATTTTTGTTTGCTTCTCTTTCTCTTTTATCAGCCTCTCGTTGTCGGCCTTGTAGCTTTGTAGTTCGTCCATGAGGCTTCTCATAGTCTCAGCTAGATCTGGAGGGATCTCTACTGCTCTCCTTTCGTTAGACTCTTCGTCTCTATTGTGGGATCCATCCCCCACTTCATGGTGCATCACCATTCTATGTGTGTGTAGTTTCCCGCAATTGATTGTCCGCTTGTTGTGCAAGAAAAACACTTGTTGTTAGTCAACATTATATTCATTCACAATCAGTGCATAATTCATATTTTTCAAATGCATACACACAGTAGGAAATTTTCATTCTTACTTTCGGCTTTTGATAAAGCGGGTTAAGATAGAGGGTTACTCCTTTTAAGAGTACTTCAAATGGAGTTTCTGCACAACTCATTCATGAGCCCAAGCAGGGCAAGTGTTGTAACCATTCTCTGATACCAATTTGTCACATACCCACTACGGCAAAATAAAAATTTCCGCTCTTCCTCAAGGGATAGAATCCCCGAATTCCTCTGGGGGCCTAGCGCAGGCTAGCTCTTCCCTTATCCACCTCCATGTGATCGTGGTTTACGACCACATGCCAAGCCAAGTGGAGCCTTTCGCATTTCGCGACTCAAAGATGCAAGAGAGTCAAGTCTTTTCAACTCCTCAAACCCCAAAACTCGAAATCTTACCTGGCCATATCAGGATTTCGGTAACCGGGAGTTCGAAATGCAGCGACCCAAACCACTGGTCACTCCCTTCCCTAGACTTCGATACACTGGTTCTTGTACGAGATCTAATGACCCTCAATGATTTGGATCCAACAGCCCAGATCTTTTCGGAGTTTCGTGAACCGGGAATTCACGATGCAGCGACTCCAAATCTCTTGTCATTCCAATCCCCGAATTTTGAGATGGGAATTCGTGTATGAGATCAATGACCCTCGTTGATCTGGATTTGATGGTCACTATCCCTCCTGAGCTTAAGGGTGTTGAAAGACACCCAGTCTTAATCGCGTGTCAGGGTTTTGTATACCGGGATTTTACAACTTGCGAAGATGAGGGTTCTTGCCCTTGGGTTTTCCGGGTGCCGAAATGCCGAAACCCATTCATGATACATTGATTCGGGGTTTGGCATACCAGGATTTCATGACTAGCGAAGATGAGGGGTCTCGCCCTTGGGTTTCCCAGGTGCCGAAATGCCAAAACCCATTTACGCTACACCGATTCGGGGTTTTGCATACCGAGATTTGATGACTGGCGAAGACGAGGGGTCTCGCCCTTGGGTTTCTCGGGTGCCAAAACATTGAAACCCATTCACGCCACACCAATTCAAGGTTTCACATATTGGGATTTCGCGACTGGCGAAGACGAGGGGTCTCGCCCTTGGGTTTCCCGGGTGCCGAAATGCCGAAACCCATTCATGCGACACCGATTCGAGGTTTCGCATACCGGGATTTCGTGACTGGTGAAGACAAGGGGTCTCGCCCTTGGGTTTCCTGGGTGTCGAAACCCCGAAACTTGAGAGGACTACTCTTTCTTGTACAAGGCTTCCAAAATTAGATCACATGATCCTTCGGAGGGTTCTTGGGTAATTATCCCTGATCTTAGTTGAGTCTTTGGGTAAAGGTTCGGTACGGTTCCAAGGTTTATGGGGTAATTCCCAGGGAAGAGTACTCTCGAGGAGCCTTCCTAAAATATTACGAGAATCAAGCAAACAAGACGAATCTCAGTGGAGCAAAATCATACCCCAGACTTAATCATTTGTATAGAAACCAACTATGGCATGTAAGTATACACATGCATCGATTATCTCCAGTCTAAAACACCAGGCAATCATTCCACACAGAAATCATTATGGGCATATAAACATGAGCATGTATTCATGATATTCAATTCAAAATACAAGGCATAAAACACTTATCAGATCCACCAGGCGTGACACAACTGCTAAGAGGGATGCTCATTTCCACCCAACCGTAGGCTCGGTGACTCCAAACGGATTTACCACTAGCCACCCCCAAGCTAGACCACGATGCTTTGAGATTTAGTCTCCTACTTCCATCTCAATGGAAGTCAAGGACGAAGGTTACTCTCCTTCTCCTGATACAGAAAAATAATCCCAGAAGAAGGTTACTCTCCTTCTCCTATATTCAGAACTCCCTGTGTTTCCAGAGTTTCTCTAGTTCTCTTCCGCGATCCTTGTCGCACGCGCTCTCCTCTCCCCCTTACCACACTTCCTCTCTTGCCTTTTCTCTGCAAGATGGCGTGTGGCGTGAATTTCCCTGTCTGTGGTCGGGTCTAGGAGCTTTTACAGATGGGCGGTTCACCCCCATCCACTCATTAACTCTTGAGGAGCCTCCCCACCTACCAATCTGACGGGAAATCCATTCCAGGATCAGAGAGTTGCTTTGGTCTTTGAGCAAGTAAAAACCAGTATGGTACTGGCTCGGTGGAAGTTAACGCAACCATTCCAGGTCCCTTCCACCACCTCTTATTAGCCATCATGGTCTCTTTTAGCACATCCCCTCCCCAGCAGTCGTGCAACACATATTCATAGAACAATTTACATTCATCAACCTTTTATATAAAGGTCTATCAAATCAATCATTCACATCTTTGAGTTTGCCATAGTTCTTGGCCAATATAGTTATTTTTATAGACTGGGGGAAACAAGGTGTTACAGTAACCCTTCAAATAGATCGATTTCCACTAGCAATTTCTCCATCTGTCTATTAGAGCCAGACAGTAATTTGGAATCAACATATAAAAATTTCCCGAACGCGTTTCCAATCTCCTTAAATGCCTCCAAGTTCCAGATTGTAAGCAGGAAACCAGGCAGTAAAACCCACAAATGTATGCAGCCTATGAACTCTTTCTTTGGATCGAATGCATAATGCCAATGTTTCAACATGAGGCCATCGTTATTCACCACCCAAACCTTGCTTAACACCTCCTTCGCATCCTCCTGGGAGTTAAAAAGGAAACATAACCATCCTTTAGCCAGGATGAAAACCTCAGGTGAATATCCCAACATAGGGCCCCAAGTATCCACTACCCACCTGTGTATCTCCCTATCCCCCATAACCTGGTACCCAAACCTACCTACAAGTCCCCGTAAAGAATATAAACCAACTTCATGCATCCCGACGTCCCCGCCAAGGGTTACCTTTGCCTTTGTCTTTTTCACTCTCCACGCCTTAACATTCGCTAGAAGGTTCGCCTCCTTCCTACTAGTAGTTAAAACTTCAACCACCACAGACTCCTCCCTCCCAGACTCATCCACCACGCCCCACAAAAGCTTACCTTTCCCTAACTCCCACTCCGCAAACCTAACATCCCCAGGTCTACACTAAGGGCACCTTCCTGCATCACTAACTAAAGGTCCAACGATAATCGACCTTCCCTCTCCATCCACGGTTACCTTACTGAACTGGCCTCCCTCTGACTCCTTCGATGAGCAAAACAATGGTAGGTTAGGCGGTAGTGCTCCCAACGTACCTCCCCCTTTCCGCTTCCCGAGCTAACATTTTATTTATGACCTCAATAATTCCAATATGTCTAGCTCCATTGGATACTTTTCCATCTGTCCCTTTCGAGAGTCGGGCCTCCAACTCTGCCTCATTCTTACCAATCCTTGTGTCAACCGATACTTTAGATTGCCTGTACTGTTGTAGCTCTTCCCTATACATCTCGTCAGATTTAAGCAGGTCTCCATGGCTCCACCAGTGATCATCTGCCAGACCATCTGCTAAAACCGACATATCACATGCCATCATACCTAAAGTCTACCAAGTCATCCGCTATAGAGGTTTTAACCATAGACTAGTCTACCTCAATCGCCACTCCCAAAGTCGTTAGGATCCATTAAGTCGCACATATCCCAACCAAGATCCTGAAAATGATCCATTAGTACAGATTCCAACCAAGATCAAACCCTAGTCGCCCTCCGGATCAAACCCTAGTGCGCACGTAGAGGGGTCTTTAGAATTTGGGTTTATAATCTAAACTCAGCTTTGAAAACAATATCATCCACATAAGAAAAAAAGAAGTGGCCGACAACAACATCAATGGGCTTTTACCACAATATTATCCACACAAGAAGAAAGATGAAGATGAAGTGGCCTCCACAACAACATCGTTTCTTCGTCCAGTCCGATTGCGTTTGCGTGTACAACTCTGAATGTTGTCCCCATTGCAATATTCTCCACAACGCGTTTTGCATTGCAAATTGCAATGAGTCGTTTGAAAGTTCAAAGGCCCATCGTACATGTAATCTTCCTCGCTTCGCTCCCTCTATAATAAACCTCCCCTCCTCCATCCCTTCTACATAAACAAGAAGAAATCAAGTCTTCTCCCAAATTTTATTCATTCACGATTTGATCTTGCTGAATGTTATTCTCGCTTAATATGGCAGCAGCAAAATGTATTGCTCTACATCTTCTGGCAATGGCCGCGGGAGGCACCCACGGCCTGGACTTCGTGGTCTCCAATTCAGCCGAGGGTAGCGACGGCGGGAAGATATTCGACAACAAGATAGGGAGGGCCAAGCCGGCGCAGATAATGGACTCCGCCTCCCAATTCATCTGGCGGACCTTCGCCCAGCAGTCATCCACTGACAGGAAGGACGTGCAGACGGTAACTCTGTTTGTGGAAAGCATGAACGGGTTGCCTACACGAGCAACAACAAAATCCACTTGGGCGCTGACTTCGTTGCCAATTACCAGGGCGATGTAGAGAATGAGATCACGGGCGTTCTGTACCACGAGATGACGCACGTCTGGCAGTGGAATGGCAACGGCACTGCGCCGTCGAGGCTGATCGAAGGCATTGCAGATTATGTCCGCCTCACTGCCGGCCTCGGCCCCTCGAACTGGGTTAAGCCCGGGAGCGGTGACAAGTGGGACCAGGGCTACGATGTCACTGCCTTCTTTCTCCAGTACTGTGACAACATTACATCTGGTTTCGTTGAGAAGATGAATTCGAAACTACGCGATAGATCGGACCTGGGATTCTTCCACGATATCACTGGTAGATCTGTGGATAAGCTTTGGAATGATTACAAGGGTAAGTATGGAAATTCATCCTGAGCAAAATTAGTGTGTGAATTGCTACATCATATCTACTCATTAATAAATAACTCTTCTTTCACGTGGCATTCCCGAACCGAACCGAACCGAACCGAACCTAAACGGCATCCCTGGATGGCCTTTCGGTGGAATGCCAGTTGTATGTAGAGGGATTGCATTTCAGTGGTGAAATGCAATCCCTCTACATGCAATCCTGAGCAAAATTAGTGTGTGAATTAATAATAAATAACTCTTCTTTCACCTGGCATTCCCGAACCGAACCTAACCTAAACGCCATCCCTGGATGGCATTTCGGTGGAATGCCAGTTGTATGTAGAGGGATTGCATTTCAATGGTGAAATGCAATCCCTCTACATACCAATACCATCCCTCTATAATTAAAAATATATGGGTTATTTTTAATTAAAAGGTCGTTTAATTTGATTTTTTTTAATAGGTATAAAATACATTGATTATTTTTTATTAAAAGGTTGCTTAATCTGAATTTTTTTTTCCAATAGATATAAAATAATTAAAAAATTTATATTTTTAAAATTTATATGTAATTAGGTCGAAAGGTATACCTATTGAATATTTTCAAAGCTTATATATTTAATTAGGTTGAAAGATATACTAATGAATAAATTTAATGATTTTTTAATAATAAATAGATTTTTAATGGTTACTATTTCATTTTTTTTTAAATATTCTTTATCGTCATAATAAATGAAAGGCTATCATTTCAAGTTTTAAACTTAATTTCTTTGCATAATTAATATAATAATTACATTAATGTCCATGATTTCTCAAATATTTCAAGTTTTAAGATTTTTTTTTGTTCTCAGTTTTTTTGTTCTCTGCTTTTGTAAGAGTTTCTATTCTGAGGATTCACAATCTTGATTCCCGCTATTCACAGTCTGCCATTTTCGGGGATTCACCATCTTGATTCCAATTCCTGCCAATTTTTAGAAATAGGGTTTATATTAAATTTCTGATAATTAAGGTTTATAGTCAATGGTATAATCTATCTACTTTCACCAACCATAATTTTGTGGTTGCCCTAGTTTAATTACTGTTAATTTCATTTAGGTAATGTATTTAGAAAATAAGTAGAACATTTAGGTAATGTATTTAGAAAATAAGTAGATTTTATTTAATTTTTTTTAAGTAATTTTTTTTTTATATAAAATTTATTACTATAATTACGCTAAGATAGGCATAATTAATTATCTTTTAATTATAAAAACTAATTTTATGACTAGCAATTGAAGATGCTGGCATATTCTTAGCTGTCCTCCTAAATTAATGAATGAGATTTCATGTTCATAACTTTTTTGAATTTTTTAATGCTTAAGTTTTCTTGTTTACTTTTTCACATTTACTTAATATGATTAATATTTTACTGTCTTTACCAATGATTGCCACATTTACCTAATTAACAAAGATTACAAAAATTCCAATAACCCGAGCTAAGCAGAGAGAGTTATAAAAAAATACCCAAAAAGTTTTTTTGTCCAATTTCAAAAAAAATCATGTAGGATCCCATTAGAATCCCTGATTCTCACATCACCTATGATCGAAACTCGGTAAAAGATGGGCACAATCCAGAAGATGTGATGCCCAATTCTCCCATTACGACCTCGGCCCTCCCTTCGACTTCATCTCCAAACAGAACGACCTCGTGGTAGCGATGGATTCTATATTCAAGCAACACAAGAGTTCACTTTTACTCGAATTAGAGAGTGCGATCAAAAGTAAGCCTTAACTAATGAAAAACAGAGGATGCATCTTGTACGTGGCCACAATTGTGGGAATGAAATAAGCCTTTTATCGTTAATCAGCCACATGATTGTGGCTGTGCTAGTCTTATAATCTTAAAATTTATGTATTGTATGTATATTTATTGTATATAAATAAAAATTTATTATTTAAAATAATTATAATTTTATCATGTCAATTTGAAATATTTACCAATTCATGAAACATAGATAATAAATTTAAAGAAAAAATAAAAAAACCTAAATTGTATTTGATTATTTTAACTTTTAATGTTTTGTTAAACCATACCATATATGTAATCAGCAGCGAACTTGCCTTGTGTAAGAAGGAAGGAGGATAAATACGTGTAAGAAAGGAAGAAGGGTAAATACGAACTTGCCTTGTGTAAGAAGGAGGGAGGATAAATACGTGTAGGAAAGGAAGAAGGGTAAATACGTATAGGAAAAACGTTTTAACTTCGCCATCAATTCTCTGGGAAAATATACATAAAAAGAAAAGCATTAGTGTAAAACGGAACTCAACCTCTACATAGGGCCAGGCTACTGTTTCAACAAGACTTACAATTATTATTCACAT
>JZKD02S1734768.1:330724-347318 GCA_000966675.3 Picea glauca
CTAGGGCATCTGCATCTATTTGACCTTCAAATACGGGAATATCAAAATTAACCTGTACCTTGAAAGGTGAGGTTCCTCCAAAGTGGTTGCTTGATGAAGATGCGCCTGATGCTATCGGCAGGCGTTGAAGGATGTGGAAAAAATTCTCCATCATTTCATCCCTCTATCACATGAGAGCTTGCTCAAGCAATAGACTGATAGGATCGTTTGCTCCATCATTTTTCTTTTCTTCCACCATTGAGGGTTTCTTGGGTGTGCGTGAGCGATTGTCCTCAAGAGAGACAAGCTCGAGACCCAACTTTTTATACTCATACCTCGTCGGGGACATGCACTAAAAATGATCAAGAGCAGTCTGCTCTGATACCACTGATCCAGATTATTTTCGGCACAAAATGAGAGCGAATATATAATAAAGAAATGCAAAGAGATATCGCAGATACTCAATAATATAACAGAAATGTATCATAGATGCAACCATAAACACAGATACACGGTAATACACTATTTATATTAATGAAAGAAATGTACAAAGACTGTAAAAATACAGAGTGGAAGACTCGCCAAAATGGTGGCTTCTTATCTCTGAGAAGAGATGTGACGGCTACTCGCATTCGCAAGAAGATGATTAAAATGAGGCTTTGAAGGCCTTTTTACAATAAGCAGGAATTCCAAAAACCATAGACATCCAAAAACCTGATCCTGGGAGATGAAGCGCCAAAAGTCACGTGGGCCCCGTTTGGGTAAGTTGGTGCATCAACTTCATGGGGTCGTAACTTTTGCATACGATCTCCATTTTAGGCGTATGATAGCTCGTTGGAAAGATCTCTTCGAGAACTAAAACTTTTGGGTGAGAAACATGATCTATGATCCATGTTGCTCCCTTTTTTCTCAAAAAAAACATCGTTTAGGGCCTCAAAATGGCCCTGAAAGTTAAAACTGCTAAAAAATAGTAAATTACCAAAATTGCCAGAAACATGTTTTGGGCCAGTTGGAGGTGGGTGGCCACCGATATCCACCTGGATCAATAGTCATTCCTACCCTTTGAAAAATTCTGACTCACTATGAAGGATTCAAACCTCTTATATATTTGCATGGGTACCATTAGGCCATACAATGAATTTTCTAGCATGCAAACAAATTTACTGTTGCGATCTCGAATCAACCCTTTTGGTTGTTCCATACATACTATATCTTTGTCAATGATGACCTTGTGAGAAGTAGGATCCCACACACAACATCCCTTTGTACCACCATCATAACTTGCAGAGATATAAAACAAGCAGGAATTTAGAAACAATGATTTTAAGTCTGGAAATGATTTATCGTTTACCAGTACCTGCAATTATTTCTTTCTCTTATGACTTTGATGCTTCTGCCATAAACAAGAAGATACATATGTCACTTCATATGCTACTTCAATACTCCCTTCCATATTAAAAAGGTTTTCAACCTTTGTTTCCTTCATCACTACTAAACTACTTTTCAACAATGTGAGTGCTCCACCTTGACCTATATACTTATATCCACAAGAATCCAACACTCCAAATGCAATCAAATTTGATTTAAGCTCAGGTACATATCTAAAATCCATTAATTCCCTAACAATACCATCGAACATCCTAATTCTAATACTTCCAACCCCAACAATTTTATAGGGAATGCCATTTCCCATGAACACTACACCCTCATCAATAGATTGGTAAGAAATGAACCAATTTCTATGTGAGCACATGTGGTGGGAGGCACCTAAATCTAAATTCCATTCTTCTTGGTATTGTAAGTTATTAGAAATGGATAAAACTTGATCAGTGATACCTAAATTTTTTACAGTGAAATTTTCTTCCTTCGTAGAGTTTTCCTTAGATTCATTTCTCTTCCAACATTTTTTCTTGAGATGTCATGTTTTTCCACAATAACAACATTTTATTTTACCCTTTCTATGTCTTTACTTAGATTGAGAAGAACTTCTCTCATTCTTCTCTTTAGCTCAACCTTTGATCAACATTGCCTCTGAAGTTGAGGTTTCTTTACTAGATTTTCTCCTCATCTCCTCAGCCAACAAAGCTTCCACAACAAAGTCATAATATAAAACATCTGCTGAGCTAAAGCTAATAGAGGTGACTATATTATCCCAAGACTCAGGCAACGAACACAATAGTGTAATAACCTTATCTTCATCTTCGAATTTAACTTCCATACTAGTCAATTGAACTATAAGGGTGTTAAAGGTATTTAAATGGTCAACAACTTTTCTACCTTCTTTCATCCACAAACTGTACAACTGTCTCTTCAAGTAGATTTTTCTTGTCAAGGACTTCGTCATATATAGAATTTCCAGCTTGCTCCATAAGCCTGATGTTTTATCCTCTCCTATGATATTAAATAGAACATCATCTTCCAGACATAAACGAATGGTACTAAGAGCTTTCACATCTAGATCTTCCCATTCCCATTCCGTCATGGATGTTGGTTTCTTTGACTTGCCTGCCAATGCTTTTTGCAACCCTTGTTGCACTAGTAAATCCCACATCTTAAGCTTCTAGAGCTCAAAGTTGTTTTTACCGCTGAACTTTTCAACTTCAAACTTCAAACTCTCCATCTTATCCATTAGCACAAAAATATCCTAATTCCCAAATCACAACTTATAATAACCAAGGCTTTAAAAAATAATGTGGAGGAATAACTTCACAAGGTTTAATAAAAAACCTTTTAATAAAAAAATTCCCTTTTACTTTAATTCCTCCACCCTTTTACCTTTTACCTTAATCCTTTTACTCCATAAAACTTTTTACTTTATTCACCCACGTGACTTGTTCACGTATTATGCATACAATCTAAAAAAAAAAAACTTTTAATCTTTTCAAAAGTCAAAACACCATATGTGAATTTTGAAAGGAGATTGTGACTTTTGTACTAAAGGGAGTCATCGCACCTCATGCTACCACTGGAGTACAGCAATCTCAAAAAAATTTGCACCTCCCGATGCACTAGGACCACGATGATTCCCATTTCTTACTACCACTGGAGTGCGGCGATCTAAAAAAGTCTCTGCACTGTTCCTCTTCCTCGGCAGCGACAATTTAAGTATTTTTGCACGAATGTAAGTCCAAGTAATAAGACGTCGCACCCTTCGAGAGGAGGGACCTACGGTGATGTAGAAATCGACGCACCTCACACAGATGTTGTTGCTCCTCTGAAATTTGATGCCCTCTCCTCCAACCAACTCTGATACCACTTGTTAGATGTGGAAAACACAATTCACAATGATAATTAACAATCACATAGATAAGGAACAAAGGGATTTCTCGTGGTTCACCCAAACGTTGGGCTATGTCCACCAAGCATAGGCATGGGTTGTCTTATTATTCAGATCATGGAGATTACAATAGACTTACAAGTTCTCACTCTGTCTCTCTCAATAATCCATTCAATCATTTTTCCTCTATAGGCTTACATGTGTTTATATACATTTAAAAGAAATTGAATATTTAATGCAATCCCTATCCATATTATAACTTGGTCTATTTGGTTGTAACCAACGCAGAATAATAGGATCCAAATCCATCAATAGAGGAATTCTTTGTCACCAAATCCCAACAGAACAGGTGGGTTGCAGAGATTTCCCAGGAGAATTATCTCACCCGAGGCCAAAGCCGCATCATCCTCCCACTCAATTTTTTTTCCCCGAGTGAATGAATCCTCCAAGGCGTGCTGAGAATTGAATTTTTCTCACAAAGTTCCCATGCCCTCCTATGAAACAACTGTATAATGAGGTGAAGAACTACCTTCCTGATCCAAATCCACAACCAAACGCCCATGAATAACTTGATGAGCTCCCCGTTGCTAGGAAGAGTTTTTTCCTCTGCACACTCGTCATCTTTCTCGAAGAGGTGGCATGGAGAGAGGGAGACAACACTGGAATATAGGCAAGGAGGTGATTGATATTACAATAAACCCCTATCATGGAATGTTCTTTTCTCCAAACGTCACTACAATTAGAAACATTCCTATGTGTACTTCGATCACCTGAGTGGAGCAAGCAAGCCATGAAGTCCAAGATGACATGATAAATGAATCAATGACCCAAGCAATACTATTCTCCATCACCTTGTACTTTCCTGTATGATCTCATGCTCCAAGCACTGGAAGAGGATGGCATAATGAATGCATGGATTGAGCTTGAAGCCCCCCCACCCCCATCCACCTAGGGAGTTGGGTAGCCAGGTGGCTGGTAGCTCACTTCCCAAGCGGTTTGGCATTAACCTTGCATTGACACCCCATCTAGGGGTGTGTCTTCCTATATATTCAAGTGCATGCATTGCGAGAATAAGGGGTGCACGGGTCTCTGATCACTTCCACAACATAGATCATTTTCCATTATGTTCACAACATATAAGGCCCAATGAAACCCCTTTTCTGAATATTGTCCCAAGTTAAAATTCACTGGTGTGCTACTAGTAAGAGGAAGGTACTCACTTTTGGCCCCAGGTTGGCTTGCTAGATGTTATGCCAAATGGTCTCCTTTGGTAGCAGATAGAAGAGGCATTTCAGGCTATAAGCTTATTTGACATTGAAGACCCCTTTTGATGAGTATCCCCATCGAAGAATGTTTGTGCCATTCTTTATCCAACTTATTGTCATCATTTCTTCCTCATGCCACGGACCTATATCTATTGCCACCTGAATCCTAAGATCTTCCTAAGTGATTTTCCACTCCCTCCATAATGAGGAGGGAATTGCATTTTTCCAAATATCTGCGACAAAAGGAGATCTTTCCTGAGCCATTTTTTATTAGAGGCTAGCCAATTGATCCAAATGATTTAGCAGTGGCATTTGCTGCCACAATATGTCTAGAAAAGACCCTCCATGGCATCCCTAATTTCCCAAAAGGCATGCACTTGAACCAAGGAGAAATTCTACCAGACCTAATTCTAGATTAGGGATCTTTGTATCTATTCATTCCATCTAATCATTTGAGTTTCCTCCACTTTAGGCATGTATTTATATCGCCACATCCTAGCCCAGAGGTCCCCAAATTTTTTGATCCACCTCCACCAAAATGTGGCTCCTAGGGTCTGGTTGAGAAAACTAGGATCCGTTAACCCAAGGACACCTACAAGTTTTCGCTTCCAAAGATTTTACCATTTGATTAAAGATCATTTTCATCCTTCTTTGGTTCCCTTCCAAAGAAATTTATTTTGGATGTTTCTAAGGAATTTTAACACTGACTTAGGGGATGCCAAGGAAGAGAGGATACAAATTGGGATGGTAGGAAAGATGGATTTCAGTAGAAACAAATTCCCCGCTAGATTTAGAATGTGGAAGGTCCAAGAGTTGGGGCACTTTTCAAGGGAGGAGAGCAAACTCTCCTAGGAGCTTCACCGAAGGGCATTGCCAATTAGGGTAATGCCTAAGTATTTGAAAGGAAGGGAGCTCTAGCTGAAGCGTAGAAGGCAAGTGATGTAAATTTGAACCTCCTTGAGAGTGTTGAAGAAGAAGACTTAAGATTTTTCAGTGTTGATCACTACAAAAATCCCCTATGATTAGCTTCATTTTTAGCTCCCTTTTTTGCTTCCACTGGTTGTTTTAATGTATTTTTCTCCACTTTTTTGCTAATGTTGACACTATTTGTCGAGATGGTGCTATTTTAGGAGATATTTGTGCCGAGCAACCTAATTTTGCACTAATAGTGCCTAATTTAGTGCTTGATTTATCACCCACTTTAGTGCCCAAGTTAGTGCCAAGTTTAGCTTCCAGTTTAGCTTTGAGTTTAGCTTCCAGTTTAGCTTCTTGGTTAGCATCCAACTTAGCTTCCTTTTTAGCTTCTAGTTTGGCTTCCAATTTAACACCTATTTTTCCTAAATAGTTAATTTGTTGAGTTGTTGGGGGTTAAGTGGATAGGGATATGGGGATTTATGGATTTGGGGTCTAGGGATTAAGGGTTAAGGGATTATGAGTTACAGTTTAAGGGATTAAGGGTCAAGGGCTAAGGGATTTGGGGCTTAGGGGTTAGGTAGTTTAATGGTTAATTACTTAGGGATTATATATGGTCAAGGGATTAATGACATCCATCGACCCCACACATAATCTTTGAGATTTTCCACGTCTCATTGTCATCATCCATCATTTCCATATGTAGAATCTTTGTCGGAACTCTCTTGAAATGTCACAAAACTTCCAATACTCCCATCACAAATTTCTTCCACCGACCATGCACAATGAGCAGTGAATGGGGCCAACGTTGAAATTTATTCAATATGTGCTTGTATGCATCGAAATTTGGCATGGTTTTACTAGACACATTTCTTCACAGTATGGGATGGTTTCAAGACTCAAGGATGTCTGATGTCCCCACATAATCTTTGAGATCATCCACATTTGCATCAATGTTCATCATGCATGTTTCATTGTCATCATTTGTCATTCTCTTCTATAGAATCATTGTCTGAAATCTCTTGAAATGTATGGAACTTCCAATACACCCATCACAAATGTCTTCCACCGAGCCCTCACAATGAGTAGTGAATGGGGCGAATGTTGAAATTTTTTAATTTTGTGCCTGTATGCATCGAAATTTGACATGGTTAGACTAGAAAGTTCCCTTGATGGTATGGGAGAGTTTCAAGACTTAAGGATGTGTGATGTTCCCACATAATCCATGAGATCGTCCATGTTTTCATCAACATTCATAATGGACGTCTCATTTTCATCATTCTTCATTTCCATCTATATAATATTTGTCGGAACTCTCTTGAAATGTCATGGCACTTCCAATACACCCATCACAAATGTCATCCTGCATCAACCCTACAGAGTGAGCAGTGAATGGGGCCAACATTGAAATTTCTTCAAATTGTGCATGTATGTGTTAAAATTTGACAATATTAGACTAAACATATGCCTTGACAGTATGGGAGGGTTTCAAGACTCAAGGATGTTTGATTCCCCCACATAATATTTGAGATCGTCCACATTTGCATCAATGTTAATCATGCATGTCTCATTTTCATCATTCGTCATTTCCATCTATAGAATCTTTGCCAAAATTCTCTTGAAATATCATGGAATTTCCAATACACCCATCACATATGTCATCCACCAACCCCTGACAGTGAGCACTGAATGGGGCCAACTTAGAAATTTCTTCAAACTGTGCATGTATGCATCAAAATTTGATGTAGTTAGACTAAACACATGCCTTGATGTTATGGGATGGTTTCAAGACTCAGGTATCTATGATGTCCCCACATAATCTTTGAGATCATCCATGTTTGCATCAACATTCATCATGAACGTATCATTGTCATAATTCATCATTTGTATTTGTAGAATCTTTGTCGGAACTCTCTTGAAATGTCATGTAACTTCCAATACACCCATGACAAATGTCATCCACCAACCCTGCATAGTGGTAAATGAATGGGGCCAACATTGAAATTTCTTCAAACTGTGCCTGCATGCATTGAAATTTTATGTAGTTAGATTAGACACATGCCTTGACATTATGGGAGGGTTTCAAGACTCAAATATGTATGATGACCCCACATAATATTTGAGACTGTCCACGTTTTCATCAACATTCATCATGGATGCATCATTGTCATAATTATTCATTTCCATTTGTATAATCTTTGTCAGAACTCTCTTGAAATTTCATTGAACTTCCAATACACCCATCACAAATGTCATCCACCAACCCCACATACTGGATAGTGAATAGGGACAACGTTGAAATTTCTTCAAACTGTGCATGTATGCGTCGAAATTTAATGTAGTTAGAGTAGACACATGCCTTGACATTATGGGAGGCTTTCAAAACTCAAAGATGTCTGATGTCCCCACATAATATTTGAGATCATCCACGTTTGCATCAACATTCATCATGGACATATCATTGTCACCATTCGACATTGCCATTTGTAGAATCTTTGTCAGAACTCTCTTGAAATGTCATGGAACTTCCAATACACCCATCACAAATGCCATCCACCAACCCTGCATAGTGGGTAGTTAATGGGGCCAACGTTGAAATTTCTTCAAACTGTTCCTATATACGTCGAAATTTGATGTAGTTAGACTAGAAAAATGCCTTGATGTTATGGGAGGGTTGCAAGACTCAAGGATGTCTAATGTCCCCACATAATCTTTGAGATTTTCCATGCTTACATCAATATTCTTCATGGGCATATCATTGTCATCATCCTTCATTTCCATTTGTACATTCTTTGTTGGAACTCTCTTGAAATGTCATGGAACTTCCAATACACCCATCACAAACGTCATCCACCAGCCCTACATAGTGGGTGGTGAATGGGGCCAACGTTTAAATTTCTTCAAATTGTACCTGTATGTGTCAAAATTTGATGTAGTTAGAGTAGACACATGCCTTGACATTATCAGAGGGTTTCAAGACTTAAGGATGTCTAATGTCCCCAAATAATCTTTGAGATCATCCATGTATGCATCAATGTTCATCATGGACATATCATTGTCATCATTCATCATTTACATTTGTAGAATCTTTGTCCAAACTCTCTTGAAATGTCACTGAACATCCAATACACCCATCACAAATGTCATCCACCAACCCTGCATAGTGGGTAGTGAATGGGGCTATTATTGTAATTTCTTCAAACTATGTCTGTATGCGTCAAAATTTGATGTAGTTAGAGTAGACACATGCCTTGACGTTATGGGATAGTTTCAAGACTCAAGGATGTTTGATGTCCCCACATAATCTTTGAGATCATCTTGTACATTTTCAACAATGTTCATCATGGACATATCATTGTCATCATTCGTCATTTCCATTTGTAGAATCTTTGTCAGACGTCTCTTGAAATGTCCTGTAACTTCCAATAAACCCATCACAAATGTCTTCCACCGACCCTGCACAATGATAAATGAATGGGGATAATGTTGAAATTTCTTCAATTTGTGCCTATATGCATCGAAATTTGACATGGTTATACTAGACACATGCCTTGATGGTATGGGAGGGTTTCAAGACTCAAGTATGTTTGATGTACCCACATAACCTTTGAGACTATCCATGTTTGCATCAATGTTCATTATGCATGTCGATCTCATTAACATCATTTGTCATTCCCTTCTATAGAATCTTTGTCAGAAATCTCTTGAAATGTCTTGGAACTTCCAACATGCCCTTCACTAATGTCATCCACTGACCCCACACAATGAGAAGTGAATGGGGCCAATGTTGAAATTTTTTTGAAATGTGACTGTATGCGTCAAAATTTGACATGGTTAGACTAGACACATGCCTTGATGGTATGGGAGGGTTTGAAGAATCAATTATTTATAATGTCCCCACATAATCTTCGAGATCGTCCATGTTTTCATCAATGTTCATCATGTACGTCATCTCATTGTCATCATTCGTCATTCCCTTCTATAGAATCTTTGTCGAAACTATCTTGAAATGTCTTGGAACTTCCAACATGCTCATCACCATTTTCATCCACTGACCCTGCACAGTGAACAGTGAATGGGGCCAATGTTTAAATTTATTCAAAATGTGACTGTATGCATTGAAATTTTACATGTTTAGTCTAGGCACATGCCTTGACAGTATGGGAGGTTTTTAAGACTCCGGGACATCATTCTCTTCATCATTGCCATAATCATGATTTTCATTTCCATAATCATCATCATATTCATCATGACCATATTTTTCCATCCATGCCAACAAAGATTAAACCTGACATATGCATCTTTACAACGAAACCTGATGAAGATGCCAATTTCCATGTATTTGTATTTTTCTTATGTCATTCTTCGAGATGATTAAACCATGATTATATTAAGTTGAGACATCCCAAAATAATTTTATAGGGTCCAACATGCAAGTGGTTTAATGGTTAATGGGTTAGGGATTAAATATCAGGTGAAGAGATAAATGAAATCTGTTGACCCTACATGGTTAGTAGTGAATGAGGGAAACATTGAAATTTCTCCCAACTGAGCCTGTATGCATCAAAATTTGACATGGTTATACTAGGAACATGATTTTATGACATGGGAGGGTTTCAAGACTCAAGGATGTCTGATGTCCCCACATAATCTTCAATATCGTCCATGTTTCAAGGGGTTAGGGGTTTAGGGGTCAGATGGTATAAAGGTTAAGGTCTTAGGCTTAAGCTTAGTGAAATATTTCAATTTGTTTTAAAATATAAATTCATGAAAAAACTTTGGATACATTTAGCCTAATGTTCTATATTTACATTGTTTTACATATACAATATATGTAATTATATTTGTTAACAATTTCCAATAAATGATCTCACCCTGCATGAACAAAAACAAAGTCCCCTCCCCCAAATAATTTCCCCAAATCATCAACATTTTTTACACCATCAACTAAAGGCTATTGAAACAACATTAGGTCAAGATTTTGAGACTCGACAATTCTCTTCAGGGTTTTTCTTCTAAAAAAGATACTCATCCCTCAACAATTTGATGATAAGAAAATCACAAGGCACCCTTTGTTGTGACATTATTGACTCTAAAATCCCCAAAAGAAAACAATTTTACTAGACATCACTTCATAAAGACCCTTCTCCTTTGTGTGGCCCCTTATTTATTTTCCCCTAAATACATGTTAGTTTCTTTTCAACCCCCCCTTCAACATCACCCAAGGCCTCATTCCTCAACCATAGATTGTATCTACTACCAGCCAAATTTGGGCCCTTTCTATTTTTATTAGAAATCACATAATTGTTGTCACTAGAATCAAACCCAATATGAAAACCTTCTATAAGGCCTATCCACCTTTTAGGAGATCATGTAATTGTTATCTCCATAGATTGGCTACACCCCACCATACCCTTTAGATACCAAGATAAGTCCTTCCCATTATCCTTAGATTTTTTTATAAACCCTAGTTTTTTAGAATCAAAAGAAGGATATTGTAACAATAATGGGGATTGATATTGTAAAAACTTACCTAAATGTCAGTTTGGCATATAATTGGGCTAGGATGAGTCTCCATTGATGGTGAACCATTCATCCAACATGAATAAATATCCACTAGAGCTACTATCACCACATTATCCACCCCACCCTTAACCTCTTATACACCCTCCATCATGAAACTAGACATCTCCATTTGGGTCTCCAAACCACCGACATTCTATAGATCATCAACAAACTTTGACATGATAGGCCCATAATGAGAATTTACCTCCCCAACTACCTACCCTTTCCATTCCCAAGCCTTCTTCTGAAAAGGAAACTTAGAGTCCATAGACACATGTCCATACTTATGACACCAAATACACCTAGATGGGGTCCTCGAACAGTCTAGAGGTTGAGTAAAGGTACATGATCTATTTTCTACAATGCCATCTCTACAAAAAGACCTCCCCTTAAGGTAATTCCAACCAAAATATAGCCTATAGATATAATACCTATGTCTAGAAATAACATATTTGCTTCAAGAAAAGTACCAAGCACATTACCAATTTCTTTAAAGTTATCTAAATACCATAAATCTAGTGGAATATCAAAATGATTTAAGCATATAGGAGTGAATATATCACTTCTCTTAGTACAAGAGTCAAATAAAGGGGACCAACATTTGTTAAAAATCATAATTGAATCTCACTTCTAGTGATGCACTACTATGTTCTACAAATCCTCTTGATATCTAAAGAGAAACCCTAGCCAACCTATAGAAAAAAGAAAATAATTTAGAGTGTACCCTACCTAAGGTCCCATGTATCTTGCAACAATGCCCTCAATCATGGCAATTCACCCACTTTCCTTCCATCAAATCAGTTGACAATGGATTCAGAATTCAAACCAACCACCTCATGTATTTTGATGCCTTGACCAAGAACTATTTTTATAAAAAAAAAAGAAATTGAACAAACTTATTCATCTTCCTTGTACCCAATTCCTTATCTCCACTACCAAAATTCCCATTCACTCCTTGGGATCCTTCACCACTATCCATATCACCCTTAGTAGGTTTTCCCTTACAATGACTATCAATTGAGATATTCCCTATCTTCTCTAAACCATTAATAACCACCTCGAGCTCAACTAATTTTATCTTACTTGAGGACTCATTCACAATGATATCTACATATGGGGAAACTTGAAAATCATGAACTAATTTTAGAGGAATAAAACCTTCCACTAAATTATTATAGGTCAATTCAGCCTGCTCCACGTAACTCCTTAAAGAAACAACCTTCCCCAAAATATAAAATTGACTATAGTTAATTTGACCAAATGAAAAAACAACACCTTGAAAATCAACAGAATATCCCAAAGGAAAACTACCTCTATATTCATCCAAGGATAAAACCCTCCCCTCTATAGAAATACCACAACTAGTAGGTTCATATTATCTCACACCAACACTAGAAACCTATCCCTCTTGTACAATAACTTCAATAGAAATTTCCTTCGAATGGAGAAGGATACCACTAGACTATGAATACAAAACCACATTTGAAAAGTATATTTTATGAATAATACTCCTTTTATATTCCTTAACTTTAGGCCCTTTTCCCTCCACACATAACCCATTTGTCCCTATACCAACTTGACAACAAATTTCAGTAACTTTTTTCCCTTGATCTGGCACCTTTGACTTGAGGATTCCAACACCCACTATGCCAAAGTAACCATAATGTTGCAAGGGCACATGAACATTACCATGACTAATACCCTTTACAGAAGCAAACAAAGAGGGAAAAAAACAATTATTTCCCTTAGAGGAAAACTTCACAAGATGGGAACTTGGATCTAAATATTCCTCCTCATCACCCAAAACCTACCCTCCTCAACAAAAGGATGAATTTGGATAGAAGAAAAAAAAATTGACTTTTATCCCATGGGTCTTTAGAAATCCAAAATTTTATTTTCCTTTTCATTTTATTGGAGTACTATACATATTTTTTTATTTCTTAATTACTTAATTAACCACTTGTCTCTTGATTCATTTGCCTCTTTTTTTTACCCCATTGGTTACTATCTCTTGTTTTTGCTTCACCATGACCATGCTTATTGAATTCCATTTAGGTCTCATCTTCTTATGTACATTTTGGTAGCCTCCTATAGCTTGAGGTATTACATTGCACCATTGCCCCTAGGTATCTGAGACTATCCAAAAGGGGTCATCTTAGTTCTCCTTGACATCTCAGTTATTACAGATATTAATCAATAGCACTTCATTGTAATCTTTCCCACACCTAGGTTTTGTCCTTAGTGGGTCCATCTTCCACTTAAGTCTTCTTAGGTATAATTTTTTCCCCTTTATTTCCCTAGCATCACTTTGGTAGCATTACCACCTTATAATTCATCACCTAGGTCTTTCCCTTAACAATTTGTCATCCTTCATCTAGATCTACTATCTATATTTATTTTTCTCTTGTAGGTTCTTCCTTCAATCCACCTACACCCCTTGTAAGTAGTAATTAAAAAAAGTGATATTTTCTCAATTCATTTGAAGTGGGTTATTATCATCCCATAATGTTTCTTAGCCATGCATAAGAGTTTAGTAGTGAACATTTCTCTTTTCATTCTATCTACTCGTGCTACATTATAATAATTTTGGTATCTCCAGTCCTCCCTCACCTAAGGTGTCCCCTAGGTGGACTTAAACGTGTTGCAATTCCATAGATCCATCCTTATGCCCTCACATTTTCCTTTCATGTATAAGATTTTCTTATGTTGAACCTAATATGAAATTAGTTTGATGCTAGTTTACTTGCACATATTCCATTTTTTATCTTTTATATTAATAATTTCCCTCCTCTTTTTTAGCTCCTCATCATGTTGGTCACCCTTGACATTTTTATTTTTATTTTCTTCTTTCAAATTTGTTCTTGTAGGGTATCTTTGGTTTTGTTCCATTATCTCTTTGCTTACTTCTTATTGTTATATCTAAGTGACATCCCCTAGCCTTCCTTCATAGTACCATTATATATTAAATCATTAACAAAATGATTTGCTAACACCTAAACCATGTTGCATCCATTATCTCTAATGACTCAAATGAGACCACTACTCAGTTCTATAGAGATTCTCATAATCCCAACTAAATTTGTGACCACACTATCAACTATTATTATGTTGACCTCCCTACCTATTCAGTCATAAGGTTATAACCCCACATAGAGACATGGACATGCCTCATTAGTGGGATGTAGATCTAGATTATTTTAGATAATATTACAGAGTAGGGTCCATCCTATATACTGAACTTCCTTTATTGTTACCCTAAGTTTGAATGCAATGTTACCTAGATCTCAGTACCGGTCAATGACCAGAGTTATTCCACCTATAATTCTTAGAGCCATGGATTTAATCCTATCACCTAGCTTACAATCATAGCCATGGTTACACCTCTTACAGCCATTTAGACTATCCTTATCATTTAGCTAATGGTATCATCGTTCACCCAGCCTTTTCTCACTCTTAATCACACAATTTTTCTATTTCAACATATCTTGCTACTTGAAATTAGGACACCTATGCATGTTAGCATACCATTGTAGTCATCCATGGGCACAATATAGTCAAGTCATTATCTTAACACACAACTTTTCCTTTGCCATTTGATATCCACTTACTCATCATTAGTCAGAATGCACTTACAACCTAGTACTTGTATCCAATTGTCCATCTCCTTGTAATCACAACCTATAGCAACATGTCATACCATAGTCCTCCTAGCCATATCCATACTAGTAGTCACTCACTCAGATTTCCCAATAAATACAAAACCGGGTTCCACCATGCAACTTGCAGGACCAATCATAACCCATCTAGACAATGATTGAAAAATTGAATTCCATTATAATTGAGTTACTATAATAGCATTATGTATAGGTTTAACCTATATTAGTGCACCCATAAAGGCTTATCACATTCCATACCTAAATATGATAAGATGGTAGATGTATAATAACATCTTTCCAAATTGACTAACATCTATCAAGACTTGAAATATTGTCCAAATTCCAAGCCTAAAATCTTCCCATACATGAATTTAAGCATTTTTTTTAAGTGGTTTGAACATATCTAAGAGAATTCCATTGTCTTTTTATTAGTTATGTGACTAGTTCCTTTCCATGTTCTCCTTGCAGGATTATGATTCTCAAAGGTTATATCCTTTATCCAAATATGATAGGGAGATAAAACCACTTTATACAATGTTTTTAACCATTTGTTTTCTAATGATATATGTCGAATTTTCATAGAAGCCCTATATAGTTTAGATAAAATGCTATAGCAACTACACTTTCACCCCTGGAATAGAGAAGGTGTAAGGTTTGGAGGCATGTTACATCCATCATAACCTCATGTAGTATACTACAACATCCTTCCTTTTGAGGAAGGAACTACCACTGATCATCGTAGACCACACAATAAATACAAGCATAATAGACATGTTATTGGAGATCGTGTAGTTTTTTGCCATCGTTTAGGCACAAATATAGGCATTTTTTGCCATCGTTTAGGCGTAACTCTAGGATAATTTTGCGACCACTCTTGCGCCAATCATATATTACATTTACACCCTTAATCGACACTAAAGTCAACATAGATTGCACCAAATTTAGTGTCGAATTATAGCTCAAACCAAAAAAATTAAAAAAAACCTACATGCAGGGGAAGTAAAACTCATTTTCAAATGATAAGTGTGACCAAAGCATGGCTTGGGGGTTTCTTGAGGGAAAACAAAGATAGGGTGAAACTAGAGCAAGGTTTGGGGATTTCCTAAGGGAGAACAAAGATTTATGGAGGTCGAACATAGGTTCCCTTTTTGTTTCCACGATTTCCATTTCGAGCGATTTGCTACATCAAAGATCACCATAGTAGGAAGCTCCATTTCCACAATTTTCAGGTAACAAAATTATTAAATTTCACAATTGTTAGATTTGGACTTCTTGATCTATAAATTTCCTCATGTTTTATGGTCTAATATATTGCAAGGTTAGCATAAAGCAATCATGGGAGAGTTATCTTAACAATATTATTAGACATGGCCACCACAAACCTCCTAAGAAATCAATTGAGAAAGCATCTCTACTCTCACAATCACTATCTTCTTTGGAATACTTTGTACACTTTGTATTTGAAACAACACTATAATATAAAGTTTAGTTTGACATTTGGTTATCCTTGTTAGAAGAGAAAAAAACACCAGGAAGAAGGCAGAATAAATAAGCACCTTCTAAAATAGTGACGAAGTCAACTTGCCCAAATCATGACAGAAAGGATTTGCACTAGCTCGCTTAAAATTTGAAGTTGAGGGAAGGAAGTAGATTCTAGCCACAATGAGGTAAGTCATTGTCAATTTATAGATTTATAATTGTCTCAATATTTTATTTTATTTTAATTTTTTGTTTTTTAATGAAAAATTTAAGGTTTGGTAATTTATTTTATTTACCCTCCTGATGATAAGCATATACACGAGGTCATAATGTTCAATGACACTGAGACTCTTTATTTAGTGTTTTTTTTTATTATAATGTACGACGGTGCCTCTAAACATTTAAGAACTGGGAGTTATGTTTGGATGCACACTAGGGCATATTTTACTTATAGGTGCAAG
>JZKD02S1734768.1:356815-371666 GCA_000966675.3 Picea glauca
TTAGATTCATACTACATCGGGATCGGTAAGAAGACCCTGGGTTGAGTGATCACTTTGATATGTACTTTGCCCAGGTTGCGATGGAGTTTCTCTTGAACAATGACACATATATTGTGACATAGATCCACTTTGTATTGGTCGTGGCTATGTCTTGTCATCTTGTATATCCACTGTGTATTTTTCATGGCTACGATCAGTTCAGGTCATGGGAGTATAGATCCACAGTGTATTTTCAGTGGCTATACCTTTTTATTAATACAATTATGGATCTGCAATGTATTTTATGGCAGCCATATCTTGCAAGTCTTGATCACCCAAGCATAGGTATGCCTGCCTTGGGTTTGAAACATGTCATAATATTTGTTGGATGTTTGTGTGCAGCTTCTATCAGGTTCTCTGCGTATATACCCTTGCTTGCAAGTCTACAAAGCATTTCAGTTATCAGTTCCTGTCTTCTAACTTCATACTTTGGGGGGCAATCTGTTACACATCAAAAATACTCACTTTGATAGTGTCGCAAGTGTCGTCATTATAAGTGTCGCAAGTATCGCATTTTGCTCACAAGTGTTGCAAGTGTCAAAGAAAGCATATTGCCATGATGCCTATGTTGTGCCTATAATGACATGAGAAGGACACTTGAAACACCTCAAACATTTGCTTTGGAAGAGGATAAATGAGTCAACAGGTTTATGAACCTTTTGCCATCTGAAAGCACCCAAAAAGCTGAGTTTTTGGAGGGGAGCGCTCCCTTATAACTATCTTAGGAGTGCTAGTGCTCCCCCATAAGCCATCAGGGAGCATTATAACACTCTTCAGCCCTTTTGCAGGAGCGCTCCTACCCTCAGGAGTGTTGGTGCTCCCCTATACACTGTTAGGGAGCGTTATAATGCTTTGAGTGCCCTTTTGAGGGAGCGCTACCTATTCTGGGCAGCAATTGATTTGTTGAGAAGAATGGGGGAAGGATCTTTTCATTCTTAGAAGGCAGTTGGGTTCGAATCCTCAATCAAGCCATGATCTTAGGGAAGATCCCTAACTGAAGGAGGAAAATCCTCAACTCACCCCAAAGATATCTCAAGCTGTTAAGCCTCTCTAAGGCTATATAAGCAAGCTTTCTCATGGTGAAAAGGGACTGGAAAGAGAGAATCACACCAAACTTATGATCTTATAGTTGGTGCTGGAACATAGATATTTTCTAAGTAAGAGACCTATGATCTCATAGGGAGCAATCAGTGAAGCTATCGTCATTCAGATCGTGGATCTTTTGAGCAAGGGATAGACAAGGAGGACTTGGCAGAACTGTCGCATTCCATCTACGGCTGTAAGTAATGTTTTGTCCTCATTAATATAATTTGCTTGGCCTGTTTCTATCTAATTCATGTTCAATCTCACATGAATTTGTCTCTTTAGTAGATAGACCTATTTCGGAATAATATTGATAGAGTAGGAAGTGGTCATACTTTGTTTGTCTACAGGGCTTATCGAAGAGCGAAAGATTGGAGCTCAATCTAGAGCGTGCAGGGACAAACACCGGTAAAAGGTACTTATTTTCTCCTTCCTCCTCACACACTAGTCCACCTAGATCTAAAAGGAAGTCAGTGACCATGATAAGCACTTTCTGTCTTAGAGTTAAGAGTCTAGCTCTTTGAGGAGATCTACCTATCTGCAGGGAGATTTTCCTTCAACAGGCTATAACTTTTTATCATCTTAACTGTTTTTAAAATAAGTTATATGTCACACTAGAAGAGACTGAGATGTACAATATAAAAGGCTTTAATTTCAAGGATAGATTGAACTTGATAATTTGAAATTTCATAGTTAAGGTACTCAACACCTTCAGAAAGCTAATTAAATTTCATGCATTTCATCTTTTAACACCATATTCAAATTCATTATTAAACTTAAGCCTAACCAAAAGAATGAAAAAGGTCTTCCAAGATATCACCTTTTTCAACAATAATTTAATGAAAATTCTTCATTTTGTTTAGGATCAAATTGTTTATTTAAATTTTTTTATATCATATATGATTATGTGCTCTCCTAACATTTTAACATTATACTTTCAAAATTATGAAAAAAATCCAAACATTTCAATATTACAATTTCAATAATTCTAATATATAATTTCAAAATTTATGAAACAAAATTCCACATTTGTGAGGACACGATTAATCTGATGCCATAAGAAATCCGACACTCGCAACAAATCGACATACTTGGTTGGCTTGTTGGAGGTTGACACACACCTTAATGAATCCCCTCACATCGTACTATTTAAAAGTCAAGTCGTCTCCAAATGGAAAGTAAAGCTGTCGAGTAAGACACGCCTTGAATGGTCAATGACCGCTAGAAGTGACTGGAAAGTAAACGCATTAATCATCAGGTCTTGCGAGTATGTAGACTGTTGCTCGTTGCCGCTGACACATTATGAGCGGCCTCAGAATTTGGCTTTTGCTGGTAAAAGTTTGAGTGACTCGCAGCCATGGCGAGAGCAACGGGAGTTTCGCTCGCATTCATCTCAGCATTATGAATCTGGGTTATACATGGCAATAACTGCAGTAATAGATGTTTTATTTACTGTTTAAGAGTTAAGTTTATAACTGCATTTATGATCCTTGCAGGGGCAAGAGGTGCGATCTTTGAGATCCAGAACAACTGCCCATCACGGTTTGGGCAGCCGGCTCACCCGGCGGTGGGAAACGGCTGGAGAGTGGGCAGTCGTGGGCGCTTCAAGGCACCACGGTTACAACAACCGGAAGGTTTTGGGGGCGCACGGGGTGTTCCTTCAACGGCAGCGGGAGCGGGAGCTGCAATACTGGGGACTGCGAGGGTCTACTAAACTGTCAAGGGTCTAGAAAACCCCCTGCTACTATGGTCGAGTACTCTCTCAATTAAAACATGAAACTCGATACGTATGACATGTCTCTCGTAGATGGATTCAACCTGCCAATGTCGATCGTACCTTCCAACTCTTCGTGCCAGGCAATCGCCTGTAGCAGGAACATAACTTTGTGGGAGATGCCCCAAGGAGCTGTGATTAGTGGTACACTTATGATATTCACGAATTAAGAAAACATCGCCCCTCTATCTCTTTATGGAGAGCACCAAATTAAGAAAACAACGCCCCTCTATTCGCACGGTGAAATTAGAAGGTTTGAAGTTATTCGCATGGTGAAATTAGAAGGTTTGAAGTTATGGTTTATATGACAGATCATTCCTCCATATAAAGGCTTTATTTTATAAGCAGTGGTGTTTTTTGGAATTTTTCTTTTTGCTAATGGAGAAAACTCAGAGTGCTCAATTTGAAATCGAGAAGTTCAATGGCAAGAACAATTTCGAGATCTGGAAGGTGAAGATGCACGATCTGCTTGTGCAACAAGGAGTGGTGAAGGCGCTTTTGGGAAAAAAAAAAAACAACCCACGACCATAACAGATGAAGATTGGGATGAGTTTGATGCGAGAGCACTGAGTGCCATACGTCTGTGTTTGGCCGATGATGTTCTATTCAACATTGTCTCGAAGAAGACAACAACCGGTTTATGGACGAAATACTTGACGAATAAGATCTTCCTGAAAAGACAAATGTACAGTTTGTGCATGAAGGAAGGTACAAAAATAACTGATCATTTAAATACTTTTAATACTCTTTTAGTCCAGTTGAATAGCATGGGAGTGAAATTTGAATCTGAAGATAAGGCAATTACATTATTGTGTTCTTTTCCCGCGTCATGGGATCACTTTATTACCTTATTAGTTTCAGTTCAACAGAAAGTATTGAGTTTGATGATATTGTTGGAGCTTTATTGTATGAGGAAACAAGGAAGAAATCCAATCTAGAAACCTCTACATCTGAGGCGATGATGGTCAGAGGCAGACCTAAAGAAAGAGGACATGCTTAGAGGTATTTCTCTCGGTCAAAGTCGAAGGAAAAAAAGAGCAAGCTTAAGTGTTGGTTTTGTGGCAAATCTGGACACCTGAAGAAGGATTGTTGGAAGAGACAACAAGCCTCCAAAAAAGACCCTCCAAAAGAGACGAAGGAAGCAAACGCAACTGAAACAGGTTCAGGTATGACTGATGAAGTTTTATCAATTAGTATTGGTTCATGTCATAATCAACAATGGTTATTAGATTCTGATGCTTCATATCACATGTGTCTTCATAGACACTGGTTTATTACTTACCAGTCTATAGATGATGGAATATTTTACATGGGAAATGATATATCATGTAAAGTTGTGCGAGTTGGTAGCATTCGAATTAAGATGTTTGATGGGACTGTTAAAATACTAACTAATGTCAGACATGTACCTGAGCATAGGAAGAATCTAATTTCTTTGGAAGTCTTAGACACTAGAGGATATAAGAGTATTGTTCAAGGTGGAATTACGAAAGTCTATAAAGGAGTCCTACTAGTTATGAAAGCGGAGAAGGTTGGTAACCTGTTTCTGTTAGAATGAAGAACTGAGTCAGATCATGCGACAATGGTATTTGAGAAATACAGTGATTCTGTTCGACTGTGGCATCAACGGTTGGGTCATATGAGCGAACAAGGGTTAAAGGTATTAATTGATCGCAAGTTACTTCCTAGTCTAAAGTCTTTAAAGTTAGATTTTTGCAAGCACTGTATTTATGGAAAACAGAATAGGCAGAGATTTAAAATCGGAAGACACACCAGTGAATGAATCCTTGATTATATTCATTCTAATGTTTGGGGACCATACCCTACTATTTCATATGGAGGATCATCATATTTTGTAACTTTTATAGATGATTTCTCTAGGAAGGTTTGGGTCTATATGTTAAAGAGTAAGGTTGATGTATTTATAGTTTTCAAGAAGTTTAGAGCTTTAGTGGAAAAGAGCACTGGTAGATCAATTAAATGTTTAAGAAATAATAATGGTGGTGAATTTACATCAATGTAATTTGAGAACTATTGCAAGGAGTTTGGGATTGATAGGAATAAAACCGTTGCCTATACTCCTCATCAAAATAGAGTTGTTGAACGCATAAACACGACTCTTCTAGAGAGAGCAAGGAGTATGCTTAGTAATGCCAATTTGCAGCAGGAACTATAGGCAGAAGCAGTAACTACAACTTGTTTTCTGGTGAATCGATCACCATCAACAGCAATAGAGTGCAAGATACTTGAAGAGGTATGGAAAGGTCACCCTTGTAATTATTCTAATATTAAAGTTTTTGGTTGTGAAGCCTATGCTTTAATTCTAAAACATCAGTGTTCTAAACTAGATCTGAAATAAAAAAAGCTTATCTTTGTTGGATATGGTGATGGTATTAAGGGGTACAGGTTGTGGGATCTTACTGTCCACAAGATCACCATTAACAGAGATGTAATATTTGATGAATCATCTCTCATCAAATCAGATGTACATGTTCAAATAAAACAGGAAGAAGTACCTAAGTATCAACATATTCAGTTTGAAACCAGTTCAAATACAGATGAAACTGAACATGAACAAGTTTCTGAAGATGTTCATGAAGAGTTTCCTGTAGAGGAAGACATTGCTTATGATATCGATCAATAGAATGTGAATGAGCCACAAACTTCCCTAAGGAGATCTACGTGGGTCAAAAATCCTCCAAGAAGTTATGATGATTTTGTTTTGTCAGTTTCTTTAAGTACTAATGATGATGAACCTTCATGCTATCAGGAAGCTGTGAAGGGTTCTAACGGTGATAAATGGAAAGAAGCAATGAAGGATGAAATGAAGGCATTAGAGAGGAATGCCACATGGGACCTGGTAGAACTTCCAAGAAACAAGAAAACTGTAGGTTGCAAGTGGGTCTACAAGCTGAAGAAAGGTGTTGATGATAAGGTGGAAATATACAAAGCAAGGCTGGTTGTGAAAGGATATTATCAGAAAGAAGGTATTGACTTTCATGATATTTTTTCACCAGTCGTTAAGTCTGTTTCAATTCGAATTGTGTTAGCATTAGTTGCATTACTTGATTTGGAGTTGGAGCAGCTAGATGTTAAGACTTCTTTCTTACATGGAGATTTGGATGAAGAAATTTACATGGAACAACCTCAAGGGTTTGTTCATAATTGCAACAAGAAATTTGTTTGTAGGCTCAAGAAATCATTGTATGGTCTGAGGTAGTCGCCCAGACAATGGTACAAGAAATTTGACTCTTTCATGGTGAGCCAGAATTATACAAGGAGTGAGTATGATCATTGTGTCTATTTTAAGAAATTGAATAATGACATATTCATTATCTTAGTATTGTATGTTGAAGATATGCTTTTAGAAAGAAAAAACATAACTGAGATCAACAAGTTAAAGGATCAAATGGCTAGGACATTCGATATGAAAGATCTAGGAGCAGTAAGACAGATTTTGGGCATGGAGATATTCAAAGACATGAGGAATGGTAAGCTTTGGTTGTCACAATAGAAGTATGTTGAAAAAATACTTTTGAGGTTTGGTATGAACGATGTGAAACCAGTTTTAGTACCTTTGGATTCCCATTTTAAGCTTTCTTCAAGCTTATGTCCCAGTGCAAAAGAAGAAAATGAATATATGTCTCGAATACCATATGCTAATGCAGTAGAAAGTCTAATGTATGCGATGGTTAGTACAAGGCCAGACATTTCACATGAAATTGGGGTTGTCAGCAGGTATATGGAAAATTGATCCAGGTGGATATCGCTGGCCACCAACCTTTTCCAACTGGCTCAAATCAGTCTTCTGGCAATTTTGGCAATGTACTATTTTTAGCAGTTTTAACTTCCGAGACCATTTTGAGGGCCTACATGAAAGTTTTTCGGGATCGAGATTCTAAATGATATCCAAAGGCATCATTGAGCCCCCAAAATGAATCTCCTCGATTATACCTTTCCAACAGGCTATCATGCGCCTAAAACAGAGATTGTATGCAAAAGTTACGACCCTGGGAAGTTGATTTAGTAACTACCCAAATGGGGCCCACATGAATTTTGGCACGTCATCTCTTAGGGTTAGGTTTTTGGATGTCCATGGTTTTTGACATTCTTGTTTATTGTTAAAAGGCCTTTAGAGCCTCATTGTAATCATCTTCTTGTGAATGCGAGTATCCGTCACATCTCTTCTCAGAGATAAGCTGCCACCATTCTAGTGAGTCTTTCACTCAGTATTTTTACAGTCTCTGTACATTTATTTCATTAATATAAATCATGTATTACTGTATATCTGTGGTTATGGTTGCATATTTGATACATTTCTATTATATTATTGGATATCTGCGATATCTCTGTGCATTTCTTTATTATATCTCCGCTCTCATTTCGTGCCGAAAATAATATGGATCAGTGGTATCAGAGTAGGTTGCTCTTGATCGTTTTGCAGTGCATGTCCTTGACGATGTCCAAGTATAGTAAGTTGGGTCTTGAGCTTGTCTCTCTTGAGGACAATCTCTCTGGCTCACCCAAGAAACCCTCATTGGCGGAAGAAAACAAAAACGACAGAGCCGACGATCCTATTAGTTTGTTGCTTGAGCAAGATCTCACGTGACAGAGGGATGAAATGGTGGAGAATTTTTCCCACATCCTTCAATGCTTGCCGATAGCAACATGCACATCTTCATCAAACGACCACTTTGGAGACACCTTTCTTTTGAAGGTGCAAGTTAATTTTGATATTCCTGTATTTGAAGGACAGATAGATGCAAAAGCCCTAGACAAATGATCAAACTTGCTAGAAGGTTATTTCACAATTTTTTCGATAGAGAAAATATCACCTTCGCACTCCTTAAAGGTCTCCCCCATGTAAAAAATTGGTGGGAAACTTACTAGGAGCAAAGTTCCATAGAGGAGTTTGGAATATATGGGGCCGAGCCCACTTGGGATTTCTTTGTGGATGTGGTAAAGGAACAATATTACCCTGTTGCCAACTATGAGGACCAATACATGAGATGGACCACACTGCGGCAAGAGAGGGGCCAAGCAGTTCCAGAGTTCACCAATACCTTCCATACTTTACGCACCAAGCTGGGTATCAAAGACTCCAAATGACATTTGGTTCTAAAATACCATTGGGCTCTACACAGATACATCCAAACTGAGATGGATTTTCTAGATATCTCATCACTCGGTGCTGCTTATCGTTATGCTGTTAAAATCAAGTGGAAATTTAAGCACCAGAACAAATGGGAGTTCGGGTTTGCAAATCCGCAACAACCAAAGTATGACAAAAATGACCCTAACAAGCAGTCTCCTGAAAACCAGTATAAGCCACAAAAAAAAAAGGGTCATGGGAAGACAAAGAAAGATACCGAAAAATGGTGTGATTTCCACACAATCCCATGGCACAACACTGATGAATGTCGCTCAAATAGTCATTGGTGGTTGAGATCAAACACAAGGAGCCGAACCTTGATTCTAAATTTGATTCTGAAAATACTAGTAAATGACAGATCATTGACGTAGACCCCACTGCTATTGTCGCGACTGCAACAATTCAACTAGAAAAACCAACAGATCATGAAAAGGGGGAGTGTTTTTTTCATTCACAGATGCGGGTGAAGGGGACCCCGTTGCATTTTATTGTTGATAGTGGAAGCTAGAAGAACCTCATCTCAGCAGAGGTCGTCAAACAGTTGGGATTGTCGAAAACACCACACCCCTAGCCATACAATGTCGGGTGGCTTTGCCAAGGATGAGATCTCTGTGTCAGCCAATAGTGTCGATTATCATATGGAATCCAACCCTTCAAGGATGAGGTATTATGTGATGTTTCCCCATTGGATGTCTGTGATGTCCTCTTGGTCTAACCATATATGTGGAGACGCCATGTTGTTTTTGAGTCTCGACCCCGTAGTGTCTTTGTTACTTTGGGGGGTCATCTCTACAGAATACCAGAGGTAGTTCCAACTATTGTTCCACCTAAACAGTGCCGCAAGGTAGTATCTCATACTGCAAAATTCAGCTTCTTCACAATTTGTTCAAAAGGGGAACAGAAGAACACTGCAACCACTACAGCCTCATCCCAAGAACCTTCTATCCAACAAAAACAGATCGACAAGGTTGCAACAAAGTGAAAAGATTTCTTCTGCACATAGGTATCTCATGTAGCCAGACTGGCTAAAAGGGTCCAACCCTTCCAGCCACATGTTTGTGGCAACCTTCAACAAGATAAGTAGCACAACTTCTCCAACAAGGCAAGCAACTCATCAAGATACAAATTTAGCAAATGCTTTTCCCTCTCCCCCGGGAACTCAACAATGGAGACCATTTCTTCCTAAGGAGGGAGGATTGATTCAAGTGGATATCGGTGGCCACCCACATTTTCCAACTGGCTCAAAACAATTTTCTCACAATTTTGGCAATTTACTATTTTTAGCAGTTTTAACTTTTGGGGCCGTTTTGAGTGCCTAAATGAAGGTTTTTCGGGATCGAGATTCTCAATGATAGCCGAAGGCATGATTGAGCCCCCAAAATGAATCTCCTCGATGATACCTTTCCAATGGGCTATAATGCGCCTAAAACGAAGATCGCATGCAAAAGTCACGACCCTGGGAAGTTGATGTACTAACTTACCCAAACGGGGCCCACATGACTTTTGGTGCTTCATCTCCTAGGGTTAGGTTTTTGGATGTCTAGGGTTTTTTTACATTGATGTTTATTGTAAAAAGGCCTTCAGAGCCTCATTGTAATCATCTTCTTGCGAATGCAAGTAGCTGCCACATCTCTTCTCAGAGATAAGCTGCCACCATTCTAGTGAGTCTTTCACTCTGTATTTTTACAGTCTCTGTACATTTCTTTCATTAATAAAAATCGTGTATCACTGTATATTTGTGTTTATGGTTGCATCTCTGATACATTTATGTTATATTATTGGATATCTGTGATATCTCTGTGCATTTCTTTATTATATCTCTGCTCTCATTTCGTGTCGATAATAATCTGGATCATAAATCCAGGTAAAGAGCATTGGGCAGCAGTGAAATGGGTGCTTCGGTTTCTTAGGGGCACAAGTGATTACTGTATCACCTATAATAGTGGTTGTGAGTTAGTCTATGGATATGTTGATTCTGATTTTGCAGGTGATTTGGACAAGAGAAGGTTGACTTCAGGATATGTCTTTACTCTTGCAGGTGGAGCTATTAGTTGGATGTCAAAGCTACAGAACATTGTTGTTTTATCCATTGGAGAAGTAGAATACGTAGTTGCTTCAGATGCTTGCAAAGAGACAGTTTGGTTGAAATGGTTTTTTGGTGAGTTTGGAAGGATGCAAGACAAAGTAAAATTTCTTTGTGATAGCCAAATTGCTATTGACTTGGCTAAGAATCCACCCTATCACAGTAAAACAAAACATATACCTATCAAGTAGAATTTTGTAAGACATGTCATTGATGAAGTGGAGTCTCTCTTGAGAAAGTGCATACAAAAGAGAACTGCGCAGACATGTTCACAAAACCAGTACTGTTAGAGAATCTGCAATGGTGCTTGGCTTCTTTTGGCTTGCAGAAAATGTGATGAACAAAAGAAATGAGCAAGGTATCAAATAAATTGTTGTCAAGGTGGAGATTGTTGAATATGTGACAACGAACAGGACACAAGATCCGATGGTTGTTGCAAGAAACAAAATAGGATACAGTAGTGAAACTGTTTATTGGAATATCTCATAAATCTCTCATATATTGTTAATTTGTTGAAACAAATTTACTAAAATGGAATGCAACATTTATTGCCAACAGTTCATGTAACTGTGTAAATATTGCTATAAATCCATGAAGCCTAGAGAGGCAAGAAGAGTGTGAGTGAGCTACTGTAATCTCCATGATCTCAATCGATACCTCTGCTTGGTGGACGTAGCCCAATGTTTGGGTGAACCACGTAAATCTATGTGTTTTATAATCTATGTGATTGTTGATTGTGTTTTTCTACATTTACAATTATAACACACAGTTCATTTAGTATTCGCTCTACTTACTCAGAAAATTGAGGAATAGGAGGTTTAGTATTTTCGAAACATAAATATTTTCAATGTATTTAGAATCGAAATTTTTTATCCAATACAAAATAGATCATGTTTACTAGTTTTATTGTTTTACTTCTAGTTATGCCAAAGGCATCTTAGTGATAGGTTTTCGAAAATTGGCATGATTTTCAATGTCATGAAAAAATGTCTGGTCTATTTTTAAATAAAATTGGCAAGATTTACATTGTATAAAAAAAAATTAACATTTAAAATAAAATATAAATGTTGTTTTCTGGTTTTTTATTAAATAAACTGATAGGATATTGAAGTTTTTTATATGAAATTGACAGGATTTACAATTTATCAAAATAACAGTCAATCTTGAAAATAAAATAATTAAAATTTTTGCATTTCCTATTTTCAAAACATATGATATATAACTGTTCACTTCACTTGAGCAGCTTCTTTAGAAAACTAAAGTAATAAGCTGATTTTCTTAAGCTTATAAAAAAAAATAATAATAATAAATTATTTGCTATTTTTAAAAGTATATATTTAATGTAATTAATTTAATGATAAATTATTTTCAAAACTTATAAAAATTCTTATTTGTTATTTTTAAAAATATATATTTAATATAATTAATTTATTTATTTTCAAAACTTATATTTTATGTAATTATTGTTTTATTTTTATGTTTTTTGGGGTTTAAATTAAAAATTAAAGAAGTTTAACTTTGAATTTAATGAAACATAACATTTCATATTATGACATCTGTCAATTGAATTGGAGCTGTTCTCTAGGAACTTTTATGTAATTACTGTTTAAATGGAAGATTTTTTTTTATATAATTATTATTCACTCTACTTAAATAACCTATTTAAAAAATTAGGTAAATTCCAATTTTTTTTACTATTAACTTCACTTAAGTAACCTATTTAAAAAATTAAGTAGATTCTATTTTTCCAAATGAAGAACGATAAAGGAAGAAGAGAACCAGGATGGGAAGTACCTTATCCTCATCATAATTTATATATAAATTATTATCCTTATTTATATATAAATTATATATTATCATATATTATCTAGCACATCCACATCAATTCTATATTATCCTCGCTCGCTGGCGGCGCAGAGCAGAATCAAAATTCGCAGGGTGTACATACATCACCTTGTCTTTCCCCTCTCGGGTTTCTTAAAGCAACATACCATAATTCGCAAGGGGGTCTACATAAATTACCTTCTCTTTCAGCTTTTTTTTTTAAAGCAAAATGTCAATTTTTTTTTTATAGAGAAACCTATATATACGAAATCAAAGTCGGTTTTCAAACAAAATATCAAAATTCATTAGCAAGTTTAGACCCTTAAGGTTAGCTGCTTTCCCAGCAGGTGAAAATGGCTTGGACCACAATATCATCCACATAGCAGAAAAAGATGAAGATGAAATGGCCTCGACAACAACAACATCAGTTGGCTTTGACCACAATATCATCCACACAAGAAAAAAGATGAAGATGAAGTGGCCTCCACAACAACATCATTTCTTCTTCCAGTCCGATTGCGTTTCCGTGTACAACTCTGAATGTTGTCTCCATTGCAATATTCTCCACAACGCGTTTTGCATTGCAAATTGCAATGAGTCGTTTGAAAGTTCAAAGACGCAGCGTACATGTAATCTTCCTCGCTTCGCTTCCTCTATAACTTCGTGGTCTCCAATTCAGCCGAGGGTAGCGACGGCGGGAAGATATTCGACAACAAGATAGGGAGAGCCAAGATAGGGAGGTCCACATAAAACTGGCATTCCACCGAAATGCCATCCCTCTATAAACTGGCATTCCACCACCGATAGGTCATTCCTGCACACTCTCGACACCTGCCATTTCACCACCGACGACGGAAATACCATTCTCCACACTCTTGACACCTGTCATTTCACCACCAAAATGCCACTACGTTAAGCGCAATCAAACTTCCGCTAATTACCCGAATTAATGATTAACATGGGCTAGGGTTATGACATTCAATTGTAGTGTTTAATTTGATGGAGAAGACCAAGAATATTTTCTTTCCATTCAATCTCAGCCATACATACATTGTTTATTTTCAATTAAAAGGGTGTTTAATCTGATGGAGAAGACCAAGGATATTTTCTTTCCATTCAATTTCAACCATACATACATTGTTTATTTTCAATTAAAAGGGTGTTTAATGATTCTTTTTTCAATACATATTAAATAATTAAAAATTTCTAATTTCTTATTTTTTAATTTTAAAAATATTTTATTTTCATTAAATTCCATCCAATCCATATATTGGTTATTTCTTTTCATTAAATTCCATCCAATCCATATATCGGTTATTTTTTATTAAAAGGTTGTTTAATCTCATTCTTTTTCAATAGGTATAAAATACATTGGTTATTTTTTATTAAAAGGTTGCTTAATTTGATTATTTTTTCAATAGGTATAAAATAATTAAAAAATATATTTTCAAAACTTATATTTAATTTAATTAATGTTCATTTCATTTAGGTAACGCATTTAGAAAATAAGTAGCTTCCATTTTAATTGGATTTTTTTTTTATTAATACAATATTTATTATTATAAGGGTGGAATCACGAAGGTGGGTTACACTTTCGTGACAATTCGGTCTTCAAAATTTCGAAAAACTTTTTTTCGGCTGAACTAAAAATATTTTTCGGCCGAAAGATAATATTTTCGGCCGAACTATTTTTCGGTCGAAAAAATAAACGTCAAATCGAACGGTGCAATAACCGCCCCCTCGATTTGCGTGTAGAAATTTGGTCGGCCGGATATTTTCTTTCCATCAATAATTTTTCCGCCGAAAGTTAGTTCGACCGAAATATTATTTGGCCGAACATTAGTTCGGTCGAACTATCTTTCGGTCGAAAGATGGTTTATATATTACCCACACATCGAGTTTTGTAAGTTTTTGAAAAATTGTGAGGTCGCGAGGTCGTGGATATGTCGTGCAGAGTTCGCAGTTCACGGGTGGTCGTGGAGGTCGTCGAGCGCAGGTGGAGGTCGCGAGGTCGTGGAGAGGTCATGCAGAGTTTGCAGTTCGCGGTGGTCGTGGAGAGGTAAGCTCCAAATGTTTGTTTTAAAATTTTAGTTTTAAACTTTTAGTATTAAAATTTTAGTTTTAAACTTTTAGTTTTAAAGTTTTAGTGTAAAATTTTAGTTTTAAAATTGTAGTGGTCGTGGAGAGGCCGTAAGCCTTTCGGGGTTCACCCCGCGGCTGGTGAACGTCGAAAGGCTTATGGCCTCATCCACGGCGCCTTTTTGTTCTACCAATTTTACTACCCCAATATACGTTTTATATAAAAAAAAGACTTTTGCACAGTTGCAAACAGGGACCTAGCAAGATTTTTCTGAGATGCATTATTTTTTCCTGCTTTTGCTATCATCTAAATACACAAATACTGGTTTAACTGATTGATTTATGATATACGTTCATGCTTTTGCTATCCCGCAGACACAACATGGATGATTTATTTTGTTGTGTCCTGATTTACATTCATGCTTTTTATGGTCCTGTGGGGACAAATAAATTTCACACATTTTACTGTTAAAATTGATAATTTAGCTTGTTGAGTTATGATACTATAGAACAAAATTGATTTGACTTCGAATTCTGAGTGTCACATACATCCAAATTTGAGTTATGATATACATTCATGCTATGATTGTAGCGTCATATGATACAGAATTGATTGAACTTTGTACGTTGTGTTAAGACATAGGATTTGTCATAAGGTCTTGTAGATACAGATTGATTGAACTTTATTGCAATTCAGAATCATGTTCATCATTATGGCAACTAGCATACAAAGAGTTCATCATTATGGCAACTTTATTAGCCATAAACTATTATAGGGTTGCCAATGCAGTAATGTTGAGTAACCTGCAAAAATTTT
>JZKD02S1734768.1:371676-383174 GCA_000966675.3 Picea glauca
AATCACATCAATATCAGATATATAAGGTCCAACATCAAAAAGGGTCCAGATCACTTGCGAGCAAGTGTCCTCAAAGAATAAGTGGTCTCAGTGCGCCAGAGCGGGATGTTACATTATATAATAAAAAAAAAGAGTAAAGACCTTTCAAATTTAACCACTAGTCAAGGTCATGCTAGTGAAAAGGACCCTTTTGTGATCTTCTCGCAATAAAGTTAAGTTTGACATTTAGTACCATTTATTTTGGTTTCATGATAATTTATTGTTTTTATGGTCAAAATCATGCAAACGAAAAATGATATGTTTTGCCTTTTCAATGACCATGTTTCTTGTGGCACTGGATTATTTCAGAGGTTTTTGTGAAATACAGATTGGGACAACAAAAAACAATCGTAAGAAGATGATAGCGATGTGAACGTACATGGTCAACTTTATTTATTTAACGAATATGTTGTTTGGAACTTTGATCTAACAAATAAAGCAGATTAGCATCAAGTAATTTCTTAAATCTCGAAATAGGACAAGATGTTCTCTGGTTTCAACTGGTCACTACCTAATTTCGTAGAGTGGATATTTTTTTACAGTCACAACGCCCCAAGACTCAAATGCCATGGAATTTTATTTTATCTCAATTGAAATAATCTGTGATTATTCTAATTGAAACAAGTGTTGCATGGCAGCATAGTCCCTGTCAGGTTGAATTGGGAATAAATGCACAGGGATGGGGGAAACGTAGCAGAGGCAGATGGAAACTGCAGCGGAGATGTGGCAAGTAGCATGAAGAACATGTCGTATCCATGTAGTAAATGACACGTGGCCCCTAGAGTCCCATTTATTTTTTGAAACTATATAATCTATTTTTCTAGGTTCAAAATTTCTATCTATTTTGTCTCTATATGTGTCAGGACAAAAAAATTTATATTCAAATTAAATAAAAACAATTTCTTGACATTCAACACAGTGGAAGATAAAAATTTATGAGGACATATATATAAAAGGAGATAAAAAAATTGTTTTATTTGAAATATATCAAAAAATAATATTGTCTGTTACATATTCCTGGAAATTTAAATGTGTTTGTCATATAGACTGGGATTGGGGCTCCCACGGACCATAAGATAAATATGTACAATAAATAGGACTATGGAAAGAATAAGTGGGCATCAGTAGAGTGTAATACCTGAAAAGAATAAATTGAAAGGTATTAGTCTTTGGCTAGACATTTCTATTTAAAAAAGTGGAATAATTGGATTGATAAACAAAGCAGGATGTGATGAGTATAGACTTACAGTGATGGTACATATCTCCCATTTTTCTATTTTCTATCTGATGCCTTTTTATTGCTATCGTCGACGACTACTGGAATCATTGCAATTACCTGTTGCCTTTCATCGGCGACCTACTTCAATTTCCTTTCGAGCCATTCTTCAATGTAGCTTCTCAAGGAGGTGATGTTGATCTCATTCTTGATTTTTATGTTGAAAAGTTACTTTTCTAATTCCCTTAGATCGATAGAAAGATTACACAAAGACTGATCAATTTATTCATTCTGTACCGAATAGTTGACTAGCCAGTGGTCGACGTCATCTTCACCATATTCAAGGATGTTGTAAAACTTTTCCAAAGAAAATGCCTTAAAAATATCAACCTGTTTATCGAAGACTTGCTTAGTTAAGGGCAAGGAGTTGACGATTAATTTGGGGTCTTGGAAGACATTGGTCCTTCAAGCTAAGTCTATTTTGGACATCTTTGTGAATAATTTTTCTTTCTTTGATATGGCTTGTTCACATGACTAGACAATGGGATGTTGGTTCTTCACTTTTTTATTTCCAGCATGCATTTAATTGAGTGCTCTGGTTTTTAGATGGAAGATCTTGTTGTCTTCTTCTCATTTCTGTCATGTTGTTGAAAATGGTGCCAAAAGGAAGGACCATGTCTAAATAGAAACATTCTTCATTTTTTAAATCCGTGTGCAAATGTTTGAGCAAATTATGTGGCCTCGTTCCAAGGGAAGCCATGGTTTGTGATGTTTCCCATGCCTCAGTAATCAGTTCCGTTATTTTCTTGATAGTATTCTCCACATATCCTCTACACGATGTGAGGAGGATGGAGGATACTTTTAACTCGACTGCAGGGATGGTAGGCATGGATATTACTAAAGTAGTGGCAAGCAATGGCATAGAAATCAAAGCTTCATCCAATTACTTGACCCGGTGCTTTAGTCTGGCATTCTCAGCCTCAATGCCTCCAATGGAATCATCAAGAGAATCTTTGGTTGCTATGTGAAGTCGACAAATTTGGGACGATCGCATGTTCGCAAGGTTAACCTCTGAAAGATATTTTCCTTTCTTATTTTTTACATCTCTCTTTTCAATAATTAAATTTTTAGACTCACTGTAAGAAACAACACTTTGGAACACGAAGGATTCATCTTCGTCAAAAAATTTGGTATCAACTCTATCCATTGGACGACTATGCTGAATCATGTCTTCAGGATGATCAAGGTTACGTAATACGCTATCCAAATCAAGCTCAAGTTCCATGTTCTCACTCTCAATTTCAGGCTCTTCTGCCTCTCCTACATTTTTTTTTCTCTTCTTGTCCATGAGAAACTTGTGAGAACTATCAATTTTAGGGTGAGGAGGTTCATTATCTCCTCCTTTGTTTGAAGAATTCTGAGTTTCTTTCTTTCTGTGGTGGGTCATTGGATCGATGCTTCGGGATGTTGTACTTTTGGGAGTGTTATCCGTCGATTGAACACTCTTCTCACTAGGGCCTTTTCCTTGTTTCTTGTACAATTTAGTGGTGCTTTGTAGTATGTCTAGGTCATCAGCATCAGAAGCATGAGCATTGTATCCAGTGTCTTTGTTTTCGCTCGGGTGTTTTTTGAAAAAAGAATTTTTGAGGCCAACTGTTAGTAAATGTTCTAAATTTTTTTTATCAGGGTTGAACCCTCCTAGGATTTCATCATATCTTAGGTTCAAGTTGCTGAAATGGGCTGCAAATTTGTCAATTTTGTTGACGTTCCTCAACACGAAGTCCTCAACTTTCCATGGCAGAGGAATGAACTATATTTTTCTCTTCTCATGGAATAGATGCAACCAGTAGTTGTATTGTCTTGCTATTTCTATAACAAACATTATGTCCATAATGTGACATGGAAGGTGTTAGCATTGAGAGTCACCCTCAGATTGCTGGAGGATAAGCCTAGTACCCATCAGAGCTTTTGGTGGATGTCGGTTTTATATGAGTGGAGGTCAAAAGAAAAAACTCAATATATGAATGATGTTTCAAGACATAACTGGACAAGAAATGCACAGGGAAGTGAGGGCCACATTAACTTCAGTCAGTGAATTGATTTTAAGTGTTAGCATAGGGAAGACTTAGTGAGAAAGTTGGACAAGACTATTATGGGCATTAGGCTTTCAAGCAGCTTGGAGAAGAAAAACTCAGACTCAAGATCACTCTTAAGATCAAATTTCAGACACTGAAATATGTCCAAACGACATAGTCACAACAACACAATGATCAAACCTACATCACAATGTAGCTACAACAACTCGACTGGATCCTCCATGTTCGAGCCATTCAGTGTAGGAGGGAAAAGATAACTAGAGAGCTGACTAAAACTGGTCACGATATCGTTGTAATCAAACATACATTACAACAACATAACAACCCTCGATTGGATCCTCCATGCCGAGTGTTTTAGTATAGTTTTTACAGAGAGATGACAGAGGTTGAATTCTATTAATCTGAAAGTCTCAAATTTGATACATAACCAAAGAACAATTCTGGCATAAAAACATTACAAAATAGAGAGCTCTTCTCAACCAGTTGATGACATTAACAAAATATCAAAACTACCTATCTATACTCAAATCAGTCCCGACTATCAAGAGTGGGATCTGATCAATACATTTAAAGCATTTCATTTGAGTAGTCTTCTGTCAAATTGTGCATGTATCCCTCTGTCATACACGAACTTAGATCGGCATGGGTCTGTAGGAAAATTCATCGACAGGGTTACCTCAGGCTAACAACTCTTTTTTCCATGGCCAACTCCTCCATACTTTCTAATTGCTGAGTGATTCGAGGTTTCAACCACCATTCCTTTCATTTATTTACTGAACCCTCGATATCAGGACAAGGCTTAGTGCCTAGGGGGTGGCCACGCGCTTTTCTTGGTTTGGATGTTACATGAGCATGTGATTGCAGGGCCATCAAAAGCAGTTTGAACTCATACTGCTTTTGGGCCTGCAATCCACTGCCTTCTGCCACGTATCACTTTCACCAAACCATGGTTTCAATTAAGAGACCGCTCAAGAAAATTATCGCTCAAGCATGTTGCATCCCCGCAATGCACTCTGGCCGTAGATCTAGTCCCGATCTGCGATCTGGGCACGCCCACTAGATTTAGCGCCATTGCCAAGCTTATTTTCCCACCAACTTTAGAATTTTCCAAACTATGCCTTGGGGGGGAGGGCGCTACTTTTGAAATTGAACAATATCTCATCAACGGATCAGATCCACCTCCTTCAAATCGATGGCTGAGATCTACTTCGGGTCTCTAGACTCTGGGAAAATCAAATCTCAAACCTCCTTTGCCTTTAGCTTCTTTTACCCAGAGCTGTGGATCTGACGACATGTGGCCCCTTGATATTCACGTCTGAGAATTACTTCGGGACTCTAGACTCCAGGAAAATAAAATGTAAAACATGGGCTTCCTCCATGCTTTTACCCAGAGCTGACGATCTAATGACATGTGTCATCTTGAATCGAACGACCGAGAATTAATTTGGACCTTTTTTCGGAGTTCACAGATCAATGCCATATGTCCCCTAGATCTTCCTTCAAGTAACTCCTATGGAACCAAGGATCTAATGATGCATGGCCCTCACATATCGACAGTCCACATTCATTTCAGGCCTTCGACACTTCTGGCTTCGGGAGTTTCAAATGTGAAACATGAAAAAACTGTCGGAGGAAAAATTGTCGAAGTGACGTGGTGGCCTAATGTCATATGATGTCATGGCTACTGATGTGTCATGGAAAGAAGGGTGACACGTGTCATATGAAAAAGGGAGAATTTCAAAACCAAATGACCTGGAATGCATGCCACATGTCATGAATGATGAGTGCACCACATGTTTGGACGATTTACGACTTCAGCACTTCGTCTCTTCGGTGCTTCCAGACTTCGACACTTTGACACTTTGGGGCTTTTCTCATTTCATAACTCCCGAAGCTCATTTCCTCGAATACTTGGATCAAATGCCACTTGTCCCCCTCAATATCAACAACTCATGCTCGCTCTGGGCCTTGGGACTTCGAACCTTTTTCTTTGGCGCTACACTTTGCGCAATTTTGGACTTCCGAATGCCAATGAGCCGCTGAACTGAACTGCTTCTGGAATCTCCACCACTGAAATATAAAAACTTCCCACTCACCTGCTAATATTTCCAATCTGACGTGAGCTTCTCTGAACAATGTGCTTTGACGCTTCCTGTGTAGACCACAAACATGGATGACCTGCCGCCCTTGACAACTATATGTGATAACATTTTGCTCCACAGGGGATGGCATGCTCCCTGCGAGTAGCTAAGAACGCATAGTTCCAGTGCCTTAACTACTGGTCTATGGAGTCTAGCTCAAAACTTTCGTCAAAGAAAACAGGGAAATATGTACACTACTCTACTAAAAAATGAAAACAAACACATGGGTTCCAGAAGGAGGTTATTTATGTACATTCCTAGTCTAAGTGATTTTTACAATGCTCTAGGTGAAGGCAAACTTCCACCATATCGACCCAAGTAACTTCCTGATAGAAAACTTTATTACTCTATTAGTGATCAACAAAGGATAACGGAAATGTGACAGCAAAATAATTACATTTTTCAGATTACCCTCCAATGTCGAAGGCAAGATAAAGCTTGGAGGCTCAAACACATGGAGAAAATGCAATTCCATGTACTCTCTCACGAGATCATAAAATAGGTGATAAAACCTACTAGATTAATAACAGGAAACCTACTTCGCTTTACCGTTGCTCACATCTAGATGAAAGTCTATGGCAAGCACAGGTGAGTGAAAGGATGATGCAGGATGTTGGTCCACTTCTTCTTTGTCTTCTCCAACAGCATCAAATTGCTAAGGGCAAGAAATCTCCTCACATATATCAATGAATGAGTGTTTCTCCTTAACATGTTTCTCAATGTTTTCCGCGGGCCCAGAATGGCCGATTTCCACACAATGCTTTTCCCTAATGTATAAAAGAAAGGGATCTATAGTATGGTCTTGGAAATCTTTCATATCCACCTCAAAATCTAATTCATAGATGTCATACACAGGTTGCCTTCTCCCCAATTCAACAAAATGTAAGGTAGGGGTCTTCTCTTTTTCCTCTGAGTACTCGTCAAAGAGGGGTGAGTGCATAACTCTTTTATCTTGCAAAGAAAAATGAGTGACCTTTGTATTTTTCTCTTCAATCCTAGGTGACAATACATCCTGGGAAACCTCTTGAAGGAAAAGAGAAGAATCCTTCTCCAGAACTATATCTTCTTTTAAATTCGAGACAATAGGGGTATCAGGGGCAGAATATGATACATCTATGGCTATGTAATCATCAACACTATCATCAATCATATCCAGAAGGCCTTCTTCATCATAAGCAGGGTTTCCAAAAACATCTAATTCAAGGACCGGAACATCCTCTGCATTTTCTTCATAAGAAAGGCAAGCAAAATTTGCCTTCAATTCCTCTATTGCTGCAGAAAGTGATTTTACCAGTTTTATCAACTGATCCCTTGAGGTATAGCCTTCATTCTCACATATTTCACAAGAACGAACTATATCCTGAACACCATCTCCATACTGCTCACACCAATTAGGACAAATTAACTCAGAGGAATAAAACTTTTGGCAATGCCTATTGAAAGTTGCATGAAATTGTTCTAGGGAAGAGATGCTAGCAGGGGGCAAGGAGTGATACCACTCACAATCATCTCTCTCTAATGAGAACATGAACATCTTCATCAATATGTCCTCATGATCTATTTCCCATTGATGCATGAGTTCATGAAACTCAAGGAGATGCTCTGCATGGTTGTCATATGTATGTTCTCTAAATCTGGGTAAAAAAATCACCTCACTCACCCATAGTAGGAACAACATTTGGAAAACCAGGAACAATAGAGAAATTAAAAGGAGCAAACCTCTGAGCCAAGATGGCTTCCATCTGAAAATATGACTTCTTAAAACTGTAGAGTCACCACTAGATCATTTAATCATGGAGTCGCTAGGTGAATGATATGCAGTCTGAATGTGTCTGGTCTTTGTTCACCATCAAAGATCAGATCTGATTGTTGTCATTCTCCCAGAGATATTTTCAATCTGGGACAATAGTTAAAAGACTTCTTGAGAAGGATTTCCTTTCTGATAATTTTTTTTGGGTTAACTTCAGGTTTTGCTAGAGGCAGCTATGGAGTAGACCTCGTATGTCTGCCTTTCCAAGCCACAACTAAAATATTGGATTCGCTAGGTGCAAGTTGCAATATTTAAGGTACTGATTTCTGATGCACCTTCAGAATCATAATTTCTTTGTCGTTCTTACTCAGGGAAATGTCTTCAACTCGTTCCCTGACAATGGTGCCAAGAATGTTAGCACTGAGAGTAACCCTCAGATTGCGGGAGGATAAGCCCATTAACCATCAAATTTTTTGGTGGATTTTGGTTTTATATGAGTCGAGGTCAAAGGACAAAACTCAATATATGAATGATGTTTCAACATAGAACTGAACAAGAAATGCACAGGGAAGTGAGGGCCACATTAACTTCAGCCAGTGAATTGAGTTTAAGTGTGAGAAGAGCGAAGACTTAGTGATAAAGGTGGACAAGATTTCTATGGGCATCAGGCTTTCAAGAAGTTTGGAGAAGAAAAACTTAGAGTCAAGATCACTCTTAAGCTCAAATTTCAAACACTGAAATATTTTTAAACGACACAGTCACAACAACACAATGATCAAACCTACATCACAATGTAGCTACAACAACTCAACTGGATCCTCCATGCCTGAGCCATTTAGTGTAAGAGGGAAAATATAACAAGAGAGTTGACTAAAAATGGTCACGATACCGCTATAATCAAACCTACATTACAACAACATAACAACCCTCGACTGGATCCTCCATGCCTGAGTGTTTTAGCACATTTTTTACAGAGAGATGAGAGAGGTTGTCTTCTATTAATCTGAAAGTATCAAATTTGATACATAACCAGAGAAACGTTCTGGCATAAAAGAATTACAAAATAGGGAGCCATTCTCAACCAGTTGACGACGTTAACAAAATATCAAAACTACCTATTTATACTCAGAATAGTCCCGACTATCAGGAGTGTGATATGATCAATACATTCAAAGAATTGTGTCTGAGCAGTCTTCTGTCAGACAATGTATGTATCCCTCTGTCAGACGCGAACTCATATCGACATGGGTCTGCAGGAAAATCCGTCCACAAGGGTACCTCGGGCTGACAGCTTTGTTTTCCATGGTCGACTCCTTCCTACTTTATAATTACTAAGTGATTCGAGGTTTCAACAACCAGTCCTTTCATTTATTTACTAAACCATCGAGATCAGGACAAGGCTTAGTGCCTAGGGGGCAGCCACGCACTACTCTCATATTGGACGCTATATGAGCATGTGATTGCGGGGCCGTGAAAAGTGGTTTGAACTCATACCGCTTTTGGGCCCGCAATCCACTGCCTTCTACCACATATCAATTTTTCCAAACCACGGTTTCAATTGCAGGACCACTCAAAAAAATCATCGCTTGAGCATGTTGCATCCCCGCAATGTGTTGTGGCCATAGATCTGGTCCCGATCTGCGATCTGGGTGCACCCGCTAGATTTAGCGCCACTTCCAAGATTATTCTCCCACCAACTTTAGAATATGCCAAACTGTGCCTTAGGGGAGGAGGGCGCTACTTTTGATGTTGAACAATATCTCATCAATGGATCAGATCCACCTCCTTCAAATCGACAGCTGAGATCTGCTTTGGGTCTTCGAACTCCAGGAAAATCAAATCTCAACCCTCCTATGCCTTCAGTTGCTTTTACCCGGAGCTAGGGATTTGACGACGTGTGGTCACTTGATATTGACGACTGATAATTACTTTGGGACTCCGGACTCCGAGAAAATCAAATCTCAAACATGGGATTCCTTCGTGCTTTTACCCAGAGCTAGCGATCTAATGACGTGTGTCCTCTTGAATCAAACGACCGAGAATTACTTCGGACCTTTATCCAAAGTTCACGGATCAATGCCATATGTCCCTTGGATATTCCTTCGAGTAAATCCTCTGAAACCAAGGATCTAATGATGCATGGCCCTCACAGATCGATGGTTCAGATTCATTTTGGGCCTTTTACACTTTCGTCTTTAAGAGTTTCAAATGTGAAACATGAAAAAACTCCCGGAGGAAAAATTGTCGAAGTCACATGGTGGCCTGATGTCAGATGATGTCACAGTTGTTGATGTGTCATGGAAAAAAGGGAGACATGTTTCATATGAAAAAGGGTGAATTTCACAACCAAATGACTTGGAATGCATGCCACATGTCATGACTGATGAGTTTGCCATGTGTTTCGACGCTTCGTCTCTTCGATGCTTTGGGACTTCGATTCTTCGGCGCTTCGGTACTTCGGGGCTTTTCTCATTTCAGAACTCACAAAGCTCATTTCCCTTAATACTTGGATCGAATTCCACCTATCCCTCTCAAGATCAATGACTCATGCTCGCTCTGGGACTTGGGACTTCAGACCTTTTTCTTTGGTGCTATACTTTGTGCAATTTTGGACTTCTGAATGCCTATGAGCCGCTGATCTAAACTGCTTCTGGAATCTTCACCACTGAAATATTAAAAACTTCCGCTCACCTGCTAATATTTCCAATCTAACATGAGCTGCTCTGAATGTTGGGCTTTGACGCTTCCTGTACAGACCATGAACTTGGATGACCTGCCGCCCTTGACAACTATTTTTGATAATAGAAGGAGAGCATGTTTTTCCTTGGAGCCAAAAATCCTTATCACAGTGTAATTATCCATATGTTCAAGTGCCCCCTTCCTGTCCAAAAACTCGATTTCCTAGTCAAATATGCGGGGAGCATCTTCTCCTAACAATAAAACTCTGAAAATAGACACAAAGTCATTAAAAACCTCATAAAAATAGTGGGAGACCTTGTGTTTCGACAAGGCATGGTACCAGAATGTCACTGGGTCGAATTCCCAGTTTACCTTCTTGGATAGAGACAATTTTGGAAACTGACAGCAATGTGCTATCGCAAAAACCAAGTAGGATGACATATAAAATTTCTTCTCCTTTTTTAAGCTTGACAATTGGGAAAAGATTTCATGGGAAATTAGCTTCCCCCAATAAAAAATGGATTGTTCCTTGACTGTGAAATACAAAATATAAAGAACCATGCAGGAAATAGTTGTTGTGGATTCCTATCTCATTATTCTTGTAAACAACTAGGTAATCTCTCAAAATGGATTTCTAAATGAACTAGCCTACAAGCTTGTGATATCTTCAGGAACTTCCATCAGGTCTTCTAGGAACTCGGGCAATAGGTCCAACCCGTTATTATGATTTCTTAGGAAATTATTGGAATCTTCTCCTTTGAACACCGGTGTTGGCTCTAGTAATCTTAACATTTGATGAAAGACCTGAGGTGACAAAGAAACATAAGAGTGGTCCTGCAATGGAATAATTCTTTGGCCTGAAATATATTTATCAGCACACCAAGAGACCGGATCCTTACAATCAAAAACTTCAGGGACACTGTCTGCACGAGCAATCCCAGAGGTCCAAATTATTTTGTTTTGGGTGGTAGGGAATGAGTAATAAGAATATTCCCTGGACCACTGGAAGTCCTGGTCCTCATGCTTGAAGATGTTCATTGTATCTCCATAGAACTATTGTCGAGTTGGTGCCATAAAGTTATGAGAATGTTCATTTGCTCCAGATGATGGTTGAAATGAACAGTTGGAGGGGATAATATAACCCTCCACAAATGTTGGTTCAATGATTATGAATGAGAAAGCTCCTCGAGCCTTTTGCTCATTAATGACAATATCTATGGGTGTTGCATGATGAGTTGTTAGCAGTAAAGCTTACTTATTTCATACTTAGAAGTGCGAAGGTGGCGGGCACGATGAAGAGCAATGAAGGATTGGAGGTTTTATGAACGTTCCAACCTGACGACGTGCGAACGACATTCCATGATTTTGAAATCAACACTCGGAAGGGATAATATAAGCCTCTACAAATCTTGGCTTAATGTGTATTAATGGGAGATATCCTCGATGCTTTCGCTCATCAATGAAAATCCATACGGTTCCTGCACAATCAGATCTTAGCATTAAGTCTTACTAATTGCATATTTAGAAACAATATATATATATATATATATATATATATATATATATATATATATATA
>JZKD02S1734768.1:383634-411114 GCA_000966675.3 Picea glauca
TAGGGGATTGTGAGGAGAGGTGAGGGCCTAACGGTCAAATTGCATGTCTTGAAAATTTTGACTACAAAAGGCATAAAAGGGAAAAGTGCATGATGGGGCAGTCTAGTGAACAGTTTGTATATTTGCAGAATTCTAGGTGTTCTTTGCAGTTCGTGGAACAATGGAAGGGAAATTTTGAGCCTACCTGTCCAGGAACCCACAATCAAAAAAGTGGGTAAGTATGGAATAGGGAAACAGCCGGTTGGACTCGTTTTCGCTAATATATTAAAATTTGTAATAGATATCCCATTACCTGGCAAGATCTTTTCTGCATGTATATCGCGAAATTCTGGGTGTTGTTTGCACATCCTGGAACAATGCAAGGGAAATCTTGAACCCTCATGTCCGAGAACCCTTAAGAAAAAAAAGTTGGTAAGTATTTGTAATAGATATCCCATTACCTGGTAGGATATTTTCTTCATGTTTCTGTACAATTTGTGTAGGAACAGTTATTATGACAGTCTCCTCAAGGCATGGTGAGTTGTTAGAAATAAATCTTAGTTATTTCATACTTGGAAAGAAGTGCAAAGGGCGTGGGCACAGGAAAAAGCGATTAGGAATTGGATATTTCGTGAACCCGCCAACCTGACGATCCGCAAAAGAAATTCAAAGAAATGGAGAAGTATAGAAAGCATACGAAAGGGATTCAAAATGGGGTGACAATAGATCCACAGGAGACGTGAGGACTCAATGGTCAAATTGTATGTCTCATAACTTTTGAGTGAAAAATGTGTACAACGGAAGAGGGGATGATAGGAAGACTGTGTAACATGGAAGAGGGTATGATGTGAGAGTTTTGTTGTAAATTTGTGTATCACGGAAGTTAGGGTGTTGTTTGCAAGTCACAGGACAATAGAAGTGTAATCTAGATCCCTCTTACCAGAGAATCCGTGGTTGGAGAAGGGGCTAGGTATGGAAAAGGGAAGCAGTCGATTAGAGTTGCGATATAAAAGCACGAGTGAAAATGTGAACCCACGAGTCCGCCAACCCACACAGCTAGACATTTTCGAAAAAAACAATTAAGTAACGAGAAAGATAAAGTACAGGGAAAAGAGAAATGGGAATTTGGTTAAGTATAGAAGATGGAAAAGGAGGGATAATATATTCACATCTGTACTAGATATCCCATTTTCTAGAAAGATCTTTTCTGCATATTTCTGGAGAAGTTATATACTTATTGTGTATACTTGGAAAGAAGTGTGAAGGTTTTGGGCACATAAAACAATGAATAGGAATTGGAAATTGTATGAACCCGCCAACCAGATGATCCGCGAAAGAGATTGCAAGAAATGGTCTTGTGGAAAGCGGTCGGATGAGATTCAAAATAGGTTGACAAGGGTTCCTGAGGAGACGTGAGGCTGTGACGATCAAATTGTATTGATCAAAACTTTAGAGTGAAAACTATGTAACACGGAAGAGGGGCTGATGTAGGAGTCTAGAAGTCAATTTGTATGTCATGGAAGCCAAGGGATGTTTGCAGGTCAATGAACACTGGAAGTGCAATCCACCTGTCCAGGAACCCGCAAGCAAAAAATTTGGGTAAGTATGGAATTGGAGGCGCGGAAGAGATTCCAAGAAATGGTGAAATATGGAAAGCAGATGCAAGGGATTAAAAATGGGGTGACAATAGTTCCCCAGGAGACATGAGGACCCGAAGGTCAAATTGCAGGTCTTGGAGCTTGCATGTGAAAACTGTGTATCAAAAAATAGGGTATGATGTGGGAGTGTGGCAATAAATTTGTATATCGCGAAGGTCTGGGTGATGTTTGTAGGTCACAGAACAATGGAAGTGCAATATAGAGCCCGCCTTCCCAGGAATCCGCGATCTGAAATGTGGCTAGGCATGGAATGGGTAGCGGTCGGTCGGAGTCACGATAGAAAAGAACGAGTGCAAATGTGGACCCGTGAGTCTGCCAACACACGCATTGAAACATTTTCGGAAAAATGACTAAGTAACCAGAAAGAGAAAGTAGAGGGGAAAAATAAACGGGAATTTGGTTAAGTATAGAAGAGGGAAAAGAAGGTCCAATATATTCAAATCTACAATAGATATTCCATTTCCTGGCAAGATATTTTCTGTATGTTTCTGGAGAAGTTGTATACTTATTGCATATACTTGGAAAGAAGTCTGAAAGTAGCGGCCACAGGAAACAACAAGTAAAAATTGGAAATTTCTTGAACCCGCCAACTCGACGATCCGTGAAAGAGATATCAAGAAATGGTCAAGTGTGGAAAGAGGTCGGACGAGCTTCAGAATAGGATGACAAGGGTTCCCGAGGAGACGTAAGGCCTCGACTGTCAAATTGTATGTATCAAAACATTTCAGTGCAAAATGTGTAACACGGAAGAGGGGATGATGTGGGAGTCCAAAAGTAAATCTATCTATTGCAGAAGCCAGAGTATTGTTTGCAGGTCACAGAACAATATAATTTCAATTTAGAGAAAGGGGAAGATCTTGGTCATAATCACGATATAAAAGCATGAATGAAAATGTGAACGCGTGAATCTGCCAACCTGCGCAGCAAGACATTTTCGGAAAAAATGACTAAGTCCATAAAGAGAAACTACATGGGATAAAAGAGTGGGAAAATAGAAAGGCGGAGGGTAATTTTCATAAGCGGGAATTGGTTTCAAACAAGCCCCATTGTTGCAAAACCATCATTTTCTAGTCCAATAATTTATCCACTTATTCATTTTCTATTGTGCTTGTACCATTAAAAAGGGTGTGAACAAATGCTTTGTTGAAGATTATATTTTATTGCAACTTGTGGGAGTAATTTTGTTCTTGATACATTCTTCCATGAGTTTAACATATTAACTTAAGTATTAAACTTCTTGCATGTTGGGCTGTTAGCATTAAAGCTTAATAATTGCATGTCTAGAAACAACAATGACGATCTTGAATTTTAATATTGTAGTTGATTTCATAGTTCCATTTGACTATAGCCACCATATATCAGTTTTTTTTTTCTTTTAATTCACGAACAAGAAATTTGGTAATTTCATTAATAAAGTGAAAAATGCTCAAATAGAGTTCAGGGGATGGACAACTAAAAAAATGTTCCCTTTCGGACTAAAGGAATCAAGCAAGCGAAAGGGAAATAAGAAATTCTTTTCTTAGCAAGGTTGGGATGAAAATGAAATTTCTATGGCGGGGCCTGGACTACCACATTGTGATTTGGTCTTGCTATGTTCTATATGCATTAAGAATAGAATTGAACATTGGTTTGAAGCTTTCTGAAATTCATTTTTGTTTCCATAAAACTTGATGGATCAACACATTGCATTGTCATATAATTGTTAAATTCTCCATTTTAGATCAAATTACTTGAGCCAATACAATATTAAAGAACTACGAGACTATCGAACCATGCCAATGAGAAGAGGTGTTAAATTTAGAAAAGAAGCAACAACCAAGACTCCAAGGCAAATTTTTTAATAGTAAATCCATTAAAAAAAAGAATATTGGGTAGTGTATATCTATCCATAGAAATTGGACCAAGTTATTTGGACCAAAACATTGAACACATTTACCATAAACACAGGCACAAGACCTGCAACATGTAGGAGCCATCAAGATGCTCTTCAACATGCATACAAAACTAATAACCATGGTTATTTTTAGGAAATCCTTGCAGTTTTCTCCTTGGGGTGTCAATGTTCATTGCCCCAATCTTAATATCTTGTGGAAGACTTGAGGCCAGAAAGAAATAGGAGAGTGGTTCCGCAGTGGAATAAATCCTTGGCTTGAAGCAGATGAACAACAGTCCTGCAATAAAATTGATAGTTATCACAAGCTTCTTGTGAGGAAGAAGACGAAAAATGTTGTAGAGAAAATGAAAGAACCTGAAACTCAAAGTTAAGACACACCAAGAAACCACCTCCTCATAGTCGAAAACATTAGAGGCACAGGTTGCACGAGCAATTCCAAAGGCCCAAATTAGTCCATTCTGGGTGGAAGGAGATGAGTAGTAGTAATATGCCTTGCACCAGTGGGAGTTCTGGTCCTCATCCCCTAAGATGTTAATTGTATATCTAGAGAACAACAGAGTGGTCCCACAATTGAATAATTTTTTTTCTTGAAATATATCTTTGGGAGCATCAATAGATCATTTCCTTACAGTGAAATACTTCTTCCCAGAATGGACTAATTTGGAACTCTATAATTCCTACTTTCGAGCTGCAAAGTGGATATTGCCCTCAGCGTCAGTTTCTTTTCTGAAACCCCTTCTTTTGGTGTTGTCAGAGCCGCCATCGTCAAGCCGGGAAGTGCCCCCTATTATGGTTGATTTCAATTTGGACACAAGAGTGGGAACAACATCTTCATTTCCATCATCCATTGACGTAATCATCCATCAGATCATCTTCTTCCAACTCAAAATCAATCGCATCAACCTCTGCACTAGCCATCAATGCAGGCAGACAAGTTGTCTAAGCAAGCGAGGTTGCCTTGGAATTATTTGGCTTGAAATATATCTCTCAGTGCACCAAGGGACGATCTCCTTTTTTACTCCTGGGCGAAGGGAGATGAGTAGTAAGAATATGCCCTGGAATACTGGAACCTCTAGCCATCCTACCCGAAGGTGTTTACTATATCTTGACAGACCTGTTGTGGAACTGCTGCCATAACTTAATGAGAATTTCTGTTTTCTCCATATGATGTTTGAAATTAAAATTAGGGAGGGATAATATAACCCTCCGCAAATATTGGTTTAATGTGTATCAATGGAATATCTCCTCAATCCTTTCACTGATCAATGACAATCTCCACGGTTCGTGCGTAATGAGTTGTACCATTAAAGCTTACTAATTGCATATTTATAAAAAAGTGCAAAGGTGGTGGTGACGACCAAGAGCGATTAAGGATTAGAGATTTCATAAAGGGTCCAACCGGTCGATGCCCAAAAGAGATTGCATCATGCTTGAAATGAATACTTGGAAAGGATAACACTCTTCTCCGCAAATCTTGGTTTAATTCGTATTAATGACAAATCCTTCGGCCTTCCGAACTTTAATGACAATCTTAACAGTTCCTACACGATGATCTACTAGCATTAAAGCTTAATAATTGCAAATCTAGAAAGAAGTACGAAGGTAACAACGATGGCGAAGAGAGATTATGCATTGTACATTTCATCCACCCACCAACCCACAAAAGAAATTCCAAGAAATGGCCAAGTATGGAAAGCGGTCGGGCGGGCTTCAAAAATAGGGTCACAAGATATACTCAAGAGACGTGAGGGGCCGATGGTCAAATTTTATGTCTCTGAACTTTTGACTGCACAATGTGTAACATGGGACAGGGCACAATGACAGATTTCGACCGTCAATTTATATATCGCAAAATTCGGTGTGTTGTTTGTAGGTAGAGGAACAATGGAAGCATAATGTTGAGCAAGCCTGGATAGGAACCAGTGATGGTAATAGTGGCCAAGTATGCAATGGGCAAGTGGTTGGTTAGACTCGTGATATAAAAGAATGAGACATACTCGGAACAAGGAATATTAACGAGCTTGAAAATAGGGCCACAAGCTCTACTTAGGAGACATGAGGGCCCGATGGTCAAATTGTATCTACCCCTACTATTGATTGCAAAATGCATAACACGAAACAAGAGACAATGACAGATTTCAAGGGTCAATTTGTATATTGCATAACTTCAAGTGTTGTATATAAAAGCATGAGACATTCAGAAAAATGACACATTTGGAAAAAGAACCAAGTAAACAGAAAGCGAAAGAAAATGATAAAAAGGGGAATTTTTTTGTTAATTTGTAGATTGGATAAGTCCAGGTGCTATTTGCAGGCGACAGAACAATGGAAACGCAATGTTGAACCCACCTATCTGGGAACCTGTGATCCAAAAAGTTTGTTCAATATGAAATGAGGAAGCGGTCGGTCGGGCTGGTGATATAAAAGTATAAGTGGAAATCTAAAGATGTGAATCTTCCAACTCCCACACCTAGACATTTTTCAAAAAACAACTAAGTAACCAAAAAGGGAAAGCAGAGGGAAAAAAGAAAGGGGGTAGCAATTTTCGGAAGTGAGAATTGGTGTAAGAAAGCCCCATTGATGGTCTTAACAATAACTATGAAGGTCATTAAACATGTGAATGGGTTCTTCAATCAAGGAATAGATAAAGAGAGATGCTTATAGTTTCCAAGATGTGTTTGTATAAGAGAAGCAGTGAAAAGCCACAAGAAAATCAATTTTGGGATGTTTAAGTAAAGTTATTTTACTGTCAACATCACCACAAGTATAAAAACGCCGAATTTGAATTTTAATGTCATGTCGTTGATATGATAGTTTCATTGGACTTCACATATTATATATCCTTTTATTTCAAATTATTCTTGGAGATGAATTTTGCTAAGTTCATCGATCAAGGAAAAGTGCTAAAATGAGCCACATACTACATTTGTGTCAGAGAGCTTATATTAAAAGGCAAATCATGTCCTGTATATTCTTTAAGATCATAGAAAAACTGCCAAGATCTTGAATGTATTATTAATTTTCTATAATGAAGCATACAACCAAGAACCAAATAAACACCAAATGTATTGAAAGTTGAGGCACAAGGCAACGTATGAACACAGAAGGCGCCAAGAGAGATCCCACAAGGTTCCATAGAGCAGTATGCATCGACCTTTGCATCAAACAATTTGATATATAAAACAAAAACACACATGGCATTGGTTTTATCTTACACTTGGTATACGTTGCCATGAGAAAATAATCGGGGCCATGGGATATGAACAAAATTCTGCCAAACACAAGACAACACAAAACCAGCGGAGCTTCGCCAATGTACCCTAGCTATAACCAAATATCAAAATGGGGAACAAGAAACTTGTCAATTATTATTTTACCATGAAGCAAGATCACTATGGACATTTTCTTCTGATAGTGTCATGTTCTATCACTACCAATTTTAACAATGCCAAATTTCCAATATTATTGGAAATGCCTGATGGTTTTGCCAAGAGGAGAAAGCTATTTTGACGGTTCAAAGGATGGGCCTGAGTTATTTACAGTTGGATACTTTGTATGGGGTTTGTCCTCATGCTTCCCATTAATGGACTGAAAAATCTTATGCGCTTGTACATCACCAATAAATGCACCTGCCTGTATGAATTCCAATGCCCGAACTCCCCAATCTCTATAGAGAGTTCTGAAGATCTCAAGATCATGTTTCAATCCATGCTAAATCCTTTTATTTCAATTAGGGAATCGAGAAAATGCAGATACCATACCATAAATGTATAGTTGGAGACCAATTTTTTTATTTATTTGGGTACCTAAAAAAAATGCAGAAATCATGTCATGGCTATATAATTGGAAAACATTTTTCCAATTTGGGCACCCAAAAAGGTGTAGAGTCCTCCAACAAAGCCACAACTAGCCACCATTTTTTTTCATTTGCACACCCCAACAAATATGCAAAATTCTTATTGGGAGATGCAAAAAAACATGAAAATAACAACATTGATTGCATTTGAAGTTAGATTCTCCTGGTTGTTTCAAGTGCACAAGAAGAGACAAAATCTCTGGATAGAAAATTTTACAGCCATAGATGTAAAATCTGAAGAACTCGAGTCTGAAGAACATTCATCTAAGTGTTGAAGAAAAATTACAGACACACATGATATTTTTTCGTTTCGTGCCAAAGCTTGATATGATTTTTTTTTTTCAACTGATATGCAATATTGCATTGTCCTCATTTAAGGTAAACTTTCTATGTATCCAAAAGTCGTGCAACATGTAGACATTGTTTTCCTTTTTCTGTAGGTATGTTTCATATGATAATTTTGCTAACCCGGGAAGCACATCTTGTAATAGAGACTGTCTAATTGTACAATGTACAATTGTTTTTCCCACGGTTCAAATGGCAACATTGAGGCAATGTATATATATGTAAGGACATTTTTTACTGCATCGTAGATAATCAATTGAATCATCACTTATGAAAGCAGAAGCATAAGAAGGAGAGTTGCATTTGGAACATGTAGGCTCGAAGGGGGTCGAGTACGCATTCACTGCAACCAAAACACCCTCAACCTAGGAACATGAGCATAGTAGTTAATACATTGAACAATATAATATACAATTATGCAACAAAAAACAAAAAAAATGTAGAAAATTGGTGAAGGCAATTTGTATGAGCAAAGTGAGGATGAAATTGTAGATGCATATGCACAACAGTTGTAGAGCTAGTTACTTTCTTGAGATCATGTACTATGTATGTTTGCAACTCTGTTACAAATGTTGATTGAGTTGTGAGAAAGATCATTTCTTTAACATCTATTTTCTTTGTTATATTTTTGAAGAGCATAAGTGGAAATTTCCCTGTATGCAATTGTTGTTCCATTCAATAAAACAAATTTGAATAGGTGTCGAACAATTGCAGTTGCAACATGGAATAGTGTAATATTTGTGTAACATAACCAAGATACATGGACATGTGAAAGTAAAGGAAAAAAGTGGATATGGAGAACGATACCATTGCCTTGTCTTTGTCTGACTCTCCATCTTTTATATGGAGAATGTATTGCGAGCCAAGTTTTCTCGTGAGTGTGACCACTACACCAATGGTTCTGATTGGGTAAATGTCGTTGCTCTGTGCAAGTTGGCTGATAGTTGTGTCCAGGACGAAACGATATTTTGAATAAATAGCAGGAATTTTTTCCACAATACTTGTTTCGTTGAGCGATATAATCCGATCACAATCACCATAGTCATATACTTTTTTGGGCAATATATTAAAATTTGTAATGGATATCCCATTACCTGGCAATATATTTTTTGCATGTTTCTAGACAAGTTGTGTGGGAATAGTCAGTGTGACTGTCATCAGGGCCTCCTTGTCTATCATGTCAGCATGCATAATGGATATAGTTTTGTTTTCCTTGTCCAAGTAGGTGTTATAGACGACCATTATGTCCTCGATGAACACTTGTCCAGTTCGGTGGTTGTTCAAGCCCTTTATTGATAGTATTTTGGGTGTTACAAGTTTAGGCCTGGTGACATTTTTTAACAGAAAAAGTAATGTGAATGGTAGTGTGCATTATTTTTTTGTTTTCTTTTTTCCTGGCATAAAAGTACAAGTAGATGCACAACTTGGATGGAGTATGGAGCCAGAGTTTTTCAACGAGACCTCTTAGTCTACAAAACTTTCCCTATGTTCGGTGTCTCGCTTGCGCTTGTTGATACTTCTTGTGAACTGCAAAGTATGTGTTGCAGATGACATCAACATATTCACCATGGCATAGATGAATAAATAGTTGAGGATATTTGTTTGGTAAACATATGAGGAACATAATGTATGCATATTTACCTTTGGCATTGTCGGTCTGCATATTTTCCACAATACGTGTTTCATTGAGCAATATAATCCAATCACAATCACCACGGTCATATACCGTTTTGGGTAATATATTACAATTTGTAATGGATATCCCATTACCTGACAATATATTTTCTACATGTTTCTGGACAAGTTGTGTGGGAATAGTCAGTGTGACTTTCATCAGGGCCTCCTTGTCTATCATGTCAGCATGCATAATGGATATAGTTGTGTTTTCCTTGTCCAAGTAGGTGCTATAGACGACCATTATGTCCACGACAGACAGTTGTCTAGTTCGGTGGCTGTTCTAGCCCTCTATTGATAGAATTTTGGGGGTTAACAGGTTAGGCCTGGGGAGTTTTTTTTAACAAAAAAAGTGATGTGAATGGTGGTGTGAATTATTTTTTTGTTTTTTTTTTTCCTCGCATAAAAGTATGAGTAGATGCACAACTTGGATGGAGTATGGTGCCTCATCAGTGTGACTGTCATCAGGGCCTCCTTGTCTATCATGTTAGCATGCATAATGGATATAGTTTTGTTTTCCTTGTCCAAGTAGGTGCTATAGACGACCATTATGTGAAAGGTAGCGTGCATTATTCTTTTGTTTTCTTTTTCCTTGGCATAAAAGTACAAGTAGATGCACAACTTGGATGGAGTATGGAGTCAAAGTTTTTCAACGAGACCTCTTAGTCTACGAAACTTGCCCTATGTTCGGCGTCTCACTTGCGCTTGTTGATACTTCTTGTGAACTGCAAAGTATGTGTTGCAGATGACATCAACATATTCACCATGGCATAGATGAATAAATAGTTGAGGATATTTGTTTGGTAAACATATGAGGAACATAATGTATGCATATTTACCTTTGCCATTATTGGTTTGCGAATGTTTGTGATGATTGACTGCTCATGGCCATGTTACTAGTCTGACTTTTTATGATGCAAGAATGTGTAGATGAACATCATAAGGACTAAATAAGAATATGCATTGTATATTGTCCATAATTGTTCTGAATGTCACATACAAGGTCGAAGGAGATGGAATACGAAATAGGGCATCAAGGGATACTCATGAAACATTAGGACCCGACGATCAAATTGTATGCCTCATATTTTTTGACTGAAAAAATGTGTAATAGTAAATAGGGCATGATGGGGGGGTACAACGGCCAATCAGTATATCGCGGAACCTCTGAAGGCAGAGGTGCAATCTGGAACCCGCCAGCCCGAGAACCCGCGATAAAGAAAGTGGGTAAGTATGGAATGAGGTAGAAGCATGACCATAAATTTGAACCCGTGAGTACACCAACCCACACACCTACGCATTTTTGGAAAGACAACTAAGCAAAGAAACTAGAGAGCAAAAGTAGACAAGAAAAGTTAAGTATAGAAGAGGGGGGAAAAAAGGGATAATAGAAAGTGGAAAAATTAGAAATGGGGAGGGCAATGTTTGGAAGCGGGAAGTCTCAAGAAACGCCCATTGTTGCCAAATCATCGTTTTCTAGTCCAATATTATATGCCCCCACCCATTTTGTATGTTTGATTTACTATCACAGTTGGTATACCTTTTCGAATATTGTACCATAGACCCCTTTGTTGTGGCATATAAGAATTCATCTTCATGTCCAGCCAATCTATTTATTTCAATGTAGCAACGTCGAACATACAATGGACATGAAGGCAAGTTAATATGCAGAAAGACATGTGAAAGAAAGAAATACAGTTCTATTTATTTCAATGTAGCAGCAAAGAGAATACAATTCACACAAGAATAAGTTACTATGTAGAAAGATACATAGTATATACATACAACAAAAAAGGTGCAAAGAAGTAGAACAAGTAGAACAAATACACAGACAATAAATGGAATACTAAACATTGGAATATGAAATAAGAGTACATGTATGCACCTCTGCAACTCCTCCTCTACATTCATTGCAAAGAGTCCATCGTCCTCTCTAGCCACTTTGTTTGTTTAAATGTAGCAATGCATGAAAAATACAATGGACATGAAGGAAGTTAGTATGTAGGAAGACATGTAAAAAAAATTAAACAGATTTCGAATTTTTTCAATGTAGCGGCATAGGAAATACAAAGGACATGAAGATAAGTTATTATGTAGGAAGGTATGCAATATATACATACAACAAACTAGGTGAACACATATACAGAGAATAAATGAAATACAAAACAACAAAATATGAAATAACAGTACAAGCATGTACCTTTGTATCTCCTCTTCCACCACTGCAGTTAAGACTCCTTCTTTTTCTCCAATTATTATGTTTGTTTGAATGTGGGAACACACAAAATACAATGAACATGAATGGAAGATGGTATGCGGCGGAGAACAAGTAATATGTACATACACTAAATGAGAATCAACGAATAGAATAAAAGATAGTTAGAAACATGAGCCTTTGCTTTTCTCTATCCATGGTTGTAAATATATAAAGTTTTTTCCTGCCCTAAATATATTACAAGCCACAAAATATTAAGAAATTGCATGGCCATAGCTAAATGATTTTGGTTTTTTCTGGAAAATTATCCAAATATGCTTCGAGACATGGAAATATAATTTTGCAGTATCTTTGGTGTACATATCATATTTCAAGTACAAGACAAATTGTATCGTGGTCACACCAGTCTGTGTAAAGGATAAACAGATTGTATTGTGATATGGGCACATTTCACCATATATGGTTAATAAGTGTGTTTTGCACATGTTTTATCTTAGCAAAAAGACAATGGACATTGTAATTTCACATCTTGACTTCGCCAGATCTCGACTTTGCCAGAAATGGAAAACAACAGAACTGTAGGTCCACTCGCGGGTGCAGGACCTGAACACTGCAAAGTGCAAAAAAAAAAATAGCTCCAACCGCCAGCGCAGGACCCCAACCTTGCAAAGCCGAAGTAAACAAAAGAAAACAACAAGAAACAAACCAATGAGAAAGGATGAACAAGCCCAACTGCAGCCCCAGGGCCCCAAACTCGTAAACTTGAGCCAAACAACAACAAGCAGCAACCAACAAACCAATGAACCAACACACAAGCAACAAACATTGAACCAGTAAAAAACAAATGTATCTCCAACGATTACCAAACTGCAACTGAAGCACAAAAGGAAACAGAAACATATGACGAGCATGACAGTAGAAATAAGCAAACATTCTTAGTTGCAAAACTGCAAACAGTGAACAACAAAGAACGAATAGAAAATGAAATTATGGCATCGAAACTTACTCTGAAATGATTAACGACAGAAGGGCAGGTTGAATTGTGGGTGCAACACCTAGACCCCGCAAATTAAAAAAAAAAATATATCCAACTACGAATGCAGGACCCCAACCCTGCAAAGTTGAAGTAAACAAAAGCAAGCAACAAGCACCAACAGGTCCAACCACAGGCATAGGTCCCCAAGCTTGCAAAGTTGAACCAAACAACAAAAAGCAACAACCGATGAACCAACGAACAAGAAGCACCCACCGAACCAATAAACAATGTGTGTAGCTTCAATGATGACCAAATTTCATTCCAAGCATAGAAGAAGTATGAAACATACAATCCCTATTAAACTGGCGGTGGAAAACAGTATTGTCCAAATTCACTATAACATTGTATGGAAAAATTCGAGGAAAAATGTACTCTGAGAAGCCTATTTAGGTAAACATTTAAGGTTGTCAGGCTGTCTAAGGGCCTCACGGTATGAAAACATTTAAGTTGTCATGCATGTTTCAGGACCTCGCGCTATGTAAGCATTTAAGTTGTCAAGGCGATTCAAGCATCGTGTCAATGCTCTAAACCTTTGGTACATAAACATTTCAATACAAATACAAAGGATTAATAATAATATTAATAATAATAACAATAAAAGGACATATTAATATGTGATCGCTATAGTCCCTCTACGCATTCGGTAGGGATTAATAATAAAAAAACATTAAAAAACAACATACATGCTCAGAACTTTCGGTATGTAAACATTTTAGTAAAAATGTAATAAAAAATAAAAAAAGGACCGTCTAAGGTCAAAACATTGGATATATACACATTTACAACATTGGGAACAACGAAACTGGAAATAAGACCTCGAATATATTCTCCAATGAGATGATGACATATAAGTTTATATATATATATATATATATAGTAATATTTTTACTTCTATAGTACGAACAATATAGACGATGCGAAAATTTATAGTCAAAGGACATATTAATATGAATTCAATGAATTATAGATGGCTATAGTCCATCTACGCCTTCAACAAGGACTAATAAGATGTGATTATTCCAAGTGAGTCAAGTTCCATCGTTCTTCTAGAATGAGGTATTTCGAGAAGTAATTGGAAAATATAATGGTAATTGTGGACTACATCTTCCGAGTCCCGAACATATTCCTTACTTTTGTGAGTCCAAACATATTCTATACATTGTAGGAAGGAGAATCCGACTATGTAATAGCCAATTGTCATTTTCTCTATGGTAAGGGACTGACTTGACTTTGTGGCGACCTTCGAAAGTTGGGGTTGTGGAATGGAGCAAGTGGTATAAGCGCACTAGATATAATGAAGTGTGATGATGATGTCTTTATATTAGGCGAGCCAGGAGACCTTGGGCATGCAACACGCCAAGGGAGACTCAATCGATATGCCTTGAGACATAAGAAAGACAAGAGACAGTTTGATGAAGGGTTGAAGGAAAGAGTTGGGTGCTCCACCAAACAGACGAATCGGTTAAGGAATGAGGAGGGCACACCTAGAAAAGCTAGATTGAATTAGATAAGAGCTACACTCACCCAAATGATGGGTCGGTCAAATAGATGGGGGCACCAGTTAGGATTTTTGCGGGTCGAATCGACGACAAAATGAGGCGTTAAGTGGGTCAGCTGGGCAAGCTGCCTGAATGTGCCCACATGAAGAGACAACCCAACTTTGTGAAGAATACGACTTGGTGAAACAACTGGTCGACTCACCCATGTTCATAGAGATGTGATGATTGACATGGATCGATGCCTATAAAATCACAAGGGCTCACAACCAAGGAGGATCACAACTTCGAAGTCAAGGAGAGCAAGAAATCAACTTTGTGATTCTGAGACTGACTTAGATGAAGACACACGAGCTCCCTTAATGAGCCAAGTTTCTCCACTTGGGAGGACTCGTGCTACCTTGAAGTGACTCAATTGACAGAGTTGGGGTGACCTTATTTTTGGTTGAGTTTAGGGAAGTCTTGTTGTGGGTCCGAGGAGGCATGATAGGAGACAAAACCATAGGTTTGTGCGAAGCTTTGCAGTAGAAAAGAGATAGTAAGTTTGTGGTTGAGGGAACATCTGAGGTGCATTACAGAAGGTTAGGAAGACGGTTGTGACAGAGAGACCTTGTGTGACGAATCTATGTATGAGTTTCTTGGTGAGGTGAGGTGAGTCGTGTGACTTTGCCTAATTGTAAACCAAGCCAATAGTGCTCATATTGTAATTGTTTAACAATAAGAAACACTTAGCCAAGTGTTAGGCATGGTTTATGTTGCCCGCAATATATATGTGTTTATCTTGTTTGTTTCACAAGTGTTATCTTTGTTTCATGGATGTATGTTTTTATATGACTAAGAATTAAGTTGATAACAATTTTCTAAGTATACAAGAATTGAACTAGAGTAGAGACTCACATGTAGCCTAGAAAGGAGTATGGGTATGTTACAGGTGAAGAGGTGTAGTCCGGATGAAGTATCTTTGGTGTTTCCAAGCATCTAAGTGAGAAACATCGTGGTGTCGCATACCCTCAAGAGGTGTATGATCGCAATTTTCGACTAGGCACACTGTGGGGATGTCACAAATGGTATCAAAACAAACTTTGAAGGCAATTTTTTGTGAAAACTGTTCAGTGGGGACGTTTGTAGACTTTATGAATTTTTCAGTTGAGTGAACTTGATCATCGTAGACTTTGCATCAGATTTACGACAAGAGGTTTGGTTTATGGTGTGTTGTAAGGTTGGTCTAGGCGCACACCTTGAGCATAGTTTGTGGTGAAATAAAGCACTTAGGCAGGGTGGGTAATCGCAGAACTCATCGCAGACTTCATCACAAAAATTGTAGCAGAATTGATTGCAGATGCAATTTGGTCACATACTTGGTTGGTTTAGGATAGTAATCAATGTTGGACCAATTGTGCACACCTTTGAGAGACTAGGAACAAATTTTTTTGGGTGAACCAAGCACTTGGGCAAAGCAAATGAAGGTAGGATTTATTGCACGACATGTCACATATCTAACTGCAAGAGTGATCATGGAAGTTATTGTAGGGGGTGATCGCATAAATGAATGTGAAGGGGAGCAATTATGGGTTGTAGTGAGGTGAAGCACTTGGGTGTGTTGTACAGCATAGAGTATCTTTGCAGTAGGAAATTATTTTGACACATTTTTTTTGTGACATCTTTGTGTTGTACATCACTGACAACGATAGTTGAGTTGAGTTGGGTTGTTGGACGAGTTGTTTGATTGCAAACTTCGGATGAGGTGACGCTTCACAGAGTTACAAAAGTTGGTTAACAACAGTATGACTGGATAGTTGAGTGGTGGATACATGGTGCCTTGAAGCGGAATCACTCAAGGTGCGGAGATGATCAGACATTGGATATGAGTTTAGTCAGTTGCATGCAAAGTTTGAGACTTATATGGATTTTTGAAATGGACGAGTGGACTCAGCCTTGTATCACAACGAAGGTCTTGCAGGTTTGTGGAGTTGTGGACGATGATTGCGGGGAGTTCATGCAGAGAGTCAATTGCTTGGGAAATTGAAGGTCCAAGACAACAAACCTGAACCATGGGCACAACCAAGGATGTCATTGGGGAAGGTATGGTTGGTTTTGAGTTCTTGCATTTCCTAAGTGTTGTAGTGAGTTCTTTGAAGGGAAGTCAGATAACTTGGTGGTTCAAATGCAATTTGTTTATGTGGCGAGAACCGACAAAGTTGAGATTGACTCGAGTTTGGCAGATTCTAAGAAGTCTTTTAATAGTTTGGGATGCCTTAGTTGGGTGAATGTCCAAAGAGCTTATGACAACTTGATTGGATGGGTCTTGTGGTGGACTTAGGCAGATTTGAATGCAATGATGGAGGTGGGTTGAGGAAGTTTCCTAACTCTTTGATGAGGCGCATTAGATAGGTTGTTGTAGTAAAGTGGGTAGTGAATTACGTGTGTGTTGAGTTTGAGAGGATGGGTGAGGTGACTTGGTTCTTAGTGCCTCAGCTAGATTCATTTGATCATGATATGAATTGAAAATCATGAAGATAGTGCCAGAGTTTGGATAGTTGTAGTAGGTCTAGGCAGTTTCGTTCTAGGATATGGATGGATTCAACAAAAGAGTCGACCAAGAATTATTGGTAGTCAACTTGAATGGGTAGAATGTAGACCAAGTGAATTGGGTGGTGTTCACTCACATTTGGTATGGGACATTGGATGCGAAAGAGTACACCTCAGTGACTTGTGGATGATTGTGCGATGACTCAGAGATCCAGGGAGGGTCGTTGGTTGAGGTTGGTAGAAGTATTGGTGTGAATGTGCCTAAGGCATGGAAGTTCTTTGAGGTGACTCGTTCTACTTGGAGCAATTTGAATAGTTCGTTGGATGTTTGAGGAGTGTAAGTGTGTCAGCGACACTCATCGCAGACGTTGAGTTGTGGAGAGGCAACTTAACGAAATAAGGTTAGTTGAGGACTTGTCTTCATTTGGAGGATTGTGTGGACAGGTAGATTGTAGCATGAACAAAGTACTTGGACATGGGAGTTTATCTTTCTTTGGGCAACATGGTTGAAGGTGAAGCCTATCCTTTCCAAGGCATAGAGAGGTAGATGCAACAACATGGCTTGGTGATGAAGTAGTGGGGAAAAGGAAGTATGGATGTGTAGTTCTTGGTGGAGAGGATTGACTAACTATTCCATGAGGTGGAGAGTGGAGTCAAGTTGAAACAGATGACTTTTCTTGGGCATGACTTCATAGTGTAGCAAGGTGAGGGGAAACCTTGCCTTGGTATAATATTGATGTGTGGACGGACCGAATTGCGGGAGGAATTCAAAGTATGGATGCATCAATAGGTTTGAAGTGTGACAATTAGACATTTTGGAGGATCTCCTTGACGAAGATCGGACGATGGAAGTAGTAATGAGACAAGGGTGGACACTTGCCTTAGTTTTTGGAGTTGGACGGAGTGACAAAGATGTGGATGGAAAAGACCAAGTTTAGGCATGGAGATGGACATTTCAAGAATTGAACATGATGGTTGGACTAGCTACCCAACCAGTGTAGAACTTGAGGCTAGCATTGTGTAGAGACATCATAGAGTTGGTTGAAGTATGGATGCGATAGCAAGTTCAAAGTTGTCCAACACTTCAAAATTTTGAAGTTCTGTTTGAGGTTGTAGTAGTAGTTGAGGAAACAAAAGTAGCATGATGGAGAGTGATCATCACAACACGATAGTGGAAACTTAAACATTGAAGATAGAGTTGGGGAAGAGACATCTTACCACCATAGAAGATATTTTGGTCACACACAACTTTGGATAGGGCAGTGTGAATGGCTTCACAAGTTGTTGATGATTGTAATGCAAGTTCGAAACTCAGGGTTTCCACTTCATAAGGAAACTTGGGATTTTTCTCTTTGATAGAATTTGGGGTTTCAAACAGATTTAACCGTAGATGGAGACATGAGCTCGGGCAGAGTTGGAGATCACAAATTTTCGAGGTCTTTCTAAAGTCAACAATAAATTTGGGTGGGGGAGGATGTAATACCCTTGGATAAAGACATGTGCACTCGACTAACTTGGCGTTGTGGCAACCTTCAAAATCTAGGGTTGTTGAATGGAGCAAGTGGTATGAGCATGCTAGACATAATGAAGTGTGATGATGGTTTATTTATATAAGGCGAGCTGGGATAGCTTGGGCATGTGACACGCCAAGGGAGACTTAACTGAGATTCCTTGAGACACAAGTCAGATGATAGACGGTTTGACAAAGAGTTGAAGGAAATACTTGGGCGCCACACGAAACAGACAAATCAACTAAGGAATGAGGACAATGCACCTAGGCAAGTCAGCTCAACTTGGGTAAGCGTCACACTCACCAAAACGATGGGTCGGTCGGATAGATGGGGGCATCGATCATGAGTTCGGTGGGTCGGCTGGGAAAGCCACCTGAATGCGCCCACGTGAGAAGTCTATACCCAACGTTGTGAAGGGGTGTGGCTTGGTGAATGGATGGGTTGACTCACCCATGGGCATAGAGACACGACGATTGGCATGGATCTATGCCTATAAAGGCACAAAGTCGCACAACCAAGGAAGGGAGTGTGGAAAACAAGGAGAGCAAGAGATCAACTCTGGGATTCTGAGGCAGACTTAAACGAAGAGGGGCAAGCTCCCTCAAGGAACCAAGTCACTCCACTTGGGAGGACTTGTGCTGCATTGAAGTGACTCGACATATAGAATTGGGGTGACCTTCTTTTTCGTTGAATTTGGGGGAAGTCTTGTCGCTAGTTTGAAGAGGCATGCTAGGAGACAAAACCATGAGTTTGCGCGAAGCCTTGTAGTAGAGAAGAGATGGAAAGTTTTTGATTGAGAGAATGTTTGAGGTGCATCATAGAAGGTTGTAGAGACGGTTGCAATAGAAAGTCGTGATTGACTAATTTGTGTATGAGTGTTTTGGTGAAGTGAGGCGAGTCGTGACTCCGCCCAGTGGTAAATTGAGCTCATAGTGCTCATATTGTAATTGTTTTGCAAAAAAAAAACATAGTTGGGTGTTAAGCACATTTTGTACTGCCCTGCACTATATCTTTGTTTCTCTTATTTCTTTCACAAATGTTTTTTTTTGTTTCATGGATATATCCTTATATATGACTAAGTGTTAAACTATTAACAATTGTCTAAGTATACAAGTGTTACATTAGAGTAGGAGTGTGACTCCACATTAGCCTAGAATGGAGTATGGGTATGCTTAGGTGAAGAGGCAGAATCCAAAGTGTCATTGGTGTGAGAAATGTAGCAATGCCCCCACACACTCAAGATTCCTCTAGGCACACTATGGGGATGTGACATGTATGAATATAAATTATAGCGTACATGTTTTTCACCAACTGAATTGAATGGGCAGAGTGTAAACAGTTGTCTTTATTATCTGGCGTTAGGGTTAGGTAGGGTCGCCACTATGAAGTGATTATTCAAGTACACTTTTTCCTGTTTGGCTTCGTACTGCTTGCAGCTCTCTGTTGTCGCCCGAGAACAAGATGTACAGCAGCGAATCTTAGCTCCTCACAATTATGCAAGAGTCCAACTGGTTGACAATGCAAATCAACGCAAAGTAGACTGCTCTATGGATCACTCTGATGGCCAATACGGAGAAAATCTGTACAAAGAGACGGGATATTGAGATCCCGTGGGAAGCAACGTTCTGAATTGGGTTACGGAGAAGCAATACTATATTTCCTCTTGTAATTCTTGCAGTGGTTGTCAACTGTGCGCACTGCGGAGACTATACTTAGGTGGTGTGGAGGGAATCCCTGAGGCTCGGCTGCGCTCAAGTTCTATGTAAGAGCAATTGGGCTTTCGTTACCTGCAACTATGACCCGCCTGATAATATAGTTGGGCTGAGACCATATGAAGACTATGCTGGTAAGTAAATAAACGGTCTTATCGACGGCCTTCCATGGGTTATTTCGATTATGAATGGTTTCACGGTTGTCATGTAGAAAATGTATAAATCATTTGCATTTGGTTGGTGGACTATAAAAAAATTAAATATCGTTGTATCTGCTTGGTGGAATATGTAGTGCAATACTGAATGCTGTCGACTATGATCAAAAATATGTAAAGGATAATGTTATGCAAAATTTGGATATATCTGGATGTCTTCAAATTATGTGAAGGCCAGCAATAGGCGCCTATCCCTCACCTTTTCAGAACCTGTGACTATAGCTTGCCAAATGAAGTAGAGGCAAGGGATAAGCGCTTATCCATTGCCTGATGACGGCTATCCCTTGTCTTTTGTAAAAACTTGACCAACCAATGCTCATTTTTATCTACCAAAATAATAAGAAATCGCCCTATGGTTGCTTGAGGGACGTCTCCGGCACCGGGACCCATCCTGAAACGAACGGCCTATACCGAAAACAAATCCTCCCGTTCGCTACTGCTTCATTTCGCCCAAGTCCACAATGTCCCGTTTCGCGTCTGATCGACGTCCTCTCGGGCATTCAATGAAAGGTGGCGGATGGGCGTTTGCTTCAAACTCCTCCCTTTCCCTGTTTCGAATCGGGATTGGATTACTCCCGCTCTACAGAAACTCAACCAGATCGATCCTAAACCTGCGCCTAAAATAGATTGCTCTGGAACCACAACTCCCGCTGTGCAGAGGTGTTTACTCATCGATTCCTCGTCGTCTGTCCCTGGTAAACTAACTACTCCTCATTCCTGCGAGACTTTGTTGTTATCTCAATCGCACAGATTATGTTGTCTGTTCAATTGAAGGAATGAGAGATGGAAGCCGATATCATGATATGCAAAGTTTATATGGTGGACACACTCTTTATGCATGCAATACCTATTGCCTTATATGTATGGATTTGGCATGAAATCACACTTGGCAAGAAAGCCGTGTTTCAACCCTTCAGTCCAAATTTATGGAGCACTTGGGACCGCTAGACTCTTTTGGTCTCCTCAATGGAATGTGTGGTAGTTGTTGTAGGATAAGATTTGCATCCCTTGGCCTGTTATTACCAGCTTTGGATTAGATTTATGATTTTCATCATGAAGAATTTTTTTCAATGCATGATTTGCAGCGTGAATATTTTTTAGTTGCAACACATTTATATTCAAAATTGTATTTATATTATTCACAGTAGGGATGAATTTAAGGATGAAAAAATATTTTAAAATGTAGAAATCTTGTACTAATCCTTCATATGTCAATTATAAATGTTTGGCAATATTTATATAAAAATATTCAAATTTATAAAGATTTTGGTGATTTTTAAGATAAAATAATTTTATCTTATAGAATTTTTAAGGTAAAATTTTTTTGGAAAAAAACATGAAAAATTAACCACTAAAAGAAATTTAAACCCTAAAATCATCCATGTGAATCACATTGAACCTATACCACACAATATAATGCTCTGTATGAAATCTGAAAATCCATTATACAGTGTAAACCATAATCCTAAACCATAATCCCAGAAAGGGTTGACTAATGTGTTACATACCTATGTGAAATGTGAATTGATCAAATCACGGTAAAGTGTAAAAGGCTATAAAAACCTATCCATGCCTTCATTTATAATTAGCTTGGTTTTGATTTTGTGATGCCCCAGATGGAGAACCCTGTTGATAAGTATCGTATGAGAGGTTTGTGCCCACTGTTTTCTGTCACTATGTATTCAGCTAAGTAATCTTTTTTAAACTATAATTATAATATGATCCTATGTATTATTTCTAAGGGTGAATGTGTTCATCATCATCATGTTGATGATGTACTTCCAGTTTATCTTATGAATGGCTATTTGCATACCCTAACCACAATGATGTAACAAGTATGGCTATTTGCATACCCTAACCATAATGATGTAACAAGTTTGATAGGAATTTCCTAGACAACACATCTTAAGGTTACAACACTTAGATTTGATGACGAAGCATGAGAGATGATTATGACTTTCCGATCAAAGAATGTACACATTAGCAGGATTACCCAACATCGCAATCCCGAAATCCATCGTCCACAGTGTAAACTGTAAACCTAGAGATTGACTATGAGTTACCCAGGGAGGGTTGACTAATGTGTTACATGCCTAAGTGAAGTGTGAATTCATCAAATCACTGTAAAGTGTAAAAGGATATAAACACCCGTCAATAACTTCATTTATAATTAGCTTGCTTTTGAATTGGTGAGGCTCTAAAGGGAGAACCCTGTCAACTAGTATATTATTAGTGGTTTGTGCTCACTGTCTTCTATCACTATTGTATTCAGCTGAGTAATATTTTTTAAATGATAATTATAATATGATATTATGTATTGTTTTTATTCGTGAATCATTGTTGACCATTTTTTCATTTAGGAAAAGGATCAGCATTGAGGGCAATTTTGGGGAATCAAATAACACTCTTCTTTGTTTTTATAGAGGTGGTATTCCTTCTTATAATCTTTTATAAATTTTACTAAATTTAAAAGGGACAGTGCTACACAATTAAACTCCACACAATCTTTAACACCAAAAAAGGTTTTTAGATAACCCAAAGATTTCTTTTAAGCACAATTCTACTTGTAAGAGGACCGGTGAGTTCTAAACTCATAAAATGAAAGAAAATGAATGATTATGACTGTAAGATTTATTTACTCAGCCCAACATAAAAATGTTTCCATGATTCAAAGAAAGTAAAAGATGCACCCAAGATAATATTGAAGAAGAAAGAACGCAGAGGTTACACATGTCTATCAGAAAGGTTCGGAAGATTCTGCCTTTTATATCATGTGAGATGTAAAAGAAAACATGCTAAAGGTTTCTTCTTTGCTAGATACAAATACTGAAATCATAAAAACTATGCATTCCCTGATAGCTTTCTCAGGAGCTTCCTTTAAAAAAATAATGACAGGATCCCAAATAAAATCATTCAAAAATAAAAAACAGTGTTCGTCATGAGGCATTACCAAATTTCAGTGATTTGAATAAACGATGGAAATAAAAGCAATTTCCTTCAAAGGCAGGGATGGGGCTCCTGCAGACCAAAAATATAGAAACATGGAGGAAGGAAAAGGAGATCAGTAAGAAGTCGGTCTTCATGGTATGACTCGTGAGACTGTGAAGGTTGGATGAACTTAATACTGCGAAAGGGGAAAATAAGGGAAAAGTCTTGGAAGACCGTACTTACAAAAATGGAGGCAGGATGCTAAAATTTGAACCTTTTCCTGTTGAAAATGTTGTTTAAAAATCCTTTCAAATTCTGCCACAAGTGATCAATAAAACCTAACTTCCTCAACTGCTTTGTAATCAGGTGACTCTGGAGATTGCCTCCATATCTTGGTTTACCCATACTTTGATGTAATCAGGAAGAAGGCCCACAACAATTTCTTCTTTTACTCTCAATGAAAACATTTCAATTCAATGCCACTCAGGTCGACACATTGTTCCCTAGCAATAGAATTGTGCTCCACACTGTTGATGACAAAGTCAATGAGCCATTTTCATATTTCAACTTTCAATAAACTCATACGTCCATCAAATTCCATGCCCAGGGAAACCTTAAGCGTGTTCAAATTTGGCTCAAATTCTTCCTTGGAAGAGATTTTATCATCCTACATAAGGGAAGGGCCCTCCAAACCTTTTATGGAGTCAATTTCTTTAAAGAAAACTTGGCTTCTCCTCTGCTCCAATACATCACATGTTGCAATCAGTTGTTTTAATATGTGGATCCTGCTATCCCATCCTCCTTCTGTCTCTTACAATATCATGTCAGTGAGTTTTTTGATAATGTATCTACAAAGATTTCATTAAAACTCATATCCTTTTGGAGCTCATCTTTGAAGGGGATTCTTTCTAGGAAAGAATCTTCCCAACAAGAACAAAAYCTTTGATAATATATCATGTTGTATTTGCAAKMATTCCATGCCYAAGCTCAGAGAAGAATAAGTGATGTTTCTAGCTATGAATGTTCTGATTGTCACACATTAGTTTTATACAGAGCACATGCACCTCACCACTTGACTGTGGAATCCATCAGTAAGTTGTTTGGAATTAGGAAATTGATGGTAGCCAGAGCCATAAATTTGGCTAACGAGAACACCCAACTCGCTAATGGTAAGTCCTCGTTGATTCCTATCACATGTGGGTGTAGGGGAAATGTCTGCCAAACCAGTGTTGACCACCAAATTAGTAGATATGACATTGTTTCTTCAGCTCATAGTAGGAAGTTGCAGAGCTTGAGAAATTATCAAGCTATGGTAAGAAGCCAATCCAGAGCTTGATGTGGTCATTCCCATCAAATGCAGGTTCCCAACAAAGGCACAAATGAAAAATGGTATCACTATGGTGATTACTTATATTCTGCATGAATGTGACACAATGGATAATGTAAGTAGGATGTTTAGTGTTGATTTCGATGTCTTGGTCTCTGAGAATGGAGGAGAGGGTATTAATGTTAGTTCTGCAATTTTCATTCCCGTCACTTGGAAATGAGTGCAGTCTCAGCCTGTTAGTCATGTTTTTCCTTCTGTTTCTCATGTGGGAAAATTAGATAATGTGGTCTTATTAGGTTTGTCCATCGGTGTTGTTGGGATGCTGGTTGTTGGATTAAGCCTTTAGATTAGACAAAAGTATGAAATATTACCCAAAGGTAACAAACAATCACCATGCATAGAGTTGTTGAAGACATAGAAAAAAACCGGGGGAATTGATTGACCAGATTGGCCTCTGTGGTTAAAAAAGAAAATGGGAATATTAAAAAACATCGTGGATGAACACACATGATTATGCAATGAGAACATAACTTAAGATACTATGCTTACAAAAATGTAAATAGAAATTACGAACATGCAAAAACTGTAGCACAACGCAGGTGAGGATCCCAATACACAAGTATTTCCCAAAAAATGTCCTCTACTTTCTTCCCACTTACTGAACATGCATTTTTAACCTTTCGACCCTGCACCTCCAATCTCACCTGCAATGCAGCCACAATAAATCTCACCGCCAATATCACAAGACAATTTACAGAACAATAACAACAACGATATTACACTGATAAGCCTGGGGATTGAATGGATACAAAGACTACACTATTACTATTAATTGCAAAGTGAATGGATATGAATACCACATAATCCAAGGAAAGATAAACACAGCATTCTCGTAACTGTTCAAGTTAGAATGTAAGAAGTGAACATTCCTGTATATGAACTGAAAGTAGAAACAACGCCAAAAATAAGTACATCTCTGAACCAACCTGTAGAACCTCTGTGTAGATTCTCTTACTCTTATGATCCAATCAAAATATCAATAAAAATGAAACTTACATTGAATAGAGTCATCATTATATTTCATTATCAATCTAATCAGAGAAATGATGCAACAGTGATTCAAAATCTTTGTTTTGTTACACATTTCCAAAAGATTATCAACTGCAGTATTTATTTACCTTTCAACAAGTAAAATACATATTTCTATTAACAAGTTTGATGTAAAATGGAATAAACTAGTATTTTTTTAAACAACCACATGAATAATGATTAAAAGAGATGAAGAAGAAGAAAACACATTTCTAATCATCCTTTGATGGCAAAGGTGTACATCTTCTTCCTTGTTTACGCTCTATATATCTTCATTATGTTTCCATTGTTAACAAAACTTTTATTTTGCATACACTAAGATTGGCCTATGCTTAGTCTATGATAGTATTGATTAAATTTGTCTTATCTATTTTCTACAAAATTAATCATGCAACATCTACTCATGGAGCCTACAATCATTTTTAACTAGGAAAGACTTCAAAGCTTCAAAACCTAACAATGTGTGTGAAGAAACTGAAGAAACTAGAAAAATGTCATCCAACCACCATCTTCCATATCAATATAAACACTAAATACAACATGGATAGACTCTTAAGTGGTATAAGTTTTTTTGAGTTGATCCTGAGAAGATTTCCTTTATCACAGACACCTATCCTGCACAGGGTTTGAATGTAACTTTAAGTTAAATATATAGTTTGAAATTCATTGATATAAAGTTGTATCACAACTCGATTCCCCTAACTCAAGTTACAATTCTTCTCACCTAGGGAAAAACAAAGTTTGGACCACAATTTAAAAATCACAAACTAAAGAAAACTCGGTTCAGATTCCTATTTGTCTCCATCATCAGTAAGAGTTTGATGCTGGAAAAACCCAGAATCTTACGAGCTAAGTACCATATTGAGAATAATTATTGAGCATAACTTGAAAATTTTAGACCAAATAATCCCTGGTGTGTTTTCAAAAGGTTTGTTGCAAAATGAGATTGACAGTTGTGATGATGAAAAATACTCTCATAGTTTGACTTCCAATCGAGTGTGGCCCTTAGTAAGATCAAATGGTGTTGTTACCAAGATACTGTAGGACAAGGCAGATCATTTTAAAAGGTAGTTCCCAAACCAAAGGCATCAGTTCAGCATCCAAGGGAGATAAAACATGAGGTATTATCAGCTTTAGCGATTATCTAATATTCTTGTTAATATCAGCTTAAGGGATTATCTGATATTCTTGTTATTCAGAACACTTACTCACTCTTGAAGAAGGGTAAGTTATCTTTCAGCTGTGAGAGTTTATAACCGAGTGCACTATGTTACTGTTTATTTATTGAGAATTGCACTATGTTACCCTTCATTTATTGAGAATTGCACTATGTGGTTTTTGATAAATGATCAAATAAATAATAAAATATAGTATATAACATCAACATGGTTGTTTATGTGCTTCTGTAAATGTAAATCATTGAATTTTCTTACCAAATTAGTGTACAATAATTTAAGTGGTTTATTTCTAAAATAAGGACTTTTGAATTTTCATAAAGATATATTTTTGAAAAAACATTGGCATTGCCATGAATAAGGATGGAAACGAATCTCATTCCATGGTAGTCCATAAAATTTTGATAATCATCATATTAAACATATAAAAGATTTATAAGGTAAAACATAAACAACCATAACTCTCAAAACTATTTTTCTACTATGATTTTCATTACAACTTGCATACACAGTCACTCGTTTATCCCCCCAAACAAACAATACATTGTATCAACAAAGAACAACTTGAGTGGGCCTAATGGTTAAGAACATGTGTTTCCTCCTAAGAGATCACAAGTTCAAATCCAGAGCGGGGTAGGGTATGTATACCTCCGTAGACTTTACCAATCAAATCATTGGGCGGAGGGTGTCCCTTGTCCCAAAAACAAAGGGGTCTCATACACCAATTTTGTAATGCCCCATATTTTGACCTTAGGTAGTTAGAACATTGTTGTTTGCTAATCTTAATAATTCAAAGTTTAGCATTGTTTGGAGTCAGTTAGACTTGGTTAGACATTGAGAT
>JZKD02S1734768.1:411124-425025 GCA_000966675.3 Picea glauca
TCATCATGTTATTAGATTTATCATTGAGCAAATGTAGAATAATTGTGTAAATGAAAATGGAATAATGCTAAAATGAAGTTGTTATTGTGTATGTGTTTGAATAAATGATTATTTTCTTAGCATCTTGTGGATGGGTGCTACAAATTTGGTGTCGCTTGGCCATGACCTTAAAAATATATTATTATTATTATTATTATTATGCATTTATATTACAAAGTTGTTACAACAAATAATGAATACATTACTATTTGGACTTTTCAGAGAGCTCCATCCTGAACCACTGCTCTTGTTGAGGCGAAGCTAGGAAACATGGCAACTTAAATTTGGCTATTCTTCCTCCTTCCCCAGAATCCATTATCATTGCAGCAAGACTCACAATAATACTCCTGCTACATGAATCATAATAGCAATAATTCTCCACTAGATGAATTGACTCTTGGCTGAAAAATTCTTTACAAAACATGAAGCAACTACCATTGAGAAGACCAACGAGCTGTGTTATGAGATTAAATTCATTCATTCTACACAACTGATTCTACCCTCGTGGGAGGCTTTATATGGAAGAAGATGATGATTATTCCCTCATCCTACATATACTTGATATATACTTAGTCAACAAAGTGATAACACATTAACAATTGATGTGTAAAATAGTTGAAACTATACCACATATCAAACCTGGAAAATCACCAATTGGAGAGTTGTCATCGAGCGGAGCATGTTCCAAGGGAGGAATATTACCAGAAGAAGCTCCTATATTTGTAATATAACAATGAAACCTTCATTAGTATCCTTATTGACATATAAAAGGTGAAATAATACTGACTTGAAACATAGATTACATCAATTGGGAGCCCCATCAAATGTACCTGTAATGGTAGGAAAACTAGAACGAAACTGCATCCTTCTACGTCCTTGGATTGAAGCCACAATAATGGATTGTTGAACCCCTGCAAACATCCACCTATTGCTCCATTCAAAAAAAGGTGATGTCTATATATACTAATCTCAACATATTGATATCACCACTATACAAAAATCACCTGGGACAATAGAGGATGCATTGTTGGCATGAGGATGGCCCCGCTTGTTGAGGTGTGGAAAATGAAATGGTTCATTTTCATATGCAGAATCAATTTCCAATCTGCCACTTTTGTTGTCTTTTTTTCTTTTTTTTTTCTTTTTAGGGATAAGGAAGCTCTTCTTCCTCTTCAAAGACGTCTCCAAAGTGCCCAACTCAAGAGTGAAATCATAATCCATGATGTCAATATTGTTGGCATCATCCAACATTCTTTTCACCAAACCAATCAATTGTTGGGTCTTGCTCAAAGTGGGAGGAGGATTGTTTCGAAGCAATTCTAAATAGCCAAACAACTCCTCTCTAGCCAACTGAAGTCCCTCAACATCTTGATCAACATTGTCTCTAGCCATGATAGTTGTGTTAGCGTATATATCAAAGCTTGACGCCTCTATACTTATATCAAGAGGTGCATTGAATGAATTGAGTGTTGCATCTTGGTCCAATAAAGGGTTTGAACCCCCTAAAGAAGAATACAACCAATCCAACTTTATGGCATGCTTACAAATGTTGTCGCGAATAGACCATGGGAAATCACAAGCTATAAAATTGGTATGATACCAAGTGAAAAGATATTTCTTATTGGGGTTAGTTTGACTTCTAACCCAGTAAACGTGAGATATACTCTCATGAGGTTTGCAATCACTATCTGAAATTCTTCTAGCCTTTTCTATTGATGATTCAAGCTGCTTCTCTTTCTTGTAGTTGTTCAAATACCCTTATTTTTTCAAAATTTCCTTGAACTAGTAACAAGGTTCAACATTTGTCAAGAGGATATAGAACATCCAATCCATCCTACGAGCACATTTTTTTCTTCAATTAGATAGAAATTTTGTCTTCAAGTAACTATGATATGACTCAACAACATTGTTGTCTCTTGATTTGCATGGGGAAAATCTCAACATCCTTTGACCCACATCCCTAAATATAAAAAACCAAGTTATTGGAGATATCTCATGTTTATGAAACACAAAAATGGAAACACAAGAACGAGTATGTGGACTTACTAATCCCTTCACCAATAACCCAACTCTCTTGAAAATAGTCCAAAAATTTCTCTTCATTTATGAATTTGATGAAAAAATGATTGATTTCATTGCCCACTTCATCTTTGGAACAATTTTTCATGATACAACCTAGATCATTGAACATCTCTTTCGCATTTTCTGGACTACTAGCCAAACAATTCACATTTTTTAGCCATGGCCTCTGTACATGCCAAACACACAAGATCACTTCGGTCCTTGTGATCCTCCTGCCACATTCAATTCATTTTAGGTGAGACAATTTTCATGTAAATATAAGTTACAATGTAAAATAACAAATTTGAAGTTACCTCAAAGCGGTGATTTCAGCCAATGCATCATCAACCATGAATGCATTCACTTTCCAATCTGGATGTATTTGGTAACACCTATGCATGAGGTGCTCCAACCATAGTGAAATATCTTCTAATGTGTTTTGTGATGCCACCACCCATGCTACTGGCACCCCATTTTGTTGTTCATTGAAAGCCACGAGTGTGTACAACTGATACTGTCATATTTAAAAAACATATGTAGTCCAATTTAGGTCACCAATAATATTGAACTAGCCAACTCAAATGATTATACTAAATTAATCATTGACAACACACTCACCCCATATTTATTTGTATTCAATGTCGAATCCATGACTATTATGCGATAGCCTGACCATGGTATCCAACATCCATTTTGTTTGGATTCTAGCTATGAAAGGGACATCTCCACCATTGGGCTTCTGGTAAAATAAAAAATCATCCTTGTGTTTTTCATACCAAAGGTTCACACACTTTTCATCCTTTTTGTTTAACTGGTAGTTCCTCTTCATCAAACAATTGTAGATATTTGCAACATGTTTTCTACACAAGAAAAGTCCCTATCCCGATCTACCATATCCATGTCAACATATTTATTTATGTGCATTTTACACACCGTGTAAATAGGCACTTCCAAAAAAAACACTTTCCATGTATGAAACCATGTCCCTTGAAAGCCTTGGCTTATGCTTGGACCTAGACTCACTTGAAGTGTCATCTTCGCCATGACAAGGCCATCCATTCTCATCTTCATGCTCAAACATGTTATATTCCAAAATTTCTATATTAGGGCTTTGAACCATTACCTTTACTATAAAATGGCATTGACAACCCCTCTTTTGCACAAATGATTGTGTTGTATTTTTTCCTCTATTGTTCCGTGGGCTGTATGAGCAAGCATAATAGCATAAGAAATTGTGAGATGATAATACATATGAGAAATAATAAAGTTCTATTGTTACCAACAACTAATCAAGAAACTTTTAAAATACTTACAACTCATATATCTTGGCAGCACTAGCTCTTGAGCTTGGGGGTTTGTTTTGTCGGCGAATGAAAGTGCACAAATCTATGGGATTATTTTCTTCTCTAATAAAGTCAAGAACTCTAAGTAAAGCGATTCTTTCAACTCGATCAATGCTCAATTTGTTTCCATATACTTCAGACTAGACCACATCTTCATTAGAAAAGATTATGTTGTCTTTTGGGTCTTGAACTGGGAGGTCCATGATAGTCTTCCATTTCTTTAGCATTCTGTATCAATGTCTATAAACAATGTGCAAACATATTAGGAAAAATGAAACACCATTCAAAAGATTTCCATTTTAAGCCTTCTCTTACAGTTAGAAATGATAATATTCTAAAGAACTCAATTATTACCAAAAACACACACTGTGCTATGGATGGACCAACTAGTGATAAAACACACGTCTCTACAAGGATCATGGGAACTCATGGTTATGTTTCTCTTGAGTATGTAGCAACAGGTGACTAGTTCTAACTTCATAGGTTTTTCGGTGTTAACTTTGAAGTATGTTAGTATTGACAATTATACATAGTCTACTAAATTTGACGCAAGAGGATCCTTCTAATTGCTAATATGAAGTGTCAATCTTCTTCTAATTGGTAATCATAGGTGTAGCCATCGGTTTACAGTCCTCCATCCTGAATCTCGTTAAGATATCTACTGCATACTTCCCTTGTCCAAGGAAGATCTCTTATGATACCTTCCATACCTCTAACCCCAAGAAAGAATTCATCAAGCCAATGTACTTCATCTCGAACTCACTAGCCAAATATACTTTGCACCTTGCAATAATCTCCTATGCACCTATGAGAAATAAATCAACAACGTACATAACTACAATGATAGGATCCTCTCCAACACGTATGAAGTACAGGTTAGGATCTTCCTCACTCTTGGTAAAGCCCATACCTACAAGTATCCATCGATGCTAGAATACCATGCCCGGGGTCCCTGTTTGATTCTGCATAAGTCTTTATTAAGTCTACACACTTGAGACTCCCTCCCTCAAATCCCTGAGGTTGCTCTATGTATACTTCCTCCTCAATGATCCCATTGAGGAATGTTGTTTTCACATCCATCTGATGTATCCTCCACTTCATAATTGAAGAAATAGAAATAACAACTTGAATAGAAGCATGCTTGGTGACTGGAGAAAATGACTTCTCATAGTCCACTCCCTCTTTCTGGGAGAACCCTCTCGCCACAAAACTCGCCTTGAAATTCTCTATGCTACCATCTGCAACATGCTTGATCTTGTAGAGCCACCTATAAGTCACAACTAACTTCCCCTCCAGTCTCCGCACCATGTCCCATATATCATTCCTCATAATAGAGTGTACTCCTCTACCATGGCACCCATCCATACTTGTTAATCTATTGATTCCTCAAAACTGGAAGGCTCAACATCAATGATGTTACCCATAAGTGCCATATAGTTCAGAAAATTATTCAGAGGGATGCACTTTGTGACCACACTCCTAGGATCCTCACCAACATCCTTCAATGTCTGTACTAGCCACCTAGGTCACCTGACATGGATGGAAGGGGCTAAATCCTCCTCTCCACCTAAAGTATGAAGTGTTAATTGTTGCTTATCCTTCGAAGCCTGCTTCTCCTTATATTCTGTCACTATTGATGACTCCTGATGTAACATCCCCTAGTCCAATCGAGGGACATTACTATGAAAAATAATCATAAAAATGAAATTTCTACTAACTAAATTAATTCATTTACAGTTAACTAATTTCATGTAGCTTTCAACTACGAATTAAAACAAATTTAGCTACTATCTACAACCATAAAATATAAGCATCTACAGCATGCTAATAATCAACATGAAATGCAACTAAACAGTTCATTACTACAACATATAAATCATTCTCATTTACACAGAGTTCATTCACAACAATAACACATGTAAGTAACTCAACAATAAGATGAAACACTTATCTTTAAATGAGAGTTGTGCAACCAGCTGCTAGGGAGGGACATTCCACCCAATCATAGACTAATTGTTCCAAATCTCAGCATCCAATCATCCCCGAGTTGAGGCTAGTAATCCACAAAATAGGGTAGTCTCTCCCTGTCCACTCACAACTCTGAAAACTCACAACCCACTGATATTTTCCTACAACTATCCCAATTTTCCACTAACTCTCTTCCTCTTGACCTGCCCAACCCAACGAATGTACCCCTTCACTGATATCAGTCCCTCATGCATCCCATTTGTTTATCAGGGTCTCTCTAGCATAGGTAACCAAGAAGCTCTCAGCTGAGAAATCAAGGGAACTTGTTAGGGAAATGACCATCAAACCAACAACAAACAATTGTTGTTACTATGCAACTCGCCCTGGAGTTCACTCTTCAGGCTTGACAACCTAACTCTTCAATTTTCAGCTCCAAATATGCTCCAATACACTCCAACTTTCTTTAAAAATTTTCCTCCATGGTTGCACCAGCTCCAAGATCTCTTTCCTCCTCTCTACTTTCTCCTTATGCACAAAAATTGACTAACTAAACCCGTTGTCCCAACCCATACAAATTTCTCTCCTTTGGCTTGCTTAATTGACTCACACATTTCCCCAAGATGATTTTACTCAACCCCCATGTGCCCAATAAATTTGGCATGTTACCACTCACACCCATGACCCTCTTACATGTATTCAATGATTGGGTTTGGGAACAATCAATCATAAATTGGAATATTCATATACAAATAGCAATTTTAGGAAAATGGGTTGAATTAATATTCATGGGTATTTCTCCGTTAGACCCCTCTTAGACATTATCTTATACACTCCCCTCTCTTGTGGATTAATTCAACCCTCATCTCTTGTCCATGTCCCCCTTATCAATTGGTATCACATTTTATTATTAAAACATAGATATACAATTCACATATTACATCGCTTTGGTCATAGATGCACATTTTATCTACAAAAGAATTAATTAAAATGGGGATTATAGTGAGGATGTTACATTCTCCCTCCCCTACAATTGTGCACCATCCTCAGTGCACACTATTTCGATATATATACATACACAAATTTACATCACAATACTTAGAAAATAAAATTTTGTCATTTTACAATTCTGGCAGTAGTTCCAACCATAATCTCATGTTCCTCTCAACTCACCAACCCAAGGAATGCACCATTCATTTATCAGGGTTAACCCAAGGGATATACCATCTGTTTATCAGAGCTAACCCAATGAGCCATTCTTTTATTAGGTTCCCCAACACAGTTGGCTAGGACTCTAAGATGTGGTTCCAGAATTCTAGCTGCTCAAATAGAGTCTTGCATTCTGTCTTCTTCAAAATTGTCAAAAATTTACAGGTATTCTACCCACATGTTTTCCTCATGCTCCCATTTATCATCTTCAATACCATAGTAGGTCCATTGAACCTTTACCAACCCTATGGCCTTGTTCCTGAGAACTTTTACTTTATGGTCCAGGATGTGTACTAGTTCCACCCGGAATCCCCTTCATGCTCCACTTGGATCACATTCCAATCAATTATGTGGTTAGGGATAGACACATGTTTCTTTAATAATGACACATGAAATAAATTATGCACTCTCATGGATGCAGGAAATGCTAGCATGTATGTAATTGGCCCTATCTTTTCTAATATTTTAAAAGGTCCACAATATCTTGTTGCGAGCTTCGAGCAACTTTCTAATATTAACAAACTTCTCTTTGCCTTCACTTTTAAAAGCACATGTTCGCCCACTTTAAAATATCTAAACACTTTATTTTTGTTTTCATAACTTTTATGCCTATCCTGGGTAGTCTTTAAATTTTTCTTTATCCTTGTTATTTTCTCTTCCATTTCCTTCAATAAATCTGTCCTAACAACTGCTCTGTCTATTGGATTATCCCAACTTACTAGTGTGTTATACTTTCTGCCATAAATTGTTTCCAATGGACTCATTTTCAATGAGGCCCGATACCCATTATTGTATGCAAATTCCACTAACTGAATATTATCTTCCCACTTTGATGGTCGATCAATCACATACATTCTAAGCATGTCCTCAATGATCCTGTTAGTCCTTTCTTTTTTCCCATCTGACTTTGGGTGACACAATGTACTGAGATTTAAATTCGTTCAAAAAACTTTGAAAAAACATTTCCAAAAATTAGATGTGAACTTGGCATCTCTGTCTGAAAATATTGCCTTAGGCACTCCATGTAACCTAGCAACTTATTTCATATAAATTTATGCAATATTTTTTTCCTTGTGTGATGTCTTTACCAGAATAAAATGTGTTTCCTTAGTCAATTTATCAACCACCACCATGATGGAATCATGTTACTTCACTGTTATAGGTAGCTTTGTAATAAAATCAACCGTGATAACTTCCCACTTCCATTCCAGAATGGGCAATGGTTCTATCAAACCTGCTGGATGTTTATGCTTTGTCTTTACCTTTTGGCATTCTAGACATATGACTATGTAATTAACCATTTCTTTTTTCTTTCCCGGCCAAAAGTATTGGGTTCTTACAACTACAATTGTTTTCCGATATCCTAGGTGCTCGACATATGGCACATTATGAATTTCCCTCTGAACTCCATTTTTCATCTCATTGGAATTCGACACATACACCTACCTTTGTACATGATAATTCCATCTTCTTTGAGCTCATAAGAATCAAATTTTTACTGAAAATTACCTTTTTGTAATATTTCTTTTATAATTAAATAATTTTGATCTGAATTTGCTGCTACAATAATTTGATTTCTCAAATCAGTCTTGTACATGCTAATGACTGCAATATGCTTCTCATGTGCCTTCCTGCTGAGTTCATTAACCACTTGATTTTCTTTTCCATTTATATGCTTAATTTCAAAGTCATATTCACTCAGAAATTCCAGCCATCTAGTTTTTTCTGAAATTTAGTGTTGGTTATTCAAACAAATGTTTCAAACCATAATGGTATGTCCTTAGCTTGAATTTATTACCCATAAGGTAATGTATCCACATTTTTAATTCATGTACAATTGTTGCTAATTCTAGATCATGGGTAGCATAATTTCTCTCATGCTCTTTTAATTTTCTAGACTCATAGCATACCACATGATCCTTTTGACTGAGAAATCCATCGGGCCCTTTCTTTCATGCATTAGTGCATACAAGGAAGTCTTCATCTAGATCTGCAATTTTCAATATTGGTGCACTTGTTAAAAGTTTCTTCAACTACTGAAAACTCTCTTCATACTTGGGTGTCCATTCAAATTTCACTTCCTTCTTTTGCAAAGAAGTGATTGGACTTGCAATATTTGATAATCCTTTTATGAATCTTCGGTAATAACCAGAAAAAACCCATGAATGATCTAACCTATGTCATATTCTTTGGTGCTGACCATCCTCTAATGGCATCTATCTTCTCAGGATCAACTTCTATCGATGCTACTGAAATTATATGCCCCAATTAGTGAATTTCATTTTGGTAAAAGATGCACTTACTTAGCTTAGCATACAGTTTATGCTCTCTTAAAACTTGCAACAATGTTCTTAAATGTTTGTCATGTTCCTATTTTGACTTAGAGTAGATGTGTATATCGTATAGGAACACAATCACAAACTTGTCCAAGTACTCCCTGAACACTCCATTCATTAGGCACATAAAAAATGTTGGGGCATTTGATAGTCCAAATAGCACTACTGTGAATTCATAATGCTCATATCTTGTCCTAAATGTTGTCTTGTAGTGTAGGTGTCCCAACCTCTTGTGCCACAATTCACATAGGTTGTCATTGTTGTGTACCAAAGCTTGAACAAAATTACCTTGAAATCTTTATAAGGTGCCCTCTCTAACCCCAATGACCACTGCATTGTCTAGACTAGCTTTCTCTAGACGTATGAGTACTTTTTCTTTCTGAAAAGCGATGGAAAACCCCTGACCTCCATAGATGATACTGAAAGATTTTTTTTCTTCAAACCCAGTACATAAAGTACATCATGGGAATCTAATTAACCTACTGAATCAAGATGGAACATAATTGTTCCCTCTCCCTTCACTACATACCTAGTATCATCACCAAGCTTCACATGAACCTTTGAGTCCTTCTCCATCAGACTGCTAAATAGCTCTCATGCCTCTGTCATATGATGAGATGCACCATTATCCAAGAACCAAGCACTCTTTTTTGTTGTGCTAGTAGAAAGGAAAGAAATCATTGAGTAATCATTCTCAAAATTTGTTGCAAACTCATCAAGTTGTGTCTTTGTTGATGTTGTTGTCTACATCTTTTCATTACCCTTCTTCTTCTTCTCCAGACACTGAGATGCATAATTCTCATTCTTATGACATGAGAAGCACTTGATTTTACTAAAGTCCTTATTCCCTCGATGTGATGATCCTCCATCACTGTTACCCTTCTAACTAGATCTTTTTCATTTTCCCTTCCTTGTCTTACTCACAAGGGCCAAGTTATCTTCACTACCACATTGCTTGTTGCCTTTAGACTCTTCCCAAGTCTCTTCCTAGATGCAATCATCCCAAAGTCTCTACCAATCTGGGATATTTTCTCGAGCACAAACTCCTTTGACAAATGGTTCCCATGACTTGGGAAGACCATTCAAATCCATGTTCACGAGCTTTGCATCCTCTTTTTTCTTCCCTATGGCTATAAGTTGATCATGCACTTGTGTGATCCTCATGAGATAGTTGGTAACATTATCTGATCTAGACATCTAAACCAATCTGAGTTTATTCCTTAAGATCATCTTCCTATTCATGTTTTTGTTATGGAATAAAATTACCAAGGCATCAAACATCTCTTTGGTTGTCTTCTTTTCACTTAGGTGAAGGATTAGATGATCCTTCACTTAATCTAGGAGGACTCTTTATGCTTTGATCTCCTTCTTGTTGTGAGCATCTAAAGTTGTCAGATATGTCAGTGGAGTAACTGCTTTATCCACTAACTCATAAAGGTCATACTCCTTCAATGCCAAAGTAAATCTTGCTTTCCGAGATAGGAAGTTGGATGCTCCAACCAATCCGTCTTCAACTCTCAACGATGTTGTTACCATCCCTAAGACCTGATAAACTGCCTTGGAAATAACCTGTTGCTGGAAAAATGCACTTGTACTGATCTAGCTTCTCTTTAGAGCATGTGCTCCGATACCATGTTGAAATTATTACTCCAACACCTAGGTACTTTGTTATCTAGTGATTTCCTTATTGCAATCAGATTAGTAGCTCACAAAACAATAATACACTACTAAAATATTCAACTCAATATCATGCAACGGAAGCATAAATGAGGAAACCATATCAAACAGACATGAACACCAATATTTTGGGTAGATACCCCTGGAAAAAACCCTCGAGGGAAAACCAATGCTTATAATGATTTTATTATCCTAAAATTAGGGCTCACATAACATGGATAATGGCCCACTGAGAGAAATACACCTGGAGACTAACCTGGAAAGGTTTTACCTATTGTACGACCAGTTTTGGCATGCTTTTCTAGGTATTTGCGACTTGCCATTATGTGACCCACGTATATCCATGACTATCTCCACTGTGACCCGCAGATGTGTACGAAAAGCTCAGTACGCTCCAACGCTCTCATGTCGCTTCCTTCCACTAAAATCCACCTACATGTGCCTTTGTTCTCTCTTCTACTTGACATGTATGATCTCTAGATGAAATTTCTTCTTCACCTATCCAATATCTTGAACCATAGTCCTTGCTAATCCAATACTCATTGTGTCGACTCTCTCAACAAAACTCTTGATCAAGTGTCTTTCTTCTTCACCCTAGCCTTGCTTTTATAATTGTGAGTTACAATCTATTTCTAATCTCAAAAGTAATCTACTATTGAGATTACCCCGAATGGGGTGACAAGTGGACAGAATGGGCACATGGAGGCGCCAACGGAGGGGCCATTTATGGTGGCGCCTACTCCCAGCTACGGACAATTAATAAGGCCTTTGCCTCCATCAGCCACCGGATATTGATGGAGCTCCTCGCGCGTGAGCAAGGGACGGCCAGCTAGAGCATTAAGCTCTCGGCGTTAATGCTGGCAGCCATGGTTCATGTGTTTATCAGTTTAAGCGGCCCTCCCATTATGCATTCGAACTTGATTCAGTAGAGCAAGCACCATTGCGCAGCAGGCTTCACCCTAGCTCTCACCATGCCACGGGCAAGGGGCAGACCTCGTAGAGGCGCCGGCTGGTACACAGCGGATGCACGAAAGAAACGACACCAGAGGTTTGCCAGGGCCATGCTCTTGGCAAAGGAAAAGCGCCGAAGTGGAGCCACAGCATCAAATTCACCGCCTCGAACCTATGTTGAAGAGGACCTGTCCATAGCACTGCCACTGGACTTCTCCGGGAGTCGGTTGTTCGTTGTCCCGGACAATTGGGATCCTCCGGCGAGCTTTGGACACACGTCAACTGCACCCAATTTGGGTGATTCTCTTACTCCCACCAACTCTCCGAGTGTATAATTCGCGGCCTTCCCTGTGGAGGAGCAGCCAGAACACATAGCTGCCCCGCAGACGCAGAGGACAACGCCGGGCTACAAGACAATGGAGGCTGAGGAGTCGCTGTCGGAACGCACTGCCAACACGCAGAAGCAGAGGACGATGTTGGGTCAAAAGGAAGCGGAGATCGAAAGGAAATCGCCACCTTCGCCACTGTTCCTGCATCCAGAGCACCTGAATTTTATTTTTGAAGCGCGCAGCCTAGTGGAGGATCAAATCTTCAGAGCGGTACGAGTCAGCCAACGCCTAGACATGCTCTATGCAGCCTACTCCAAAGCTACGCCATGGCGCCAATGCCCCACCTGCGCGCAACCCTTTGTCATCCCTGTCAATGGTGGCGATTCCGATTGAATAGGTTCTATTTTTCCTTACGGTCTCCATGATCTTTTCTGTTACTGTTTATCAGAGTTGTTGCTCTTCAGTCCTTAGCTTAGTTAGCTCCAGCACAGACTTTCTTCTACTGTTAAGAATAATGGACACACACCCTGGTTTCCTTCGGGTAGGGTGGCGAAACATGACGCCTAATTTTGCATGTTGTTGTGGACAGGCCAGTTGTCCTGGTTTCCTGTATAGGCAGGACAGCTGGCATATGTATGCCAAGTGTCTTTCCTTCTTGAAAGTTTAATATAACAGGTTTTGCCTTTTTTAATAAAAAAAAAAATCTACTATTGAGATTACTTCTCACACATTGAGATTTAGATTACATGCTGCATGCTAAGTACTTTTAGCATGTTTCTTAAATAACTCAATTAACTAATTACATAATTAATTGATAAAAACAATTTACTTTAATAATTATTTTTATTAAAGTAAATTCAAGATTAGAAGGCTTTGGATGATTTCCACATGTTTAGACACATAGACCTCTGAGGAAATAATACCCGTTGGATGATACCATTAACATGAACAAGGAGGTTGCAGAGACACTTGCGACAAAGAGTCTTCGTGTGATGAATCTATGTATGAGTGTCTTGGTGAGATGAGACGATTCGTTTGACTCAACCCAAGTTGCAAACCGAGCCAGTAGTGCTCATATTGTAACTGTTTCAAAATAACAAAGACTTAGCCGAGTGTTAAGAACGGTTGGTGTTGCCTGCGTATGGCTTTTGTTTGTTTCGCTGTTGTTCTCTTGGTTTATCATAGATGTATGCTTATATATGACTAAGTGTTAAAGTTGTTAACAATTGTCTAAGTATATAAAAGTTACAATAGAATAGGAGTATGACTCGTTCGTAGCCTAAAACAAAATATAGATATACTCTAGGTGAAGAAGCTTATGTATATTAACCCATTAAACATTAAACATTGAATGACAAATATAATAATTCCAAAGAAATTCATTATATTATGAGTTAAAATAATATATTCATTTATAAATAATATATTGATAAAAATTGACTATTAAACATTTCATATTAATATAAATATTATAAAATATATATTAAAAAAAATTACATCAGTTTACATCATTCATGTTTAATATTAATATAAATATTATAAAATATATATTAAAAAAAACTTTATATAAAAAGATCTTACATTAGTTTACATCATTATGAATTTTATAATAATTTCATATCATTATATTATATTATTAATGGAAAGACTACTACATATAAATGGACAACCCAAAACCCAAAGCAAAAAAGTGTTCATAAATACTAAAATTTATATTGGACAGCGCACATGGAGTAAAGTGTTTAAAGTTGTCCAAAGGCCATCTTACTAATAAGAAGAGAATTGTTTTAATGAATAATATTCTTTTTGGCGTAGAGGTTAGACAAAATCAAATGAATAGCATCTTGATTTTTATTTTAATACATTATTCTACGTATTCTTATTAGTCCCTGCCAAAGGCCAGGGACTAATAGCGATGAGTTCATCGTTGACTGGCTATTAGTTTAGGGTTGACTATAAATTTTTGATTTATTTCAAATCTGTAACATAGG
>JZKD02S1734768.1:446418-467097 GCA_000966675.3 Picea glauca
AGAGAGAGAGAGAGAGAGAGAGACCAATCTTGAGGAGATGGAGCATCAACCTATCTCTTGAAAAAGAAAGAAATGAAAAAATCGAAAAAGAATACAAGATTGATCATATTACATGCAACTAAAACCAGTCTCGTTGGAGTCACTTTTGTGGAGTTGTCATTAATTCTCATGTTAAATAATTAGATAAAGTTGAGCTTTCATCTTTTTTTGACAAAAATTCATGGTAACTTGAAATGTTTGCTAATAAAAAATGAAAAGGGTAAGTTGGGTATAAATCACTTTATTTAAGGCATCAATTAAGGCTAGATAGAATTAACACAAATATACCCAAGAGGTGAGCTTAAACATAACTTAGCCACTCGAATTAGTGTTTGGACATGAGTCAGACATAGTCTTCTCATACGAAATGGACATCCTCCACCAAGTTTCCACGTGCCACCCTAGGAGAAAATGCACTTGCATGACACTGATCCTCCACCATACGAAATGGACATCCTCCACCATTTAACATGTACTTTCCATACATAGAAACTGCTAATTATAAATGTACCCCAAAAAGAAGTGTGCCTCTGAAAAAAAAAAAAAAAGCTAGAAAGACCAATACCGACATATTTAACTATCGTTTTTGGCTTATTTAACTATCATATACCGACAACTTTAAAATATGCATGTCAATGATGAATTTTTTAAAACTATCAATTTGAGATAAAAAAAATTGTAAGCATTTCCAAATCAGACTGCATAAAATAAAAAATAAAACAAGCCAACAATCCCATTGGTTGAGACTTTGATTTTATGATATGAGACTTTGGCTGAGGCTCCAATTTTTTGAGTTGATACTATGATATAAGGAGACACTCTTCCCATAACGTTTATAATCTCAGATGAGACTCTAGCTCTCGAGATAAGCATAGACTACCCCCTAAGACCTCAAAATGAGAGTGTGAGATATGCATATACTATGCCCATAATGGGTCTTTGGGCGTGCTAGAAAAACCCCATCTCCATTGCAGCTCACATCATTAAAATTGCAATCATGCACCGTGCATGTTGAATCTTGAAGCTTAAATGTTGAGAATCACATCATGTAAATTGCAATCCAATATTGTGCACACTAAACCCTGAAGCCTTGCCTCAAGCCTCAAGGTTGAGATTCATGTGGCACACCCACACCCATGGGCCATCTGTATGATATATAAAATACTAACCTTTGGGGAAAGAGTACTCAGATTGAAGGGTATTTTTGTTGTCCAATAGAAATAATAGAAGTGACTTTTCTCGTTCTCTATGTGAAATAAGGATTTTTTGTTTTTTTGAGAGAGTTTTTATGTAGTTTCTTTAGTGTTGGTAGTAGAGGATATTGAAGCCTAAAGGTAAAACAAGCCATCATTAAAGGGTAAAATAAGATAATTTGTCTTAATTGTTGAAGGATTTAAATGGAATATGTTTGGAAGTACATGGCCTACTTTGGGAGAGTCGCCACACATAAATCATATAGTGATGGTTAGGATAGTAGATGACTTGTGCTACCCGGTGATTTGAAATCTAGTTGCCAGACTACCTAGATATCATTGGGCTGTTCGTTTTTTAAGAGATAACTAACCAGACTTCCTATCGGAGATTTTTCTTATATAGCTTGCTGTTTCATATTGATATAAAGTGTATGTTTGTTGATTCTTTTGTTTTCATTTTAATATAATTTGACAGCGCCGCCCGCATCGACGAATTTAACAGCGCCGCCCGCATCGACGAATTTGACACGCCCTTTGGCACCGTTATCGGGCAATTCGACACCCCCGTCCGGTAAAAAACCATCGAAAATAGTGCCTATATTGGTGGGAAGCGTCGTCGGGACAGCTCTATTTGTAATGCTGTGCTTGGTGTTCGGTCGACGTGTTAGACACCGGAAAAGCTCTGTGAGAACAGGTCATTATATATGATTGCATTATAGCTTCCATGCCGAACTCCGCTGAATTTTATTTATTTATTTTTAACTTGGTCGGGTTCAATCGTTATGAAGAAAATTGTTGTTGTGATGCTCTCCGCAGATAAGAATTTAGATGCAAGGGGAAGTTTTGGGCAAGTCTCTTTTGATTACAAGGTTCTCAGAGATTCGACTGGGAACTTTGACAGAAAGAACATGCTTGGCAAAGGAGGATTCGGCGAAGTTTATAAGGTATAATATCATACGTGGTTTTGATGGTTTTGTTCAATTATATGGTCTGTTTACAGATTAATTGTAATGAGTCAGATGATCAACAGGGAAGACTTCCGGATGGGAGGGTTGTTGCCGTTAAGAAATTGAATGGAAGGCAGACAACTCAAGCTGCTGAGGAATTCCTGACGGAAGTGAGGCTCATCAGCAGCGTCCGTCACCGTAATCTTGTTCGYTTACTAGGATGTTGCAAGCGAGGGAAGAAACGCTTGCTGGTTTACGAATTTATGTCAAATAACAGTCTGGACAAGCATTTGTTCGGTAGGTTGTTTTTACTAATCCCACYGTTTTCACAATTCATGTTGTTTTCAGAAATCGTGTAACTTGTATTGATGCTTTGGAATACTATGGCTGGAGGTCCGCAGGCGAGATACGAAATGCGTTGAGYTGGGAAAACCGTTTAAACATTATAGTGGGCACAGCTCGAGGCCTTGCATATCTGCACGGGGAATCCAACGTTCGCATTATACACAGAGACATTAAATGTGCAAATATACTTCTCGATGACAGGCTTCATCCCAAAATTGCAGATTTTGGATTGGCTAAATTTTTCCCAGAAAGCCAAACACATGTTTCTACCAGAGTCGGAGGAACAATGTAAGTTCAGTAATTTATATATTAATTGTTTTCAGAAGATCTCTGTCGAATCCGGACATTAATTTGTGACTTTCACGAATTTGGTATAAGGCAGAGGCTACACTGCACCCGAATATGCCGTTCATGGGCAGTTAACTGAAAAGGCTGACGTTTATAGTTATGGGATCATGGTTCTTGAGATCGTAAGCGGGAGAAAGTGCGTGGACGCAAGACTGCCGGCCCCTCTTCAGCTTCTTCTCGAATGGGTGAGTTTCTGTCTGTTTTGATAACTTCAGTTTGATCGTTATATTAAGATCTTTTATTACGCTGGTTTGGCATGAAATATTCAAACGATATAATTACTTCAATCTTCGTCGTCGTGATCACTGAAGAATGGCCCAGGTCTATTGTGCTTCACTTTCTTTGTTTAAGAAATCCATTAGGTTTATTGTGTTTTACTTTTTTTTTTGTTTTTTTGTTAAGAAATTTATTATTTGCTTTTTACATGATAGTTATTTACTAGTACAGTCACAAATTCGTGGTTGGTGAAAGTTGAAAGGATGGCTTGTAAAATCTGAATTGTAGGGAAAGAAAAACTGTCCAGAATGGACGGAAGGAGTACGAAAGAGTTGGCTTGAAACTCTAATCATTCATAAGTGGCAATCAACTAACCACTATAGTAAATTTTAAATATGATTGAGTAAAAGTAAAAAAATAAACATGTAAATTGATGTATTTATAATAGTGATTTAGTAGTTGAAATTACAACCATTGATTTATTGGGACCACTAAGAATATTTCATCAATATTTAATCTTGTCCATACAAAACTGATTAAGCACTAAAAACCTATTAAATGTACCCATAATCAATAAATATACACTTTTCAACTTATAAATGCATTAGTTACATGGCCTAACATCTTCCTTTGCTTTTTGCTTAGCATAATGATGGTATCCTTAGTGTACAACTCGATAATGTCGAGATAATTGTCCTTTCTGTACATTGTACACCAGAAACGAGAAAGGTGAAGCGGAACGAGAAATGGGCAATGTTACAAGTAACGTTTCTATATTTAAAAGAAAAAATTACATATAAGGATAAAATTATATGTAAGAGTATTCTTGTTAAATAATTATATATAAAAATAATAAGGAAAGAAAAGCAGGGTTTCATGCATGTGACAGGAGCACGAATACGTTTCTACTAAAATAAATAAATAATTATATGTAAAATATTAAAAAAATTATATGTAAAGAAAACCCTAAGAAAACCAGGGTTTCAAGGCTATAAACAGTAGCACGAATTCCATCATGACCACCGTCGCTGATATCTTCAAAGCTATTTGGTGCAAGAGGACGTCGGTGTTATTTCAGACACCCAAGGCCTAATCCAGGCCGTGAACTTTTCGTCAGGGATTCCTAGGGTCGAGCGCTTTTGTAGATGGTTATTTCAGATGTAGATCGAGGATCAAGATCAAATTTCTTTGTTTGCCTATCGCATAGGTAAATATTCAACCGTCATTTTGGTGTTGCAATTTTGTGGAGGAATGGTCAATTTTGGGGTGCCTTCAACCTCCAAGCCCTTGTATTTTAATGATGCAGTAAAAAACAATTACACCAATCCATTTGCTTCAAAGCCTTGTACTATTCCTACTACCTATGTAGTGGAGCATGCTAATGCAGTGATGATAGTGGAGATAGCCTTGTACTATTCCTACTACATATGTAGTGAAGCATGTTAATGAAGTGATGATGGTGGAGATTATATCGCCATAAATCACACATCTACATTCAGTGTTTGAAAAATATGCGGTTATTAATTGATTTTATGGGCATTGGCCTTTTACATTAGCTTTATACTAGTGGATTCACTCAATTTGACAAAGAATTGAGAAATCTCTCTTTGTTCCAAAGGGGGTTTTTATTGTTCATTTTTATGATTATGTTGATTTTCATAAAGTGTTTGAGGAGGGTCTCTAGTTTTAGGAAAGTGTGGGACTTTTTATAATTACTTTGTTCCTATTGGAATGCTAGTTTTGGTTTGCTTTCTGAATTTGTCTTTAGTATCAATTTTTTAGGACATTGAGAATTCCTTGGGAATTTACATAAATTCATATCTTGAGAGAGCTATAGCAGGATTGTGCATATATGCTGGCACGTGTGGAGATAAATCTTAGTAAGGGTCTTCTAAAAGAATTTATTTTAAAATTGAAAACTTTTTAATACACTCAAGCACTGAATTATGAGAACATGAAATTATGTATATGATATGTTAACTCCTAGAACATATATAAGCTACTTGTTCCCATGCTTGCAATCATCCTCCCAGGAATAAAGAAACCAAATTAAAAGGAAAAAGTTGAAATTTTCTAGATAATGAAAATATATGAATGAGATAATTCAACAATCGCAAGTGTTTCGGGGCTCGTCTCTATTTATTTGAGCTCAAACACCAATGACTGTTTCAAACGACATTCCCTAGTGTTGTGCCAAGGGATTTGTTTAAGTCGCACCACTTCCGAGTGTGCTTCTTCATCTTCCCCTTGCTATTCTTTTCGTGCAGCTTGAACTGGTTGTCTTGAGGTTGGCTATTATGTGAGTTAGGGTTGCGTTTACCATTCTTTGGTTGTCGTGGATTTGCAGACCTAAATTATCGCTTGTTATGTTGCTTAAATTTTTGTTCGATTTTGACAACATATCTATAAGTGGCTCCAGTGATGAGATGTCCAGAAACACCATTTCGATTTGGATGTATCTGTGTAGAGCTTCACGGTATTTTAGAATTAGATGTCACTCAGAGTCTTTGATGCCCAACTTGGTGCGTAAGGTATGGAAGTTATTTTTGAACTCTGACACTGTTTGGTCCCGCTTTTGATGCAGCATGGTCCATCTCATGTATGGTCATCATAGTTCCCACAGGGTAATATTGCTCCTTGACCGCATCCATAAAAAAATCTCAAGTGGGATCGACCCCAAATATTCTAGACTCCTTTGTGGAATTTTGCTCCCACTAAGTTTCCCAACAATCTTTAACATGAGAAAGATCCTTAAGGAGTGCAAAGGTGATCTTTTCTCTGTCAGAAAAATTGTGAACAAAGAAATAACCTTTAGCAAATTTAAGCATTTTTCAAAGCATCCACATCGATCTGACCTTCAAATACAGGAATATCAAAATTAACTTGTACCTTTAATGGAGTAGTGTCTCCAAAGCGATTTCTTGACGAATACGTGCATGTTATTATCAACAATCTTTGAAGGATTTGGGAAAATTTTTCCAACATCTCATTCCTCTATTGCCCGAGGGCTTCCGCGAGCAACAACATGATGGGATCTTTTGCTCCCACGTCTCTCTTTTGTTCTGCCATGGGACACTGCTTGGAATGACCAGAGAAGTTGTCCTCAAGGGAAACTAACTTGATACCCAAGTCTTTATACCCTGACCTCATCGAGGACATGCACTAAGAAACAACAATGAGCAACCTCCTCTGATACTATTGATCTAAATTATTTTAGAACGGAATGAGGGAAGAGATATAAAAATGAAATATACAGGAATATTGCAATAAACACAAATAAACACTGAGATATACGGTAATGCAAAATTTTTATTAATGAGAGAATGTACATAAACTGTAAAATTACAGAGTGAAATACTCGCTAGAATGGTGGCATCTTATCTTTGAGAAGAGATGTGATGGATATGCTCATTTGCAAGAAGATGATCAATTTTACAATGAGGCTCTAGAGGCCTTTTTAACATAAAGAAAATCCAGAACCCTAACCCCGAAAGATTAAATGCCAAAAGTCATGTGGGCTCTGATGAAGTAAGTTGGTACGTCAACTTCCCAAGGGCGTAACGTTTTCATACAATCTTCTTTGGGGCACACAATAGCTCGTTTGAAAGGTCTATCCGAGGACTCCACATTTTTCCATCACATTGTGGCTAAATCTTACAGTGTGATTGTGGCAGGCCCAAAAAACGTTGTTTAGGGCCTCAAAATGACCCTAAAAGTTTGGGACTCGAAAAGTTGTAGAAAAACTGCCAAGGTGGAAACCTCTGTTTTGATCCAGTGGAATAGGTGGGTGGCCATCGATTTTCTCCTGGATCATTCAAAAAAATAAAACTACAACATTTAATTATCAATTTCAAACTTAACAGATGCATGCATATTTATAATAATTTCATCCATGAATAAGTACAAATCATAACCATATAACTGCACAAACTAGAAATAATAATATGTAGAGAAGAAAGAGCAATAACCTCCCTTTTCATAACACAATGAAGTATACTTATCTTTTTGGGAAAATAATCCACCAACTAGTTGCAGAAGAAGGATGTTCCATCCAACCATAGGCTCCTTACTACAACAATTCTCTTGATAAGAGAGGCCACCCCAAAGAAGAGAGTATGAATCCACAATAGTGAACCTTTCCTATGGATAACTCTAATTATCTAATCACATCCCAATTCCTATGTTCACAACCAATATTTACTCCTACAACAGTCACTCACAAGCATCTTTCCCCTTTAACTTGCACAACCTAGGAATAGGATGCCCTTTTCTTCTCAGCATTCCCTCAAGTTATCCCACATCCCTGTAGGGATTCAACATATCCTAGGTAGGGAATCTCATGGCTAGGATTGCAGGGATTATTAGTTTTAGAAAAAAATCATCAAGTTCAACAATTATCATTCTATAAAACCACAATTCTCTCATAATTTCTAGCTATAACTTTCAATAATTTGATTAGAGTAAGATCATGGAAGTTCACTCAGAGAGAAGTCTCTTGATTTACTCCAAATGATAGCTCGCATGGTAATTTGAACTCCTAATAATTCAAACTTTCTGTTAATTTGAATGGCACCCAAAAACATATGAACTCTCCCCTGTAAAACGTCCCAATTCACTTTCATGGAAAAAAAGTATAGCATAAGTTTGCATGGCATGAAGGGGCCATGCATATATATGGAGAGCCCAAATTTATGAAATTAATACAAATCTTAGGATAAAATTAAGCATGGATTAAATATCACTAATTATAAGGACTTAGGCTTATCAATAAAATAATATTTATTTTCTTTAATCCCCTTGAGCCCCCTAAGTCTCATTTCTTTCCCCTCTTGTGGAGTCATATCCCCCCATTCTTTTGTCCTTCTCTTCCATAGCCTATGATGTGTTTATTTATCATAATTAAATGTATAATATTACATATTACATCGTTCAACTTTTAGTCATTCATCATATACGTACACAATGTTGATTTGGGAAGAAAAATCAGGGTATTACATTTCCCTCCCCCTAGGTCTTGCACCATCCTCATTGCATGTCATCATTATATACAATAACACCATGTTTTGCCTAAAAAAATTCAAAATAAATGTGGATATGTCTCCTGCATAACATCTGTCGGCTCGCATGTTGCTTCTTCATTCTTCAATTGCATTTGCATTGCCATCCTCTTCTTTGCAAATTTTCATAGATGTTGGCTATTTTGTACACAATGCATCTATCTTGAATTTCACAACCTTGATAACCTCTCATGTCTTCACATATCAACATGTACCTATATCAATTATCAAGAGAATAATTGTTATATCAATTTTTATGCAACAATTGTTCCCTCCATAGAAATTTTGAGCCTAGAATGTAAGCATGTATATTCATAACAAAAAATAAGTATGGGATTTTAACACAAAGCATATATAAAGGTATATTCTTTGCTTCACAAGGTTTCCATGGGAAAAAATTCATCTCACTATCCTTCTTGACACACCCTCCTTGATTACGACCATCATTTCCCATGAATATTTCACACCATATTCGTTTAAGTTGCTTCTTCCTTGTCATACTCACCCTTTCGGGCTCGGGCATCCCCTTCTCTACTAAAAAATTCCTTGGTAAAACCATCTTTCCAAGGTTTTCATGTGCAAGAATACCACCAACTTACTGCCAGGCATCCAATGACATCCTTTAATCAAGTAATAACTTGTGGAAAACATAGAGTTCCGGTGTCATTATAATGGTCTACTTCCCATGCCTTTCATCTTTCAACAATCATCATTTTCCATAACTATATTCCCCTAATAGAATTTTCATGTAGTCAATCCAAATACAACTACTCTAGCATACCATTCTTTCATTGCAACATCACAAAAGCTCCTAAAATGATCTCAAAACTCATGAGTTTATCAATAATTCCATCATTTTAGTTGTAATCATATTAATTGCAATGAAAGATGACACAAGAATGTATTCACATAATCCATTCAAATAATGCATTCAATCATATATGCCAACATAATATATGTGTGCATAACTACAATTTGCACACTTACATAATTTACTCATGCATAGATCTACTCAATGCATACTTAAATTAATTCAAGAATACCATATTCCTATGTCATGTATTTCACCATAATGAGTTGTAAAGTATAGTCAATGCTTTGACACATCATCCAGTGCCACCTCCCCAATACGTTTTCAACCATATTGACACCTTCCTCTTTATCCCAATACAACAAAAAAATATATCCTTTCTTTGCTAAAAAAATCCCTCAAGCATACCAAAAGGAATTTTTTTCCTTTTTTGTGCAATCCCAAGGAAACCCTTCCCCTTTGATGGTGCTCATAGTGTTGACAAGAAAGTTATAGTAGAGGACACCAATACAAGTAGGGGAACCATTGGATACTTGTGTAACATGATATCCTTTCCTTATCTAACATCACTATGGACTCAAACATGACTATCTCATATGACATTCGTTCTCACAACATGATCTTAAGTCTTGACTTTCCTTGCTTATTAGTTAACAACCTACACAACAAGACATAATATTCTATTCATATGAATGCATAAATTATTTTAGAACAATCTTATATGCCAAAGGATTTATGCCTCTAGGATACCCCACTTGGATAACATTCATAGAAATGCATTCAACAACATAGACTTATCAACTTATGTTATCAATTCACGACCAAAGGAATTTTTACCCAATTCCTTCAACACATATGCAATATAGCAAAACTAAACTTCATACCTATATGTCTACCATCTTTATCTTTGATATTAATTGATTAGTTGGTGTCCTATGTAGGTTCACATAATCTTTTCACCAACCTCTTGATCAACATTTTCTTGACCTTTTCATTTCTTTAGAAGGCTGACTATTATATGCAACAGTACCATTAATGTCTTCAACCATGCTTTACCAATTTTTTATTACATAATTATCATTACTCTCAATTAATCACTTTGACCTACTCTTGATATATAACAACATACTAATCTTAATCCTTATGTGACATCCTAGATGTTCATGCATACATATATGAACTCTACCACATGATATTTCTTGATATGCTTACTAAAGCATATTCAAGCTAGCCATTTTACTCTATTGCATTACCAACATTCCCATACCTAAATGTAATGGCCTTCTAATTATTAAGAAATATAATTTAATAGGAAGATAATATTTAAGAGTCCCCCCTTCCAACCCCTTTGCACAACATGGAATTCCACATCATAGCTAATTCAATTCTAAAGGCTCACTACCAATCACACCACGGATCATTAGTTATGATTTTCTCTCTATGTAGTAATTCTCTACATGTATAAACATTCATGCCTGCTACTTTTTTTAAAACACAATATTACTATGAAATCAAATAAGGTTAAGATGAGAAATCCTCTTTATCAATTATCCTTTGTTGGCCTCATTTTTCAGCTGTTGCTACAATGTTTTCTTAGCATATTGTAGATTTCTTTATCATTTTTCATCTTCCTTTTGCGGTGTTGGGAAGCTCTTATGTCCAATTTGACTATGGCAACATTTTTTTTTTTTAATTTGGTTCTTATTTTACGTTGTCTTTTCAATTTATTATCTAGTACATCATTGATCCCTTTACTTGAAAAATTCCAGCAAATTCCAACTTATCCTTTCCTCATTTGCATCATGTAGTAGAAATATAGGCTTCATTCACTACATCTTTTCCTTGGCCGATCTTTCCCCAACATTATATTTATTTTCTACATTTTCCAAGACACCATAATGCTGCAATTATATCACTCTAGCTTCATATGGTGTCATTCCAAAGTCCACTCTTATTGCAACCAATACCAAGTATTGATACCCTTTTCACTTGATATGCTTTCTCATACTTTCCATCTAGAAGTAACTACAATATCTTATGTTCTATCTTCAATTTCCGCCCCTTTCATATTGAGAATGCACTCAACATTACATACCTTTATCTCATCCAACAATTCACACTCACTATTGGAATCATTTACTCATTGCCACAATATATTCTAGTAGCTTAAGCATCCATCTTATGGCATCTCATTCTCGTATATCTAATTGTCATAAGCTTTATCTCATTCTCGAATTTGCTCTTCATTTCATTGGATTATTCTCAACCAATTTCAACTCTCTTTTATAAGACAAATCCACAATATGGACTGTTTATTCCTCTATTAGCAACTTCCAAACGAGTGAACATTCATTATTTCCTTCACATTCTTTACACATAAGTTTTTGGTTCATAACCTTCATCCCTTGCAAGCATATATATGAAATGCTTAAAAAAATGGTTTTCCCATCACATGAGCCACACATTGCCTCAATAAGTATTTGTTCTCTTTTTTTGGTAAATCCTTCTACCATACAAGGATTCCATAATTTCCTTCTCTGAAATTATCCTCTATAACCTACATTACATAGTTTCTCTTCATCATCTCAARGATTTAAAAAATTCCATCCTCCTTTATGCATAAGGATGTCAGTGTCTCATGTACTTGTAAATGGATCTGCCTAATCTTTTCAACAAATTTCTCTACTTTCAATGCTTCTCCTGTTATGTATACCCTCACACCTCCTAGTTTTCCATAGTCGACATCCGAGATCAAAGAGGAAACTAGATAAAAAAAGTTTCAAAAGGGGACTTACCAGTATAAGTATGGACTGCTCCGTTATAAGAGTGTTGAATGTAGATCAAATTTTCATCCTAGGTATTCAAATGCTTCTGATTGTAACCCTTCAAAATTTGCATCAAATTGATGTTGACTATTTCTATTTGTCCATGTGTCTATGGATGAAATGGTGTATATCTCTTCAATTTCATGTCCATACTTTCCTAAATTGTAGTCCAAAAGGAATTAAGAAATCTAGTGTCCCTATCTGAGATGATGCTCCTTGGTACCCCAAATTTCACCTCAACCTTTTCAAAGAACATGTTTGTTTCTTATTATCCTTTGATGGTCTTTTTACAAGGCATAAATATGTAGATCATGTTGAACATGTCAACTACCATAAAAACATAGTCATGTTCTTTCGTGGTTGTTGGAAAACCACCCACAAAATCCATGGAAAGACTTTCCCAAGGTCAAGTGGGTACATGTAAGGAATGATATAGGCCTTGTTTTCAATCACTGGGTTTGTTGGTACACCGAATCATGCATCCTATAATATATTGAGCTACATATTCTTGCATTTTGGGCCAATACGCATACCTTTGTAAGTTAGTAACTAGCTTCCCAACACCAAAATGCATTGTAACCTTGGAGGTGCGAGCCTCTCTGATAAGCTACATTATTTCACCTTTAGGGACATAAAGATTCTCTATCTTGTAGAGTAACCCATTTTGTAGATGATAGTTAGCATTTCCATCACCTTCTACATCAATGTGGGTGGAATTGAAAGCATGTCTACAAACTTATTAGTGATGCCCTTCTTATATTTTATTACTAGATGAAAATGCTGCAAAACCCCATCCACTTGTAATGTCTAGCTTGTTGTAGCTTTCTTCGGGCTTGTAAGTATTGCAAGTGATCAACGTGGATAATGGTTTCCTTTCCCATCACATAGTGCTTCCACTTATTAACAACTTAAACCAAGGCATAGATTCGTTCCTTATCATAGGTAGTGTAGTTTAGGACCCCCCCATGAAAAATTTCAAAATGATAGCATACCGAGTTACCTCCTTGCATAAAAACTACTCCCATAGCATGTTGGAGAATAACCCTAAATTACATTAGTTTATACCTATCTTAGACTCCTAGATCTTAGTTAATACATTCATTTATACTTTATTTCACCTAATTTGGCCACATAGAGAAGAAGGGCGCCTCATCCCTAGATTTTAGAGAAAACTGCTAATTTTAGATCAAGACTCAACTCCTGGTTCTTGATTTTCTTGATTTATTCATGATTTATTTCAACTCCCCCATGCAAAAACTCATCTATTATTGGGAATGCACACCTCCTCTTTGAGTGAGAGATTTATTCCTTAATTAATAATTTTTTCCATTACTATTATTAGTAACTACTATTTCGGGTCAGTTAAGTGAGTTGGAACTATTTCTCTTGTCAGTTAAGTGAGCTTAAGTGAGATAATGTGCATCACATGAATCTTGTGGAAATTAATGAGTGTGTGACATGTATCTTTAGTGGTATAGGTCGAACTATGTGGTCTCCCTTAGCTTATGACACATATTTTAGCTATTTCTAGCTTTTTTTGACTAGAATTCCTATGTTGGAAATTCTATATATTCACCTCCTCTCTTCCTTTTGAGGATGGTTGCTCATGTAATTCATTTTTTATTAATATAATTATATGATTTATGGATAAAAAAAATTCTCTTATCTCTTGAATATCAACAAATTGCATGTGTTCAATTTAACTAGAATTCTAGATCTATCAGGGTTTCTGTAGGAATTCTACATGGTATCAGAGCTAGATTGAATCTAGTGGATTATACACGGTTTTATTTACAGGTATAGATCATCAAGAGGCACAACAAGTAGAAATGTATCATCTCTCTCAACCCACAAAACTCATTCTAAATCCTTTCAATTACTTCGAATGGAAGATAGAGATCTCTCTGCTCCTCCGAAGCAAAGGGATTTACAGGGTAACAATGGGAACAGAGAAAGAACCGACTGCTGTAACAAAGAAGATAAAGTATTTCAATAAATTAGATGAAGCAATTGGGCTGATATGCCTATCAATTTACAGAGATCTCCTCTTTCATGTCAGTAGAGCCACTACTCTCGATGTGGTCTGGACCACATTGGAAGGACTATTCAGCAAGCAGGATGCAATGAGAGTGCATCAACTGGAGAATGAACTTATATCCCTAAGTCCAATTCATTTCAACAACCTGCAAGAATTCTTCACCATGTTCAAATCCCTCCTCATTGAACTTAATGCATGTGGAGTCACGAAAGAGGAAGAACAACTCATCCTTTCAATTCTCTCGAAATTAGGCCCTGAATATTCCATATTTGTGTCGTCTTTTCAAGCATCTAAATTGACTCAGGAAAAATGGAAAATGCCTCCATTGAATGATTTCATTGCAGCATTGACTCAAGAGAAATCTAAGTTAGTCCAAATGGGTGCCATTAAGCATTCCAAGAACCAAGCACTTGCGGCTACTAATGCTCCAAAGAGAAGTGGAAAAGACAAGAAAAAAGGAACGGGTAAATTTCATGAATCGAAGAAGGAGAGATCCGCACAATATTCAGATAACTCTTTTGAGCCTAAGGGTAAGAAGAAGAAGGAAAGAACACTTTGCAGCTACCATTCCAAAGGTTTTCATCCTGAAGAAAATTGCATGAGGAAGACTATCGATGAGATGGCTAAGCAATTGCAGCAACACAATCTCACAGTGCCCGAAAATGCAAAGAAGAAAGATGATAACAAAACGGGAGGGAGACCACGAGATGGTCATGCTTTAATTGTTGTCACATCCACTCCATCATCTTGGATCCTTGATTCAGGTGCATCAAACCATATGGCTGCATCAAAAGATGAATTTTCCTCCATCGAAGAAAGCACCAGATCCCCAATTTACTTAGGAGATGCCACACCTGCAAAGGTGTGTGGAAAAGGAATTGTTGATCTTAAAGGGGGCTGCTTCACAAATGTGCTTCATGTCCCCTCGTTGTCTGCAAATCTACAGTCGAAATCTACAGAGGAAAAACCGGTCCTTAAAATAGATGGCCAATTGTATGCTACAGTCGAAATCATTAGCTCCCAAGCTATGGGCAGAAGCTATTAATTGTGTAGCATACATTCAGAACTGAGTTTCTCACAAATCAGTCAAAGGCACCACTCCTTTTGAATGTTGGACCAGTAAGAAATCGAAAGTGTCGCACTTTCGTATTTTTGGTTCATGAGCATGGGCTCACATTCCGATAGATAAGAGGAAGGCTTTGGAGCCTCAAAGTGTTGAATGCATATTTGTTGGATATCCTGAAGGTGTCAAAGGATATAGGTTGCTGGACTCTCACACTGAAAAGTTCATTCTAGCTCGAAGTGTGAAGTTTGAAGAAGAATCACTGCATGATTTTTTAGAAGACCTTGTCGAGGAACCGCTTGTTGTCACTGATGAGGAGGAGTCAGAAACTTCTTCAAGCACTTCAGAGCAGCCTTTTGGGTCTGATATAGAGGATGAGGAGCAGGTCATGGCTGCTCCAACTCAGTTGCCAACTTGGGCAGAGAAAACCTTGCAAGATGCAGGTGAACTAGTCAGTGATCCTGCGGATACAAGAAGAACTAGATCACAGTTTTTTGGGGCTTCTCAAGCCCTGGATACCACAGAACATTTGCTTCCCATACATTGCTATATGTCACTTGGTTTAGATCCAAAGTCACACTCTAAGGCTACTGGAAACCCACTCTGGGAGGCTACCATGGATGAAGAGTACTCTTCTCCTATGGATAACAACACATGGGACTTGGTTCCACTTCCAAAACGAAGAAAGCTTGTTTGATGCCGATGGATATATCGAACAAAGATTGCTTCAAATGGTGAGATCAGCAAGTACAAAGATTGACTTGTCGCAAAAGGATACTCACAGGTACATGGCATAGACTACACAGAGGCATTTGCACCTGTTGCAAAAATGGATTCCATTCGACTAGTTTTGGCCATTGTTGCTTCTTGTAGATGGGAAGTTCATCACATGCATTGCATCCACGAGATGATCCATGACAGATTCATTTCACTGCAATACTGCCCCACAAAGTAGCAGGTTGCAGACATCTTCACCAAGTCCTTCACTGAAAAGAAATTTTTAGAACTGAGAGTTATGCTTGGAGTGGTGGAGACAACTGAGTAGGTGACTTTTGGCCACTCAACATTTTTTTTCCTCTTTTTTTTGGGGGGGGGTTTCCCATGATGTTTTCCCTCTTTCCTCTTTTCAAAAGGAGTTCTTTTATGTAATGAGTACTTAAAATGGCCAAGTTGTCGGGACTCAAATTTTTTTGTCATTACCGTTAGGCTTAAGGGGGGGTGTTGGAGAATAACCCTAACTTACATTAGTTTATACCTAGCTTAGACTCCTAGATCTTGGTTAATACATTCATTTACACTTTATTTCACCTAATTTGNCACAACAAAGATCAATAACGTTGAGGTATGCAGCAGTGAAAACAATTCCATAAATATCATAACATTTATAAATAGGTGGATGGAAGTGCATGATATATTGTAATATACATAAAAACTTATCACCTATGAGTATAGGGTGTAATAAAAATAAAACCTTATCCACCGTGTAAGTATAGGGTTTAGTAAAACAAAATAAAAAATAATAGGATAATCATGAGGCCGTGTTTTTTCAGGTGTATGAGAACCATTAAACAGAGCTCGCACAAAGTAAACCCAAACACAAGAAATTTAAACCAACGAAAGCCATTCAATTTTTTTAATTAAATAGAAAAGCATTGTACAGAGACTGTCACCATGTATAGGCTGTCTAACCCTGTACAATTCCAGAAATATGTGTTTATGCCTCCTCGAGATGTAAAGTTAGGAATTTGAAATGGGCAATCACATCTGGACACATTCAAGTGGGATCATTAAATGTTGTAGACATTGCAGTAATTTTAGTTTCTCCCGTAATAGAATGTTAAAACAATTATAACTTTTATCAGAAGAGTGGCAGAGAGAAATGAATATTTTTTAATTGAAAAGGGTAGTTGTATTAATTCCAATGAAATGGGCTTGTGAGTATAGACTTTGATACACTGACCTGAGTATATATTCTAACTATAAAGAGAAGCTAGTTAAGTAAAAGAACCTTAAAATTCTATTGTCATCTCTATCATGCCATTTAGGAGGAAGAAGCTTGTATTTTTTAGAAGAAGAATAAATGTCATCTCTATCATGCCATTTAGGAGGAAGAAGCTCGTATTTTTTTAGAAGAAGAATAAATGCCATTTCTATCATGCCATTTAGGAAGAAGAACCTTAGAAATCTTTATCATGCCATCTTTAAGAAGAATAAATGTCACTCCCTATCATGCCATCTCTAAGAAGAAGTATATCATCCAAGGTTTTCCACTGTTGTTATGAAAGGGCTCTTTGATCCATCCATATGCCTGCCATCATTAGTTACATGCATCTTTTCGGTGTGCTTGATAATCTAAAAATAAAATAAAAACTCAAATGTTCAAGTTACAGATTACCTTGCCTCTTATCCAAATCTTATGGATTAAGAAACTCAAATACCCAGAGGTATCCATCAATTTCGGTAGACTGATAGCAATGTACAAAAGTTAGAGGGAAGCCGAATACATTATGATTTATATGTTACAAAAGTCATAGAATTTAGTGTCTGTATGGACATCCACAAATTTTGATATTATGTATTGAATGTTAACAAAGTAATTAATGTTAACAAAGTAATTAAGTAATTTATGAATATCATAGTATTTTATAACTACCCACACTCCATATCGAAGCCAAAGCATTTGTTATCTAACCGAGCTTCCAGAATTACCTTTGCTACAACGGATGCCCCCACAGATCCCTCAGCTTTCCTGAAACCTTCCATGGTCAGTGCCATTATACATCCTATCTGCAGAAATATCAATAAAAGATCAGACATGATTTTTTTGGAAAAAAATGAAGAATAAAGAAACGATTGTTTTCCGGTTAATCCATCAGTTTATATTTATTTTAATTCCTAATTTATTAAGTACTGCTTCATGGCCAGTGCCATTATACATCCCATTTGCAGAAATATCCATTGTTTTCCTGTTACTACATCGGTTTATATTTATTTTAATTCCTAATTTATTAAGTATGGAAAAGAATAAGAAACAATTAAAATATAAATTTCTCATTCTTTAAATGACCCTAATTAAAATGGATCTGTGCTGCTGTCGCACCGACAGTCGCATCAGGTTTCAGTTTAGTTCCCTTCGCAATGTTCCAGACACCATATTGCTCCATGAGCGTTTGAATCTTGAATTTCCAGTTAATGAAGTTTAAGCCATCTAACTTGTTGGCTTCGTTGAGGTAGATCTCTGCCAGTAGATTCACCATGGCTGCAAGATATTCTCTGCAAGTGAATCACCAAGGATATGCAACTTTCTGTCAAGTTTTCTGTCCCTGCTTTCGGATCCACTGATCCAAATCTATCTCTGTTCTCAGCTTAAATCATACATGCATCTTAATATCCAAAATATCCACTTTTTAAAAAAAAACTTATAACTCCCTCTTCACCTCTTTATAAAATATATCCACTATGAATAAAAATTCACTTTAAAATAATAAACTCCAAAATAAATTTCACCTCTCTTATTTAATAAAAAAAAAATATTCACTTAAAAAATGTCCACTTTAATAAACTTCAATCCTCCACATATGATCTTTAAAAACTTTATACCTCACGCTTTCCAAATGTTCCTAAACCTCAAGCTATAATCATGCACATGCAAACTCTTTTGAGAATGGATAGGACTTCCAGCGCATGCAAACTTTATGCAAAATTGGAGAAAACAACATCCTTCTCTTCCACGTGATTCAAATAAACTGACAATTCCCCAACAAACTAAAAAAAAACGTAGCATGCATGCAACGATTATGATAGGCAGGGTCGACGTGCCTTCCACTTTCACAAATCGAAGTTTAATGGGGCTCCAGCAAATCACATTTCACCGCAAAACAACAAACGTTTAACTTTTCGATTTTGACACAGCCTGTGCCAACAACAAATGTTTCCGCACCTCACGACTTACTTGACTCACCTCACGATTTACTTGACTACGCGGAGTTCGCAGCTCTCCAGTACTCCAACTGCGGGAATGTCCAAATATTTCTGCATTGTAACGTTATCTTGGTCGTGGAAGTTTTTCTGTTTTCTATGTGTGGAAAGGTCGAGTAGTATGCCCTCGTACCTTATCAGAGGAGGGACCTGCGAACCTCTAGAATTTTCGCACTTCACTCCCGTGGCTTTGATGTCAAGATAAAATTTATGAACCAAACACACGGTGAGGCTACGCTCACTTCTCTATTATTTAATGAAGACGGATTATATCCTTATATAGGAAAAGACTCTACTAGTCGGTTACATGCAAACCAAAGACAACTAAACTTTTAACTAAGAACTGACTCTTAACACATATACAACTGACTCTCACAACTGAAGCTTATAACTAGTGCTTACAACTGACACTTTCTCCATTATTTCCAAGTTATGCTGGACTAATATATATGATATTAACCTTACATATAAAGGATAGGAGACGGACATTACAATTTTTTTTAGTTTCTCGAAATACAACAAGTTGCCATACCACCTTCCTTGAAAGATTTATTTCCCTTGCTCTTTGCAGCTGTTACATTAATTACCATGCCGCCCCATATCCTCTCTCCCTTTCTCTTCGTGGCTGCTAGAACAGTTGTCATGCTGCCCTCCATATGCTCTCCTCAATGAAAGCTCTGAAAACCATCACGGAAAAATGGAGGTAATTATTTAAGGTTGTTTTGGATGAGTTGTAGTATCTTTACTTTACTCTTGGTTCTTTATCTCAAGAATAGGCTGTTTTTATTTCTATTATATGTATAACTACTATATAATAAATACTATGGTATTTCTATTTCTATTATATGTATAAATGTTATATGTATATATTTTTATAGATTTTATTAGTAAAATTATTGAGAGAAAAAAATTTCAGGATCTTATAAACCAATTTAATATCTAACTTATATGTATATATACTTATTCCTTCCCTTCCTTTAAAAATCTCAACATTCTAAATAGGGCACCCAGAAATGTCTAATATAAACATAGCCTCTCTGTGGGTATATCAAACCCAGTTGTAAATGTGTTTGTGAAAAGAAAAGTCTAATACAGAGCTAGCTTAACTATGGTATATCAAACACATTAGTAAATGTGCATGTAAAAATTGTGCTGATTATTTTGATTATGGTGCAGGCTTGGAATCAATTCGAGCAGAATGAAGTTTTGGATATTGTTGATCCATTGTTAGAGGGGCAGTACCCAAGAGAGCAGGCGGTAAGAGTGATTACTATAGCACTTCTATGCACTCAAGGATCATGGACGCAGCGGCCGGCAATGTCACAGGTTGTCTCAATGTTAACCGACAATTCAGAGAGTACTGTTCAGCCCACACGACCAGCTTTCATAGATGCTGCTGCAGACAGACCTCTGAATTTCATTCCCACACCCGAATCTGCGATCTCAGCTTCTGCTGCTCCAATTCAGGGATCTCATGGATCTATCAGCGTGTCTTTCCTTCCCCGTTAGTCTTAACAGACCGGTGTTTATCATTTTTACAATCTACTTACTTACTTTGCCTATTGAAACCAACTTTCGACGGAGGCACACCAAGAGGCCTTTGTAAACCGGGATGTTCGAGCTTCAAACCCCTCTCATTATTCAAATTCAGTGAATCCTCACAGGATTCAACGTATCTTTAACAATTTAATTTTCTCCTATTTCTTTATTCTTGAAGTTCAGGTGAAATCATATCTGGAATGACAAGCCATATACATGTGCACAGGCGAAGTTCCGATTTAATTAAATTTGAGAGAATGGATTTTGTGGGATAACATGA
>JZKD02S1734768.1:500603-535385 GCA_000966675.3 Picea glauca
AGCTTAGATATCTTTGAGTGGCTGTTTCTCAACTACATGCTGCTAGTTCCACAATTCACCAACAAATTAACAAAAAAATATTAAATTAAATTTTATAAATATGTCCCACAATTCACCAACAAATTAACAAAAAAAATATTAAATTGAATTTTTATAAATATGTTGCAGATTGTTTCTAAAATTTAATATTAATTTTGATTGATTAATAATATTTTCCTTAGTGACGTATTTTTTTTTTATCATAATGATAAATCAGTTCAAATTTTACACAGCAATTAATAATGACTATAATCGCTATCAAAATTTTGACAAATTATAATTGATTCTATTATCTCCTAAAAAAAATTAAAAAACAAAAAATTATTTCCAAATTTTTATTTCCCCATTTTCACATATTTTATATAGTTTTATTTTGATTCTTTCAGAAATGATATTCTTATTTCTCTTTTAAACTTACATAAATTGATTTTAATTATATAAAAAAAATTATGATTTAAATTAAATTTACTTTTTTCAATAAAAGCTAAATTATTATTTTATAATTTACTATTTAATTTACTAAATATGATGTACAATGTAAGAAATTATTATTACATTTTTATTTTCTAATTTTACATATTCTGTATTAACTTTGATTTTTTCAATAACTCCCATCTTTCTATTTTATATGTTTGAGATATATAATTTGATTTTATGTTATATTAAAGATAAAAATTAAATATAAATAAACACTTTCATTTTTGAATGCATTCTCATAACATAATTTTTTGATCCAAACATTTACATGCGAAAATTTAAAAACAAACAAAATTTATTCTATTTCACGAGTTTTCTGGGATTTTAAAGTTTTCAACAAAACATGGCAAAAATCTTTGATTCATAAAATTTACATTAAAGTTTATAGAGAAAAGGAATTTATTGCATACAAGGTTTAAGACTTTTGATTCAAAGAGAGATCTGAAATTCTTAATTTATAATTGACGGAACGTTAATAAAATGAATAAAATAATTGGATATTGTCATTATAATGTTAAAAAATAAAATCCACTGCCCAAAAAATTCGTTTAATCCTTGAGCATTGATTTCATAAAATTACATTATTAAATAGTAATTGTAAAAATTTTTATCATTTAATTATGAATATTGTTCTATATATATTAATATTTTAACTCTAAAACTTTTGTTATCACTATCATTGATAACATAGTTTGATCTATTCAAGCCATCTTTGATATCTAACAAATCTGATCCGATTACACAGGTTACAATAAACAAATCATTAACTCAGAGTCAATCATAAACAAATTTGACTCAAAGATTTGTAGACAACATATGAGGTTCTAAATCAGTCACTCTGACACCATGTTGGGGATTGGGTGTAACTTGGTACGAAACAAATAACAAAATCTACAGATAATTGAAGAGAAATAACTTTAGAAAAGATCGGTGGTGTCTAAAGACATTGTTACAATACTTAAGCACAATGCATTGTGATCAGAACATCACAATGCATATCGGACATAATGTCTTGCATTTCAACCATTTTATAATGACTCATTGGGTCCTTTATTTATAGCCTCAATATCTAACCAACTTCCTAGACATAAGGAAGATCTTGTCCGCATACAACAGTCGGTTGTTGGAGTTTACTACGTCTAATCTGTGTTGTCTAGTCGGCTAGTCAAGTTGGCCATCCTCAACCATCCATGCAACCAATTAATAGTCGATTGCTCGGTTGACCGATCCGTCAACTGATTGTCTTCGATTGTCCGACCAACATGCTAGTCGACTACTCAATCGATCGATGTAGATTTCATGTACATCGCCCAATCGACTGTTTCCAGTTGTTGGTCGACCACTCGACCGACTAATTCCAATAGAGGTGTGATGAAACATCAGATCTTGAGGTTCCAACACTTCAAATATTTGAATATGTGAATATGCTCACACTCAACTTGTGTGCTCTAGATATACTTTGCTAGGACTTGTAATCTTTTAGCCAGGTTAACATTCATGAGATTACACTTTTTGCTAGGGTCTATAGAAATAATAAAATTCGTTTGTTGAAGGCATCCATGAACCCATAATAGAAGGTTTTCACATGAAAATAAACCCTTAAGGTTCTCTTTATCCTTCTTTGTGGAATGAGACCACTTTCCTAAAATTATTTGTTTATATGCTTCATCTAAAAGTTTGTATAGATCCTTAGAGTAAAATGTCTTACCCCATATGGTGTTTCGAGGAAAATCTCTCTATGGCTAGAGGAAAACCACAATAGACGGAACGACACCCATAAATAAACTCTAATCTCAAGTATGCTATATAAATGAAATGTTAACAAGAGAAGGCTAGAAGCCTACCTCGTTTGGATGTTTGAAGAAGACCAACATTGAGCACACGACCCAAAGCTTTATACCTACAACTTGTCTTCAAAAACCAAGATACGCAAGCATGTGGTAATGATATATAATGTCAACATATAAATCAACATAATCCATTAACATACATAACAAATACGCCTATGGAAACCAATACAAATATTTTCAATATATCAATTGGACGAGAAGAAAGTATCTATATTAATGTAATCAATAGAAGTACATATGTGAAAAAATTCTAAAGACACGTATCAAACCTGAGAAACTAAGTCCCTCCAGCAGGGCCTCCATGACTTCAATCCTCCACAAATACAAGCTCACATGTAGGAGTTAATGAGGTTCTCCATCGCAAGATATGAAGAGTTTGGGGGCTGAACACAAGAAGTTTAGACTTTCAAGGACAAAGGGATACAAACTCAATTGAGGTGAAATTCCTCAAAAGTATCTTTTCTCTTAATGATGAATTGCGTATCTTTAAGGCTTGGATATGGATCAATTTAGAGCCTTCAAATGGAATTGAAGGGTCGAGTCGGAGTGTTTCCATCATATGGAAGGTCAAGGATCAAGATCTCATGACATGACATGACATGGAAACCCAACGCATTTTTGTTTTTGAGCACGAAACCCGATGTACGCAGGATGTAATGGAGTAGCGCAAGTATGTACATGTGCTACATAACTGGAAGCTCACGTACATGTATAAAAATGAGTATTTTAAGATATGGAGTTGTAAAAAACATGGAAATGAAGTCTGCAGAGGAAAATGGAAGGCCATCCAAGCAAGATGCATGTAGTGTGGAAAAATTTGCTATAACAGATGCCCCCTAATGTTTGAGCTCAGAGGAGTATCTGTGATGTCCTAAATACATTATAAATTCCCATAAGTGGAGTAATGAAGACTCAGCTGGAAGTCCTATTTTCTCATGAGAATATTACAATCCATAATGACTTTATACACATGGCTGCCAATCTTAATTACACTGCAAATCCATGTCGATATATATATAAATTAGTTGTTCATGGCCATGAATAGGAAATACAAAGTGGACATATGCCATAGGATGTCATAGTCATGAACAAGACACAGTGGAGTCCAGTATCAAAATCAACCGAAGATATCTGTATACAATGGAGTACAATCTGATCTTCCATGATCACTATAGTCATATAGGTACTAGTCCAATGAAATACAACAACATATATGGGGTGTTGCTATTGGAAGTTGGAGGTCTTCTACACTATCCGCTGAAGGTTCAAGTCTACATTATGTGAATAGAGGAGATGAAGTCGAACACAATGAGACTTCATTTGATTACCGTTCATTAAGGTATATTGTTAACAAATGCGAGACAACCCACCGATAATGAAAGTAGGTGTCAAAGCACCGAGTACATTCAACAAGTGTGAATAAGGGTGTTGAGGTCGAACACATGAAGAATCCATCGATCATGAGACATTCATATATTCCCAACTATCAATGGTAGGAGAACCTGTCACTGATGACTGCAAGCCTCCAGGTACTCATAGAACTCTAGATCTCGATTCTAGAATAGATGAGCTGAAGTCAATGGAAGGAGATCTGTTGAAATAAGAGTATTAAGGCGTCTCTGATCATCCAACACGAGGTACAAAGAAATATATTGATAATTAGGAGGAGCTCGAATGAATACAATGTTCACGAACCAATGACCATGTGCATCTCTTCATGCACTGGACGCAAGTAGTGCATGAAAGAGACCCTCTAAATAACAATCAATGAGGAAAACTGTTGACAAAGGTGAGGAAACCACCAATAGGGATAATGGAATCCAAGACACTACAGAAATCCCAATGCGTGAACATATTTCTTATCATCGAACACAAGGGAAACCCCCCAGTTAGCGACCAATTAGGATATGCCATCTGTTGGTTTCAAGGTTTCCTACCAATGATGAAATTAGGCCCAGGGTGAAAGGTAGGACAAGAACTTCATGTGATTCTGAGCTATATTGAGGGTATGGATGGCATACAAAGTCAAGAGTTCTGAGAAATGGGCAGCACAAGATTTATACTTCATTTGAACAAGAGAATGAGACAGATGGATACCTAAAGAAACACATTTGAACAAGAGAACGAGACAGATGGATACCTTAGGAAACACAGGCTTAACACCGATCATTGACAAAAGTTTGTGATGTCGAATGCATCAACAAACTCTCCATAGGGATTGGAAGAATAACCAGTCAGAGGAGTAAACTCTAAGTAATGAGCTCAACTTCCTAAGGTCATGCTAAAACCAAACCTTGGATGAAAATTCACTCAAGATTTTGTGCTATGTTCAATGGAAACACAACAACTTCCAATAGGAGATAATATTCTTTTTCCATCCGTCTTATTTTGTTTTTTCATGAACAAAGAAATATTATGATCTAGACAAGGAAACAAGTGTAGCGAGTAAGCAACTAGTTCCAAGCAACAAAACACACCTATGTTGAATGCAGGGAAGTGCTTGCTGGACATAAACACTCGAGGGGATATTTCCTCTACGGGTAAAGGGTGTCAAGCTGCAAAGGATATATAAAAGACATTGCTTGGATAGTGATGAGAATTGTTGGGGTAACAGAGCTTATAACAAGAAAGCGGGAGTCGACATTAGGCTCAACAATGCAGGCAGGATAATGGGATGCAATTACAACTTAACTCAAGAATTTCCTTTTTTGTAGATGTTAGTCCCCTAGGCCTGAAAAAGTATAAAATAATACCCAAGTGAACTCTTCTAGCCAATGGTGACTAGAGTATTCATTTTTCGTAAGTATTCTACTTGGTCTGGAAAAGGGTTAAACTTATACCAAATAAATGTCCTTTCAAAACCATTTAACGAGTGTGAAAGAGACAAGTTCACTCGACAGTATTTTCATTTTTTGGAGTCTGAAAAGAGCTTAACTAATACTCTAGGATGTTGTTCTAAGAAGCATATCATAGGGGAGGCCAGAGCTCCCATGTAGGACTTCTGTTGAATGCCAACAACTCATGGGTAGCTAAAATAAGCTTGGGAGAACCCAATGCTTTCCAAGCCGAGGAGGATAAAATACTTGCAGAGGATCCTTCATATACAATACATCGATGAATGCCAATTATCTGTAAGGGTGAAAAAGAAGGAAGGAGAGGCTCTACAAGATCATTCCAATCCAACGAAACCATCCTAGGACTTGGAGGGACTTACTTAGAGAGAGTGGAGTACTCCCTTGTTCAGAAGATAAAAACTCGAAATGGTAAGGACATGGTCGAAAGACGCATCAACCCCCAAAAGAAGAGTGATATTGACTGAATATTTCATCGAAAATGTAACTTCCTTAGACTTGTCACTCCCCAAGAGAAGAGTGGGATCTACCGAAGATTGCATCAACACGACCACTTCAACCTTTGGTTGAATAGGAAGGATCACTCCCCAAAACAGAAGTGGTGTTGACCAAAGATTGTATCGGCACGACCGTTGGTTTAATATGATGCGAGACAACATGGTCAAGAGATTAATCACCCTCGAAAATAAGACTGGTGTTGGTTGAAGATTGTATCAACACGATTGATGTATCCACCAACTAAGGAATATAAAGTTGGGAAAAAAAAGAATACTCTGAACCCGAAGGGCCACTCGATAAGGACCTCGCTTCTCGTACCACTGCAATAGTAGGGCACAAATGGGTTAGGTGATCTCCTTTGCAAAGTATACAAACGAGCTTGGGCTTACACCCTATACATCTAGGCTTCTCAATAATATCGATTCCCCCAACACAACTTGCAGTGGTTGGTGACATGCACACTGCATGACTTGCAGAGGCTAGTAGCGGATTTCTAACATGACTTGCAGAGGTTGGTGATGTTTGTCCAGTGTGACTAGCAACGACTAGAGTTTTTCCCCCAACATTACTTGTAGTGGCTGGTTTTTTTCACCCAACATGAATCACAGAGGTTGGTGATAGGTCTGCAACATGACTACAAGAGGTTGGTTTTAGGTCTCCAACATTACTTGCAGAGGTTCATGAATTAATGCTAGTATTAATCGTAGTGACTGGACTTGTGCTTCCAACATCACTTGCAATGACTTGTTGATTACCTCTAGCATGAATTGCAGAGGCTGGTGATAGGTCTCCAACATGACTAGTAGAGATTGGTTTTAGGTCTCCAACATGACTTGCATATGTTGGTGATAGGTCTCCAACATGACTTGCAGAGGTTGGTGACAACATCTAAGACCATGGTCCTGAGAAAGTATGGTTATGAGAGATCGCAAGATAAGAAGGGTTTTGGTATACATCATGGCCCTACCCAGTAGGGTAGTATCCTCATCCCAATTGATTCATAAAAAGTTGTAAGGGAATCATCACCGAGGAAGCCGCTTGCGAGGAGAAAGTGACATGACATGGGTTACTCATGTGAGGATATATGTTTCCCCCAAATGAAGGAACTTCATGCAAGGAGTTTCCCATACTATAAAATTGACTCCCTTGGGATGGAACACCAGAGGACAAAGGGTGGTTCGCCATGAGAAAATCATTCGTAGGAATTAGCATAGAAGAATAAGGATAGATGGATAGGATGTAAGAAGTAGAAGGAACACCCATTTTAGCACTTGATCTTGGAAAAGTGAAGCTAGGATTGGGTCTAGAGGAAGGAGAATTCCAACCTCCTATTATAGGAGATGGTTGAGGGATATGACCCCCACCAAATGAAAAACAAGAATAAGGAGGTGTTAGCACTCTGTAAATCTGTTTCGTATAATAAACAGATGACAGAGGTAACTATTTCAACCAACTTTGAGACCCAAAACTAACCTTTCAGACCTGGAGATGGCTCTCTTGAGAGACACTGTCTCAGCGCGGGATATGGCTTTAAAGCTGATGGCTAGATTTAACACCTTTGAAATAATGGATTCTGGTTATATTGGCGCAAGAGGTTAAGACATTGGGATATGGAGTCAGTTTGAGAAAACAATAGAACTAAATGACTTGGTGACTGAACTTGAGAGGATAAAGGCTAAGCGAGCAAAAATATTTAGTTTTAAAATCATAATATGTGGTGGGAGAAAACACAGGAAACAACTTGGAGCACCGCTGAGGATGAATTTAGAGCTAACTTTAGAGGAAATACGTTTTGTCTAAATGGTGCGAACAAGGGGTACTGTGCAGCGAATCCACAGGTTTGAAATTTCGTTCCGATTTAGACAGAAAAGGATATGAATAAAGAAAACAGGAAGTATGTACGCAAAGAAGGGAAACAATACATCCAACTGCTACAATTATAATCTTTTCATCAAAGCTTCAGGACTTTTGCATTAAATGTTGATCGAGCTCAAAGTACATACAATAGTCAGTGTCTATACTAAATTTTCCAACCAACCTAGCTTACATCGAAAAGATCAAATATATAGGCGAGGGCTTCGCTTGGGCTACCCTGCTCTTCTAACTACTATCTCTAAAAACTAGGAAATTGATTGTTCTGCGTTAAAAGGCTCTTTGCATGATGCTTTTCCAAAAATAGAAAACAAATACATCTGGCTACATCATGAATATTTGTAATCCACCACAGGGATTTAGTTATCGATCAGGTCTCGCCATGAAGAAGTGATGTGTCAATGTTTTACTTCGATAAGACATATGAACGGACAAGTGTTTGTCAGAGTCCCGCTATCTTCTGTAACGGCTTTGATTTCTGTCGCACGCTCATTTTCTGGGGGAAATGTTCATGGAAAGTGGTTGCAGACTGTCATGGCCATTATCAAAATCACAAAATGTCTTAGGGTGATGTCTCCTTCAAAACTGTCAAGATTTTATTTATGTTTGTGGATATAGGAACAAACTCAGCTAATCTTGTTTCTTCTGTTTGCTGGCGAGAGTCACGTGAGATTTCTCCTCAGCCACTTCACATTCTCTGGAATGCTTCGCATACCCTTCTTTTGACAGCCTTTGTGCTTCGTGCAGTTGTACAATTGTATCCCATGACTCTCTGATCTGTCTTTTGAGCCACATCACGTTCCCTTCATGGCCTTGCGCTGCTAACACTTCCAAGGTCTTTATCGCTAGTTGTTGTCTAAAATTCTTGTTTTCCCAGTACATTTCGATGATAGCTAGTTTCGCCTGCTTTAGTTGTTGAAATAGATATTGATGATTTGTACTCATGGCATCCAACCTCCTCATTGTGCTCCTACTTTCTCAACTTGTACCTTCCACAGATTCTAGCCAGACAACGCACATAAGTAATTTTTCAGCAACTGATCTTGTGCGCAACTCGTTTGGGATTCGGGTTTCCCTAGCTTCCTTATTCTTCTTTGGCCTTCCCCTTCTTCGATGTATCTATTGTTGGGGAGATAGGGCTTCTACTATCCTTCCTTCCAATGTAGGTCCTTCCACTCTAGGTTCCACGTGGTGTGATGTCATCGTTCTCGTAGGTAAAGGGGAAACTCCCTTTGTGTCCTTGGGGATTCCTGTTGTGAGTGAGAATGAATCCTAGATGCTTTGGGGATCGAGCCTGGTGATTTTTCCACTTCACGCACCCTTACTTATGTTTTGGGAGGTCACCATGGAATGACCAGTGTTTATCTTGCGTGCAGTGGATCCGGTGAATGCCCAAGATGGAGAATTTGATCGACCTGGGCCTGCGAGAAAACTTACAAACATAGCATGAATATGATTTCACAAATAAAACAGGTGCATAACCTCTTGGATTTATAACAGATCGGGTGGAAGGAGGAATCGTGCCAAGGAACATTGAATTCATGGCGACTAGATGTTTTGAATCGAAATGCAGATTTTCCATAAAACATCCCCGCATGTAAGGTACAGGCGATAAGGGCTGTAGGACATACATGATATGAACACTGCAATTTTTCATTCCATTGGCCTTCATAATGAACTGATAATAGTTACAACACTTGCGGATGCGACTTCCATTAACTACTTGACTCGACCTGGGGCATGTAGAGACTGGATTTTAACAGGACCCGACTCTCTGGGAACAACATACCCGTACCATTTACACATGTTTCGACTCTGACATCCCTTCTCATTTCCAAGGGCCAACCAACCACTTGCTGACTTAGACCCCTTCATTGTTATGTAGTTGACTTCACATGTTTTGACACATGGGCCATAACTCGACTAAAACTGACTCTAATCGAAACGAAAATGGCGGCGCTAACAAATGGCTTGAACGGGGATTCTATCCTCCCCGCGAGGTAGCAAAGAATAGTAGTCTAGGTGCCTGGGCATTAGGCCTTATTTCAACTCTTCGACACTGCAATATGAAAAAAAAAACGCAACCTAAACCTATCGACGCAACTTCTAAAATACTCAACATAAACTTAGGGCCTTCACTTCGGGCTTCAATTTTCTGCTGACCTACTGACTCAACACAAATATAAAATGACTATTTACAATGACATATGACTTAAACAAATTTTATTTCGTCAGATAATGTTTAAGGAACCTACCATTTACAGGACCCCAACCAAGGCACTCTCCATTTGATCCTTCTAGAAAATAAGCATTGCTCCCATAATACGCACTGACTCTGAATGGACTCGTCCATAGGTGGTCAAACTTTTAGTTCTTTCCTTTATTTTCATTTTTCTTGTCCCATCTCAGCACCAGCTCCCCTACTTGGAATTCCTCCTGCTTAGAATGCTTGTCAAAGGTTCTCTTCATCCTCTCCTGGTGGAGTTGTGATCGATGGTATACATGTTCCCTCATCTGCTGTGTGTGAATCAATTGATTTATTCTCCTCTTCATGCCATCCGGCTCTGCCTCCTATTCCTGCAACAATTTTATGATGGGGAACCCGAGTGTGGTAGGGAAAACCGCGTCTGTGCAATATACGATCTTAAAAGGCGACGTTGAGATGGAATTCTTGGTGGTAACCCGATCTGCCCACAACGCATAGATAAGATTTTTATGCCAAGCTTTCTTATTGTCTTGTAGGAGTCTTTTGATGATCCTGGTTAGGCCTTTATTTGAGGATTCTGCTAACCCGTTTCTTTGTGGGTAGTATGTCGTAGAATGCCCTAGGGTTATATTGTAATCCTGACAAAACTTTTCCATCCTCTTGGACTTGAATGCGACTGTGTTGTCTGTTATGATCTTGATGGGGCATCCAAATCTCGATAAGATGTTTGTCTCCATAAATTGGATGATGACTGCATTGGTAGCTTGCTTTGTGTGGATTGCTTCTATCCACTTCGTGAAGTAGTTGGTGGCCGTGAGTATCCATTTGTGCTGTGCTAAGGATGGAAGATTTATTTCCCCTATGAAATCCAAACCCCACTGCATGAAAGGTGCTTCTACTGAGATCGACTTTAGTGGCAAGGGCTGCAACTTTCTTCTCCCATCGAAAATCTGACATTCATGGTAGCTGGACACCTCTTTGTATACAACTGCAAAGATTGTAGGACAATAGTAACCTACTCTCAGGATTTTGTATGCGGTGGTTTTCCAGTAGTGGTTCCCTCCGCAAGCCCCTTTGTGAACTTCTTCTATGGCTCACTTCATGTCGTTTTCCAGCAAACATCTTAGCAATATTCCCCCAGGATATTTCCAGTAGAGTGAGTTATCCAGGATGCAGAACTTAACCACTTTAAGCTTTAGAAATCTGGCCTTGGTCTTACTTACACCCTGAGGGGCCTGGAGATTCTTCAACACATAGATGATGTCTCCATACCACGGTGAATCGAAAAACTTCTGAGACACATGCACAGTCATTTCCTCTAAAGGATTCTCTGACAGATCAGAAACGAAATTTATTCCGATAGCGTCGCAGTCCGACAACGCCATTAGCTTCGCAAGGCCCTGACCCTTAATTAGTTTCATAGGCTTAATCTCTAGGTCATATTCCAGCATGGCCGCTATCCACTTACCTCTCCTCCCTTCAGGGTTGGGCTGAGTTAGGATATCTTTTACTGAGTTGCTTGACACATAAGCAATTACGTGGGAGTGGAATATGTACATCCTGGACTCATTCAGGGCTTTCACTAAGGCGTATGCTTGTTTTTCCATAATGTCGTACCTTAGTGTAGCATCCCGCAACATCCTGCTGAAATAGGCTATAGGATTCTTGAAGTTCTTCTCGTCTTTCTACAACAACACGCCAATAATCGTATGCTCCAAGGCAAATGAAAACATGATGAAATCTTTCGTGAAGTTTGGACTGGCTAGCACAGGAGCTCTAGCGAATGCCACCTTGATATCTTCAAATGACTTCTTGGCTTCCAGTTTCCACTTGATCTCATTCCCCTTTCTAAGCATGCAGGTGATATGCTTTATAATCTTTGCCAGGTTCGGGATGAATCTCCTCAAGAAGTTTACTTTCCCCTGGAAGGATTGCACTTCCTTTTTACTGCGCGGAGTGCCGATTTTTAGGATTCCTTCTACCCTGCTAGGGTCTATCTTAATGCCTTCTTTCGAGATAATATGCCCCAACAGTTTCCCTTCTTCCACCTTGAAATGTGTTTTCTTTGGATTTAGCGATATGCCAAACTTCTTACACTTCTAGAAAACCTTCTTCAGATGCTCGAGATGTTGTTCATCGGAGGCAGATTATACCGTGATGTCATATAGATATATCACAATGAACTTGTCCCTCTCGTCAGCAAATGTTATGTCCATTTCCCTCTGGAAAGTGGCACCAGTGTTCATCAGGTCGAAAGGCATCTTATCATACATGAACATTCCCCATGGAGTCATGAAAACTGTTTTTTCTCTGTCATCTGGGTGGACCATCATTTTATTATACCCCAAAAAATGTCCAACATGGACATATTCTGGGACCCCACCACCTTTTGCAAGATATAGTCCATTTTAGGAAGAGGATAGTGATCTTTGAGGGACACTTTGTTTAAGTTTCAGAAGTCCACACACAACCTTATCTTTCCACTCTTCTTTCTTAGAGGTACCAAATTGGCTACCCACTTTGAAAACCATAAAGAAATGATAATTTTAGATTCGAACAATTTCTTTACCTCTTTTTTGATCAGCAGCAGTAACAGGGGATTTATCCATCTCATCTTTTGTTTGAAAGGATTTTGGTCTTCTTTGAGAGGGATAACATGCTAGATTACTTTAGTGTCATACACCTTCAAATCTTCATAGCTCCACGAAAAAATGTCGAGGAAGTCCTTCATGAGCTTCATAGTCTTGCTTGACCTCAGGATTGAGCGTTTTCAAAAATTTGATTATCTTCGGGTTCTCCTCAGTCCCTATGTTGCAGTCTTTGACATCCTCATCATTTTCAATGATCCTTGGATTTCTGGCCACGTCATTTTCATCGAACAACTTTTCTAGTGGCACTAACCCCTTTGGGATGATATTATTTTTCATTTGTACTATGTCCCTTCCCGCTATATGGTCCTGTAAAGGTTCATTATGACTGGATGTATCCACGTTCCCATCTTCATCGCAGAAACATTCTTTGTCAATGTTTGTATTAGCAAACTCATCGCTCATTTGGAGAAACCTCTCCACCTATTTGTCGTCTTCAAACACCTACCAATGTTGGATATTATCAGGTACTTCCTTCTCGTGTCTGACTTCGACCTCGTATTTTTTGTTAGGGAAGATGGGGATTTTGAAAATTGAGGCTGAGGTGGCTAATGCATCAACGATATGGTTTTTCTCCCTAGGGATAACTGACAGATCATACTCCGAGAATTTCTCGAGCAGATATAATGCTAAGTTTCTCTATGCTCTTAGCCTGGGGTGTTTTTCCTGATATATGCCTTTGACCTGGTTTATGACCAATTCAAAGTCTCTGCACGCTGTTATTTTCTTTGGGTCTAATTCTTTCAACACCTTTAGGCCTAGAATCAATGCCTCATACTCGGCCATGTTTTTTGTGCATTCGAACATGAGCTTGTATGAGCACAGCTTTGTGCATACCTCGAGAGGGATTACCCATATGCCAACACCTTCTCCTTCCTTACTAACCTCTCCATCGAAACTCATGTTCCATATCCCATTTTCTGCATGGTCCTCTAGGTCGACGCACTCTGCTTCTTTCTGCATGGTTTCCCCATCCGTTTTCATGATGGTTGTCGACTCTTCCTTTTCAAAACTCAAGTCATTGTAGAATATAGACGAACCAACCTCAGTGTCGATGGAGTATATGGGGTGGTTACTTGGCTTCATCTTACTACTTACCATGTATTTCAACAACACTTCTCTGTAGAACCGTCTGTCTTGGCCAAAGATAGGAATGGTGGCGTATGACATGTCTATTTGCAGGGTCCCTTTTAACTTCGCATCCCATGACCTGGAAAACAACATGCCAAACTGAGGGGGTATGTTTGCCACGACCACATCCATCACCATATTCTTCAAAGGAATTTGGGTCAATGAAACGACCAGTTATTTGATGAGGCCCAGGCACTTGACTTTCCTCGAGTCAAAAGAGAAAAGGTCCTTATAAGGCCTGGTGACGTCGAGACCCAATTCGTCCATGATCACCTTTGGCATGAGGTTGTGTGACGCACCCAAATCCAGCATGGCATTATGCAGGGTCATGTCATGAACCTTCAAACTGACGTAGAACAAAGGGACGTCCTCATTATCACTTTTCTCTTCAACGTGTGGACCAAACAGGATAGCAGGGTGATCATCTTGGAAATTCAAAGTATCGGGGGTCCCTCCCATTTTTAGCATTTTAATAATTTTCTCCCGGTATTCACCCTTTCTGATAAGTTCGTTAAAGGGGACAGATATTTTGATCTTGTCCATTTCATGCTCAAAGTTAAAAGGAGGACAGGTCTTCTCTACCTCTTTTCCACTCGCTTCTCGACTTGCTTCCGAAGTTTTCTTCGGGGCCTCCTCCTTTGACTTTGAATTCTCTGTCGCATCCTTGGTCATGATGTTTGACCTTGGTTGGCTTGTGGAAGGGGTGTCTACTTGAGGTTTCCTTATGGGATTTTTCTGCTGAGGCTCGGTAGACACTTTCTTGCTCCTGGGGACATATTTCTTCTGAAATTGCATGATGGCATTCTGATAACCCTTTCTAAACTCTTCCATTTCCTAGGATAGTGCATCATCAGTTTCCTCAATCCATGCATCATCCGTCTCCAGCATAAAATCATCGTTTCTTCTCATGTACCGATCATGTTCTCTCTTTGTCAAAAACACGCACGGGTTTTTGTTATCGCAACAATGCATTTGGTCTTCGAACATCTGATTTAAGTATTTGTCCGCATATTTTTTTTGGAATGGATGCCTTGTCTGCTGGTCACCTTGATCTCTCTACTCCCTCTATTCTTTTTCTCTGACCTGAGGAACTTGACCCCTCCTGAGGTTATGATTCCTAGGCTAGGGGTCATGCTGTTCTCGGGCAGTGGGTTTGTTTCCCACAAACATTTTCTCCATTAGCTTCTCCATGGTTCTCATCATTAAGTAAAATTTTTCATCTGTGGATATCGATGTTGATGGATGCATGTCTCCTTGGGGCTTCTTATTTCCTCTATTGAATCTCTGTTTGATCTTCCCCGACGCCATCGTATTTACATCGACTTCGATCGCATTTCTCATTATCACATCTAGATTTGTTGATCTTATTTCTCTCAACAACAAGGTGAAATCGTTGTCGAAAGAGTCGGTGTATCACAACTGCATAGCCCTGGGAGGTGGCTGGACTTCAGCAGGGATCAAGTTATACACCTTCATAAAATGGGCTGACAATTCTTGCACCGTCTCCTTCAGTGCCTTCTTCATATTATTGTACTGCATTAACAGCTGCAAGGGGTTCCGTCTAGTGATGAAAGACGTCTTGAACAGAACAAAGTCTCAAATTCTCGCAACCGGGAGGGATTTTAACCACTTCCCCACCTCCCCCGCAAAACTCTACGCGAACAACCTCATTTTCACGTCTGCATAGTCCACCTCTTCTAGGTTGACGAAATTGTTGAACCAATCCAGATGCTTCTGAGCTGAAATGTTCCCTTCATCATTGTAGAGCTTAATCCTATGATTGTAATTTTGGGGAAAATCATGAAGTTGGGCTGGCAGAATGAGGAGGACGAATTTGGAGGCCATGGCTCTAGGAGGGTTGTGGATTTGAGGGATATTGTTAGACACTAGGGATTGGAATCTCTTATGGTCGAAAACTATCTCGTCCAAGATGGTTTTCGACTTAGACCTAAATAGGTTTTGTTCAAAGAATGTGTCAAAATCAAGATCGCCAATGCTTTGCGCACCGTCTTTGGGTAAGGACATTCTTCTATCCAGGTAATAGAATGGGTCTAACGCTTGCTCTCTAGTCCTGCGCAGAATTTTCTTGGGGTCATACACAGACTCTGTAGTGTTTGGGTCAGGATTTTCTTTGGTATAGATCATTTTTCGAGCCAGGGTTCCTGAACTGTGCTACTTGGGGCTACTAGTCTTTTTGACTAGAGTCACCAGGGTAAAGGTTTTCAGCCGGTACGAATGTTTGTCCCTCTGTTACCCTCTGGGGTCAAACTACAATGTTAGTCGTTCTCCCAAGGAAAATTTATTCAATTTCATCCCCGACAACGACGCCATAATGTTGTCACTTTGTAAATCTGTTTTGACTAATAAACATATGATGAGGTAACTATTTCAACCAACTTTGAGACCCAAAACTAGCCTTTCGGACCTGGAGAGGGCTCTCTCAGGAGACACTGTCTCAGTGCGGGATATGGATTTAAAGTTGATGGCTAGATTAAACACCTTTGAAATAATGGGTTCTAGTTATATTGGCACAAGAGGTTAAGACCTTGGGTTATGGATTTGGTTTGAGAAAACGATATAAATAAATGACTTGGTGACTAAACTTGAGAGGATAAAGGCTAAGCAAGAAATAGTCTTCAGTTTTAAAATCGTAATATGTGGTGGGAGAAAACACAGGAAGCAACTCGGAGCACCACTGAGGATGAATTCAAAGCTAAATTTAGAGTAAATACGTTTTGTCTAAATGGCGCAAACAAGGGACGTTGCACAACGAATCCACAGGTTTGAAATTTTGTTCCGATTTAGACAGAAAAGGATATGAATAAAGAAAAAAATGAAGGACGTATGAAAAGCAAGGAAACAATACATCCAACTGCTACAATTAGAATCTTTTCATCAAAGCTTCAGGACTTTTGCATTAAATTTCGATCGAGCTCAAACTACATACAATAGTCATTGTTTGTACTAATTTTGCCAATCAACTTGGGTTACATCAAAAAGATCAAATATATAGGCGAGGGCGCTGCTTGGGCTACCCTGCTCTTCTAACTATTATCTCTATAAACTAGGAAACTGATTATTCTGCGTTAAAAGACTCCTCACATGATGCTTTTCCAAAAATAGACAACAAATACATATAGCCACATCATGATTGTTTCTAATCCTCCACGAGGATTTGGTTATCGATCATGTCTCATCATGAGGGAGTGATGTGTCAACGTTTTCCTTCGATTAGATATCTGAATGGAAAAGTGTTTATTAGAGTCCCGCTATCTGCTTTAACGACTTTAATTTCTGCCACACACTCATTTGTTGGGGGAAATGTGCGCGGAAAGTGGTTGCAGACTGTCATGGTCGTTATCAAAATCGTAAAATGTCTTGGGGCAATGTCTCCTTAAAAGATTTCAAGATTTACTTTTTGTTTGTGGATACAGGAATGAACTCAGCTAATCTTGTTTCTTTTGTTTGTTGGCAAGAGCCGCGCGAAGTTTCTCCTCGACCACTTCACATTCTATCGAATGCTTCGCATACACTTCTTCTAACATCCTCTATTCTTCGAGCAGTTGTACGATTGTATCCTATGCCTCTCTGAGCTATATTTTGAGCCATGTCACGTTCCCTTTACAACCTTGTGCTACTCACACTTCCAGGGTCTTTGTCGCTAGCTGTTGTCTCAAATCCCTGTTTTCTTGGTATAGTTCAGCGATAGCTAGTTTTGCCTGCTTTAGCTGATGAAATGGCTCTTGATCATTTGTACCTGTAGCATCCAACCTCCTCATTATGATCCTACTTTATCGGCTTGTACCTTCCATAGACTCCAGTCAGACAACGCGTATAAGTAACTTTTCAGCAACCGATATTGCACACAGCTCGTCTGGGATTCAGGTTTCCCCAACTTCCTTATTCTTATTTTTCCTACCCCTTCTTCGAGGTATTCGTTGTTGGGGATACAGGGCTTCTACTATCCTTCCTTCATGCGCAGGTCCTTCCACTCTAGGTTTTTTATGGTGTGATGTCGTCGTTCCCGTGGGTAAAGGGGAAACTCCCTTTGTGTCGTTGGGGATGTTTGTTGTGAGTGAGAATGAATCCCAGTCTCTTTGGGGCTTGAGCCTGGATATTCTGCCACTTTGCGTGCCCTTCCTTATGTTTTGGGAGGTCACCATTGCATGACCAGTGTTTATCTTGCGTGCATTGGATTCGACAAATGCCCAATATGGAGAATTTGATCAACCTGGGCGTGCGAGAAAACTTACAGACAGAGCATGAATCTGATTTCGTGAATAAAACAGGTGCAAAACCTCTGGGATTTATAACATATTGGGCAAAAGGAGGAATCGTGCCAAGGAACACTAAATTCATGGCGACTAGATGTTTCAAATCGAAATGTATATTTTCCATAACACATCCTCGCGTGTAAGGTACATGCGATAAGGGCTGCAGGGCATACATGATACGAATGGTGCAATTTTTCATTCCTTTAGCATTAATAATGAAGTGATAATAGTTACAACACTTGCCGATGCAACTTCCATTAACTACTTGACTCGACCTGGGGCATGTAGAGACTAACTTTTAACAGGACCTGATTCTCTGGGAACAACACACCCATAACATTTATGCATGTTTCGAATCTGACATCCCTTCCCGTTTCCAAGGGCCAATCGGCCACTTGCTGACTTCGACCCCTTCATTGTTACGTACCTGACTTCACATGTTTTGACACATGGGCCATAACTCGACAAAAATCAATTGTAATCGAAAGGAAAATTGCGGTGCTAACAGGAGGTATCATGCCCCAAGACCCAAAACTAGGATTCACATAAGACGACAAGATCGAGGATGACAAGTGCAAATACATGTCTAGAATACCAAAAGAGAAAGGATTAGAGGCCCAAGGCATTGGATGAAATTATGATTCTACGTACCACTCGACAATACAAAAGGATTTGTCCCCATGGACTGAGAAGAGACCATGGGTAGGGTAGTGCAAACTAAGTGAGTCACAAGGGATCCACCAACCATAGTAGTCAAAAATCACAACACAATACAAAATCCTAAGGCCATCTAATAATCAAAGAGCACACTCCTAAATAAACCTAAAATCTAATGCACACAAACAAGATATAACGATTGAAAAGGACCTCTTGAACTAAAGTAGGTATGCCTCACCTAAGAGGTGCCAGATACTTCACAACAATAGAATGGAGGTGTCAGAATTAGTTATAAGGACCCACCTAGGCTTCACATCACACTTGATCAGATCCCTTCGAAGAGGAAATAATCCATAAAGTCTGTGTGTTTTCTGATACCTATCTGACTTAGGGTACCTACAGAATAACCCCTACAAGCAACCTATGTAGGTACCTGTGTCAAGCAACTAGAGTCACCATGATATAACCAATTCTCATGCGAGCAGTCACAAGTCTAGTCCACCATATGGGCAGGGTAGAAAATATTGAAATCTTGAAAGGACTGCTTCTCAAGGAGGTAAAGACATTAGCAAAACCCCCAAATATGAATAGAACCCCAAAAATATCTATGATGCTAAGAAGGTATGAGAGGGTTATCTATGCAACCAACTTTGCGTGACCTCATGCTTAACTCTAGTGTGAACGGAGCCTTATGAGGACACCAATTATATAATGGGTTTCATCACTCCCTAGCTAGACACATACGTTGAGTTATATAGCCTTGGAGAAGTTTACTCACGAAATCTTATCCCAAGGCCCTACGTCCTATACTTGTTTGTGTACCCTAAAAGATAAAATTGTTTCTAATCAATTTGAATTATTCATTATTAATTTTAATGCCTTTTTCTTACTCAGGAGGTGCGATCGTGAAACTGGTGGTATAAGGAATCAACATAAAAAAAGAAAATATAAAAACATTGTGAGTGACTAGTCTTGATTTTCAAAGATATGGTATGGTTCTAAATGCTTCTTCCAAAATGAAATCTCTACAATTTCGATGAATTGCAATCTTTCCTAATATGCCAAAACTAATGAAAAGTATCCAAAAGTGAAAATTCCATAAGTGAAATGCAAGAAAGCAAAGTTTTTTGTATTTTCGATATTGAAAAGAAAATGCAGGGACTAGATAACAACCCCATAGAAAGACACTACTGCAAGCATCAAGAGATAAGCCAAGAAAGACACCAAGAAGTAACTACCCAGACCCAAAATGCAAGGGAAACAATAATAAGGACAAAGATTCCGCCCAAGAATTCACCAATAAAGCATATTCATATCACTTTGTAGGCACTTAACAGTTAGAATAGGGACCCAAGAAGTCTCAGCAACCAACAAAACTCACCCAACAAACACCAAACTTAGCCAAAAAGAATAAAGAGATATTGTATGCGACCTAAAGGAAGACATCTCGTGTATGTATGTGCCCTGTCAAGGAAAAAATCATGTATGTCAAGGAAGACACTGCCTAGGCAAGGGTTAAGACAAGAAACTCATATATAAGGAAAAATACAAACTGTCAAGCACCAAGTGATAGAGAAACTCAGGAAAATAGAGAGAAAATCAAGGAGAAACAACACCCAATATGCTAAAGAAGGAGATCTCCACAGTGGAGTCGCCAATTCTGTTACGAGGAAAATATCTCTATGGCTAGGGGAAAGCCACAATAGATGGAATGACACCCAAAAATATACTCTAATCTCAAGTATGTTGTATAAATGAAATGCTAACAAGAGAAGGATAAAATCCTACCTCGTACGGACGTCCAAAGAAGATCATCGTTGAAAACACAACCAAAAGCTTTATATCTGCAACTTGTCTTAAAAAACCAAGATACGCAAGCATGTGGTAATGATATATAATGTCATAATATAAATCAACATAATCCATTAACATACATAACAAATATGCCCATGGAAAGAAATACAAATATTTTCAAGATATCAATTGGACGAGAAGAGGGTATTTATATTAATGTAATCAACACGAGTACATAGGTGACAAACTTTTGTAACGACACATATCAGAACTGAGAAACTAAGTTCCTCTAGCTGGGCCTCCACCAGTTCAATCCTCCACAATGCAAGCTCACATGTAGGACTTAATGAGGTTCTCCATCACAAGGTAGGAAGAGCTTGGGGGATGAACACAATAAGTTCAAACTTTCAGGAACAAAGGGATGCAGACTCAATTGAGGTAAAAAGAGTGTCTTTGCTCCCAATGATGAATTATGTATCTTCAAGGCTTGGATATGGCTCAATTTATATCCTCCAAATGGAATTGAAGGGTTGAGTCGGATCGTTTCCAGCATATGGAAGGTCAAGGATCATGGATCTCATGACATGGCATGGAAACCCAACGCAATTTTATTTATTTTTAGCATCAAACCTGATGTACACAGGATGTAATGGAGCAACCTGCATATGTACGCATGATGCATAACTGACAGGTCATGTACATCTATAAAAAATAGTATTTTAAGCTATGGAGTTATAATAAATAGGGGAAATGAAGCGTGCAGAGGGAAATGGAAGGCCATCCAAGCAAGATGCATGTAGTGTGGAAAAAATTTCTATAATAGATGCCCCCTAATGTGTGATGTCAAAGGAGTATCTATGATGGCCGAAATACATTATAAATTCCTCGAAGTCAGGTAATGAAGACTCAGCTGGAAGTACTAGTTTCTCATGAGAATATTACAATCCATAATGACTTTGTACACATGGTTTTCAATCTAAATTACATTGCAGATCCATGTGGATATATATCAAGTAGTTGTTCATGGCCATGAATAGGCAATACAAAGTGGACATATGCCATAGGCTGTCATAGTCACGGACAAGAGACATTGGAGTTGAGTATCAAAATCAACCTAAGATATTTGCATACAATGGACTCCAATCCAATCTTCCATGATCACTGAGGTCATATAGGTACTGGTCCAATGAAAGACAACAACAAATATGGGGTGTTGCTACTATAAGTTGGAGGTCTTCTACACTATCTGCTGAAGGTGCAAGTCTACATTTGTGAATAGAGGAGTTGAAGTTGAACACAATGAGACTTTGTTTGATTACCGATCATTAAGGTATACTGTTAAAAAATGTGAGACAACCCATCGATAATGGAAGTAGGTGTCAAGGCACATAGTACATTCAACAAGTGTGAATAAGGGTGTTGAGGTCGAACACTTGAAGAATCCATTGATCATGAGTTATGAGAAATGGCTGACACGCAAAGTCAAGAGTTATGAGAAATGACTAACATGGGCTTTATACTTCCTTTGAACAAGAGGATGAAACAACTGGATAACTCAAGCAACATAGACTTACCATTGATCATTGACAAACACTTGTGATGCTAGAGGCATCAACAAAATCTCCATAGGGACTGGAAGAGTAACCAGTCGAAGGAGTAATCTCTAAGTAATGATCTCATCTTCCTAATGTCATGCTAAACCCAAACCTTGGATGAAAATGGACTGAATATTTTTTTCTTTGTTCAAAGGCGACACAACTACTACCGATAGGAGATAATATTCTTTTCACATCAATATTTTTTGGGTTTTTCATAGAAAAAGAAATGTTATGGTCTAGGAGAGGAAACAAGTGTCGCGAGTAATCAACTAGTTCCAAGCAGCGAAACACGCCTATGTTCAATGCAGGGAAGTGCATGTGGTACATGGACACTCGAAGGGGTGTTTTCTCTACGGGTAAAGGGTGTCAAGCTACAAATTATATATAAAAGGCATTCCTTGGCTAGTGATGAGAATTTTTTGGGAAATAGGGCTTATAAAAAGAAAGCGGGAGCCAGAATTAGGCTTAACAATGCAAGCATGATAATGGGATGCAATTACAACTTAACTCAAAATTTTATTTTTTCGTAGATGTTAGTCCCCTAGGCCTGAAAAAGTATAAAATAATACCTAGGAGAACTCTTATAGCCAATGGTGACTAGAGTATTCCTTTTTCGTAAGTAGTTTACTTGGTCTGGAAAAGGGTTAAACTTATACCAAATAGATGTCCTTTAAAAACCATTTAACGAGTGTGAAAGAGAAAAGTTCACTCGACAATCTTTTCATTTTTTGGAGTCTGAAAAGAGCTTAACTAAGTGTCTAGGATGTTTTTCTAAGCAACATATCATGGGGGATTCTAGGGATCCCATGCAAGACTTATGTTGAATTACAACAACTCACGGGTAGCTGAAACAATCTTGGGAGAACCCAAACCTTGCTAAGATGAGGAGGATAAAATACTTGTAGTGGATCGTTCATCTACAATACATCGACGAATGCCCATTATCTAGAACAGTGCAGAAGAAGGAAGGAGAGGCTCTACAAGATCACTCCAATCCAAGGAAACCATCCCAGTACTTGGAGGAGCGTACTTGTAGAGAGTGGATTAATCCCTTGTTTATAAGGTACATATCTCAAAATGCTAAGGACATGGTCGAAAGGGGCATAGCCCCCCAAAAGAAGAGTGGTATTGACCGAATATTGCATCGAAAATGCCACTTCCTTAGACTTGTCACTCTCCAAGAGGAGAGTGGGATCGAACAAAGATTGCATCGACACGACCACTTCTTCAACCATTGGTTGAATAGGATGAAAGACAACATGGTCAAGAGACACATCACTCCCCAAAATAGGAGTGGTGTCGATCGAAGATTGAATAGAAACGGCCATTGGTTGAACAGGATGCGAGGCAACATGGTCAAGAGATGCATCACCCCCCCAAAGAAGAATGGTGTCGGTTGAAGATTGCATCAGTGCGACCGATGTATTGACCAATGAAAGACTAGAAAGTTGGAAAACCAAAGACGACTCAGAACCCGAAGGGCCACTCGACAAGGACCATGCTTCTCATACCACTGCAATAGTAGGGCACAAACACATTAGGTGGTATCCTTAGAAAAGTCTACAAATGAACTTGGGATTACGCCCTATATGTCTAGGCTTATCAATCGTATAAATTCCCCCAACATAACTTGCAGTGGATGGTGACATGCTCCCAGCATGACTTGCAGAGGCTAGTAGAAAATATCCAACATTACTTGCAGAGGTTGGTGATGTTTTTCCAGTGTGACTAGAAGTGACTAGAGTTGTCCCCCCAACATGAATTGCAATGGATGATTGCTTTCCCCCAAAATGACTTGCAAAGGCTAGTGACAGGTATCCAACATTACTAGTAGAGGTTGGTTTTAGGTCTCCAACATGAATTGGAAAGGTTGGTGACTTGATGCCAGTATGCCTCACAGTGAATGGACTTGTGATTCCAACATGACTTGTAGCGGCGGGTTGCTTGCCTCCAGCATGACTTGCAAAGTCTAGTGAAAGGCCTCCAACATGACTAGCATAGGTTGGTTTCAGGTCTCCAACATGACTTTCATAGGTTGGTAATAGGTCTCCAACATGACTTGCAGAGGTCGGTGATGGCATCTGAGACCATGGTCCCAGGAAATAATGGTTATGAGGCATTGCAAGACAAGCAGGATTATGGTGTACACCATGGCCCTGCCTAGTAGGGTAGTATCCTCCTCCCAGCTTATTCATAAAAGGTTGTAAGTGCATCATCACCGAGGAAGTCACTTGTTAGGAGAAAGTGACATGACATGAGTTACTCAAGTGAGGATACATGTTGCCCCGGGACAAAGGAACTCCGTGCAATGGGTTGCCCATACTATAAAATTGACTACCTCTGGATGGAATACTATAGGATAAAGGGAGGTTCACCATGAGAAAATCGTTCGTGGGAACCAACATAGTGGAAGAAGGATATATGGACAGGATGTAATAAGTAGAAGGACCTCCCATTTGAGAACTCGATCGTAGAAAAGTAAAGCTAAGATTGGGTCCAGAGGAAGGAGAAATCCAACCTCCTACCGTAGGAGATGGTTTATGGATATGAACCCCACCAAATGAAAAGGATAATAAGGAGGCATCATGCCCTCAAACCCAAAACAAGGATTCACATAAGACAACAAGACCAAGGATGACAAGTGAAAAGACATGTCTGGCATACCAAAAGATAAAGGATTAGAGGTCCAAGGCATTGGCTGAGGACTATGATTCAATGTACCACTCAGGAATACAAAAGGATTCATCCCCATGGACTTAGTAGATACCATGGGTGGGGTGGCGCTAACTAAGGGAGTCACAAGGGCTCCACCAACCATAGTAGTAAACAATCACGACACAATACAAAATCCTAAGGCCAACTAATAATCAAAGAGCATGCTCCTAAATAAAGATAAAATCCAATGCACACAAACAAGATATAATGGCTGAAAGGGACCTCCCAAACTAAAGTAGGTATGCCTCACACAAGAGGGGATTGAAACTCCACAACAATACAGTGGAGGTGTCAAAATCAATTATAAAGACCCATGTAGGCTTCACAACATAGTCCTTCAGATCCCTCTAGAGAGGAAATCCTCCATAAAGTATGTGTGTTTTCCGATCCCTATCTGACTCATGGTACTTACAGAATAACCCCTGCAAGAAACCTATGTGGGTACCTATGTCAAGAAACTAGAGTCACCACTATATAACAAATTCTTAGGCGAGAAATTACAAGTCTGGTCCACCATATGGGCAGAGTAGAAAAACATGAAATATTGAAAGCACCACATCTAAAGGAGGTAAAGGCACTAGAAAGACCCCCAAATATGAATACAACCCTAGAAATATCTTTGACGCTAAGAAGGTATTAGAGCGTTATCTCTGCAACCAACTTCACACGACCTCGTGCTTAACTCTAGTGTGAGCAGAACCTGCTGAGGACACTAATTATATAATGTGTTTCAACACTCCCTGGTCAGACACATACATTGAGTTTTATAGCCTTGGAGAAGTTTACTCACAAAATCTTATTCCAAGGCCCTAGGCCGTATACTTGTTTGTGTACCCTGAAAAATAAAATCGTTTCTAATCAATTTTAATTATTCAACGTTAATTTTACTGGCTTCTGCTTACTCAAGAGGTGCGATCATGAAACTAATGGTATGATGACTCAGCATAAAAAAAGTAAATATAAAAACATTGCTAATGACTAGTCTTGATTTTCAAAGATATGATATGCTTCTAAATGCTTCTTCCAAAATGCAATCTCTACAATTTCAATGAAGTGCAATATTTCCTAATATGAAAAAACTAATGAAAAGTAGCCAAGGTCCCAACAAGCTTTAAAAATATGTGGCCTTTATAAATTTTGGGCTCTCAAGGGAATGAGGGTTACTTCAGTTGCTAGTAAACTATTGGGATCCGGAGACAGAGTCCTTCAACCTCGATGCCCAACCATTGAGAATTGAAGTGGATGATATAGACTTCATCACAGGATTGTCTCGCCAAGGAGAGGCAGTGAATATTAAGGCCCGAGGGGCTGGGGGTGGTATGACTATGAAGGAGTACATTTTCACACATTATGTTGCAGGCATAGATAAAGTAGGGAGCCAACTCCCTATCAAGGTGATCGAGAACTTGAGCTTAAATATCGTGGTGCTTGTACTCACAAGGATTCTGGGGTCGACCTCATTGCACCAAGAATCAAGGCCACTCATGTTCTATACAGTAGAGTGTTTAAGACCCACTGTTTATGAATGGTGTACCTCACTACTGGATAATATGAAGAGCCAGTTGATGGATTGCAAACAAGGGAAAATGAGAAATTTTGGATTTGCATCCATACTTCGTATTTTTTTCTTTGAGAGGGTTCTAGTTTTGATCCCTAGAGTAGATATTACTCCACATGGATAGCGCGATCCAACCATGTCATAGTGGACTATTGTGATGAGGTGGCTAGGGGGTGGTAGGGTTACAACCCCCTACAATGATGAATTATTTTTATAGTGGTGCTAACAGGTCATAGCCATTGATGACTATCCTTACAGAGGGATCGATTACAGAGGGTATCCTGAAATGCCTTTGCCACCAGGTTCTGCCTACGGTGATATTGGTAAGAAATGCTTTTATATATTTCATTTTTTTTGTGTTTTTCAATAAAAATAAAAATAACAAATATTTTTGTATGGTATCAAGTATTAACAATTTATTTGTTATGTAGATGTAGGTCCGTGACGTCCAAAGGGATTCCCATGACATTGGAAGAGGGGCCGAGGAGATGAGAAAATGGGCAGGGACGCAGAGAGAGTGATACAAAATGTGTAGGGGAACCTGTCTCAATTGACACACAAGATTCCTATGGTTCAAGTGGACGATCTGCCAGAGGCGATGCAACAACGGGTGGTGGGTGTACCTCGTGCATGAGTGCGACTCTTCCAGCGTCTCGCAAATGTTGTAGTGTGATATCATGATTTTCATTTGCATCCATAGGCGTATATGCCATGGTCATATTATATACCGACCATATATGTATTTTGAGGGTGTAAGCCCCATTTTGTACTATGAAACCATATCTTTTGAACTCGAAAGGATGAAATATAAAAAAAATTGGTCTTTGGCTTTACTTATATACGTTACAATGTGTAAATGTATGAATGTGTTTTCTTTCCTTAGTTATGTGACAAATGCCAATCTAAAATATAATTAGCATATGCATCAGATACATGATTAGAACTTCTAGTTATGTGATTATAAGTAAGAAAATCAAAGTATCGTTCCAAAATTCATACCTGTAGGAATCGTCAGAGTAGAGTAGGATATGGCACACAGTAATTGTCGTTCAAATGACATACGACTAACTAGGAGTCGAGGAGAACCTCTAAAGATGGAACACCATGTGAAATGGTGTCGCGTAATAGCACTATAATGGCGCTATACTCAACCACATTATTTGTTGATGGCTCTAGACGAATGCCACCTGAAGACACCAATTGGCCCTTGGGTGATTAAATGAACCAAGCTCCAGAAGCCATGTTCCATGTATGATGACTGGCACCGTCCGTGAATCCTAAGTAAATTGAAAACTCCATTGACATCTTCCAGCCAAGGGAAATCTTGATAAGTAAGCCGATGACACAAAGGAAAATATGTATATACACTAAGATACACTAGTATACAAAAGGTAATGCCCAAACTTGAGGGATAAATCATAATACCTTTTAAGGTAGATCCCATTTCTGGGCTCATCCAACATATTACCTTCATAATATTCTAATTCGTAAGCTCCTTTCTCTAAGAGATGCCGCATGATGTAAGGACCGTGCCACATGGGGTTGAACTGGCCTACCCCCTATGGTTCTTTGGATTAGTCATAAAGGAGAACCAAGTCACCCTAAATGTACTACCAAGGATAGACAAACTTATTGTACTGAACCTTAACACATATTTTATTTTCTTCGATAGTCGTAGAGGAATATCGACGCTACTCATCGAGACACTCTAGTTATATGAGGCATTCTTCAAGATCATATGTGTCAGGTAGGATCTCAATTTCCAACTTAAGGGAAGGGATTTCACATTCAATTGGAAGAGACTACTCCATGGCATGTACTAACTAATAAGAAGAAAATCTAGTTCAAGTTTTTACCATGGTTTGGTATGCCCAAAGTGCAGGGTAAAGCATCAAATGCCAGTCATATTTACTCTAGCTGACAGTTTTTTGAAAGATGGTCTTGAGAGATTTATTCACTCCCTCTACTTTTCCATTTTCCTGGGATAGTAAGGGGAATAATGACTGTGCTTAAACGCCAGTTTTTATGCTAACTCTTTTCTCATTTCATTCTAAAACTGATTGCTATGATTAATGACAATCTCTCTTGGGATTTTGAACCGGGATATAATCTGGTTGAATACGAAGAATGTTGCAATCTTACCATTGGATTTAACGATAGGCATGGCCTCTACCCATTTAATAAAGTAATCCATGACCACAATAATATGTTGGTTCCCCCCCTCAGCTGAGGTTGGGTTACAGTCCATAAAATATACCCCCCACTTGATGAAGGGACCGATGATGATGACTGGGTGAAGAGGGGCTGGGTGTGAGGGCATTTTTCGAGCGAATACCTAGAAAGGGTGACACTTCTTGACTACTTCAACATAATGTTTAAAAATTGATGGCCAAAAATAATCGACTCACAATATTTTTTGGGTTGTCGCAAGCCCGGATAAATGACCACCACAAGCCTCATTGTGACAATCATTGAGAAAATACTTAGCTTCCTCGTGAGTCAAGAAATGATGTAAAATATTATCTACCCCTCGACGATACAAAGTGTCACCGATAATAAGGTAGTTTTTAGCCTGATGACATATGTGTCATTGATTGTCTCTCGACAGATGCTGGGGTGGCTTAAAGGTTTGAAGATAGATCAAAATGTCTCAATACTAGGGGTCCAAAGACAAGATAAGGAATATATGTTCATCTGCGAACGTATCTTCATGAAAAATTTCATCATCTAGTCGAGGTAAGTTTGATATCAACTTGGAAAGAAATACCAATTTATTAGACTTCACCAAAGAAAATTCGAGATCAAATTATTGCAAAATAACAATCCACTTATTGTATTTCCCCCCTATGATACACTTGGTGAGGATGTATTGAAATGGATTGATATCTGCAACTACGGTGATTTTGCAAAGTAATATATAATGTCGTAATCTTTGAACCACATGTATGGTGGCCAAGGTCAGTTTCTCTACGTGAGAGTATTTAAGTTCAGGAACGACTAGGTTTTGACTGAGATGGTAGACAATGTGCTCATGGAGCTCAACATCCTCCTAAATTAGAACTATATGAACCTTCCCTTCAGACGCGACGATATAAGGAAAATAGTCTCCATTGTAGTCTGGAGGCTTCAACAAAGGTGTTGATACCAAAGCTTTTTTAAGAGCATTAAAGGATTCTTGGGGTCGCTCATCCCATATAAATGGAGTGTCCTTATTCAAAAGACATGTGAAACCTTTAGTTAAATTGGCATAGTTTACTATGAACCGACGTAGAAAATTAACCTTCCTCTGTAAACCTTGAAGTTGTCTAATGTTGTGCGGGGGAGAAAATCGAATTATTGCCTCAACCTTCATAGGATATACCATGATCCCATGCTCAGAACTAAGAATCCTAAAAGGAGGAAAAAACTAATGCAGAAGATGCACTTGAAAGGGATCAACCGAATGCGATAGTAAAAAAATATCTCAAATACTAATTGAAGATGAGTGGAGTGATCTAATCTCTTGCGAGAGTGAGCAGTGAGATCATCTAGGTAAGCTTCGACAATATTCTTAAGATTGTGAAAATAAAAGGTCGTGGCATGTTGAAAGGTTGCTTCGGCATTTTTAAGGCCAAAAGGAATTTTCTGGTATGCAAAAGTACACCAAGGACAAATAAAATTTGTCTTATGTTGATACTCGCGTTTGATATGAATTTGAATATACCTTGAAAATCCGTCCATAAAAGAAAATACTTTGCTTCCTGCACACTCGTCAAGAATCTGGTCAATGAAAGGAGTAGGGAAGTTATCTTTAGGACAACCCTTGTTCAGGTCTCGAAAATCCATACATACTCATATGCTTCCTTTCTTTTTATTTACGAGAATAGGGTTGGACACCCATTCAATCAAGGGAACCAAGTAGATGAAACCAACATTAAGTAGCTTCTCTACCTCTGCCTTAATAGAAGGGGCCTTATTAGGATTAACAGCTCTAAGACATTGTCAAACATGTTTAACATCTAGATAGGTTTTAATCTCATGTTTGACAATGCTGGGGTCAATCCCTAGCATCTCTTCATATGACCAAGCGAAAAAATCATGAAATTCTTTGAAGAGACTGGTGTAGATATGAATTTATTTTGGAGAACAATCTGCACTGATATAGATGTTCTCAATTTTTCCAGGAATACGAGAGATGTCGACCGTGATGGTAGGATAAATATTCTCCATGTTTCCTTCAAAATAAATACCATGCTTATCTAATGGAAGCACGACGTGACCGACCATCTCACTCAAGGTAGACATAAATTCATCTTGTTTGATCTTAACAATCTCTGGGAGAAAATAGGATCGATGATGCATATCGTCCCAAGGCCTATTAGGACCATCCATGGCCTCTAATATGGCTTCATTCGAAGGTAAAGTATTATCAAGGCAATCATGTGAAAAAGATGATTGAGTGATCCATATGGGCTCTAGAACAGGATCCACCTCGTCTGTTTGCAAGGAGTAAGGATCCGGGTCAATAGTAGCATCAAGAATAGACTGATACACAACCTTTTCTGTTGATAGTGGCATTTCCATCCCAATGTGCGAATGACCTTCATACGACATAGTTGGGGAAGGTAGGGTTCAAGGGTCATTGAAATACAAAGTATGGAAAGGAACAGACCTCATTGGCGATGAAGAATCACTGGAAATGGCATGAATATGGTGAATTGGTGCTGTGAAATCAAAGCTACCCTTCAAAGAGGAATAAATTCCGACACCGACATCCTTAGTTTCCCACTGAGAATTGTCGATCACAAGGATCAAAGGTCCAACCGATGCATTAGGACTAGTGTGCGAAAAGGATAGTTGATCAATCTTCACTATTTTCCCTTCGCAAGGAAAACATAAAGTGCGTAAAACAGACGACACAACAACTGTCATGGCATAAGTCCAATTATTCCCTAGCAGTAAATTATAGTCGAGAGGCACATCAACCACCTCGAAATCAACCTCCATTGTCTTCCCACTTAACTGGACCGGAACAGCGGGAAGAATTTTGTGGGATCGAAACAAACACCCATCAAATGTCATCTTGATATTTTATGGCCATGTGTTGCTAGCACTATGTTGTATTTGAGACCTCTCCATTGTCTCACTATTTTTATCATGAGCTACCTCGATGAATATGGGTATACCTACCTCATCCCATTAAGATTATGTACCTAACCACCTTGTGACCATTTTGTTGACATGTGATTTTTTGTGGCCTCTTTAGCAGTGGGTACCCTTTTTCATTTCCCATGGAAATTTTATCACTCTTTTACTGACCCATTTCCCAATGAAAAAAAACTATAATGTATTTTGATTATCCGATGTGTTCCTAATCTCATACATTAGGGGGCATCTGTTATCACCAAAACATTGGCCACTAGCATGAATTGGTAGGCTTACTAAAATACACCATCTATAGTACATGTATCCCATGTCCACACTCACATTCACACCATTTCCCCCCAAAATAACTTAGGAAACCAATTTTACGATTTTTATTTCCATTTGAAGTTATAAAGCACCTTTATAACTTTTTTCTCTTTAATTTATTCAAAAAATGGTAAAATAATTAAGTAATGGTTAGAAATGATTCATTCAAATAATAATATTTTATTATTTTGACCCTATCAAGGATAACCACTATTTCTCCTATAAATTAAAGAGACCCACTCCATTTTCCATATGATGATCCATTGAAAGTAACAAAATACTTCCAAAATTTCATCATAACTTTTGGCCTCATTTCACCATCACTTTCAACCATCAAAGAGGAGAATCATGGCCTACAACCACACACTTAGGAAATAAGAAGAACCCTCCCATGGGGAGGCCATAAGACGAATTTGATCTCCAAAGGTTTTATCCATAGTTGTATTTGTATATACTCTAGTCATTGGTTAGAAGATTCTATTCATTCCTTACATCTATTGGTGTTCACGTCTCTTTTCTTTTGCATGTCTTTTACTCTTACTAAATAACATAGATCTAGAGATATATTTGTTTCTTAGAAAACTAGGTTTTCTTGTTTTCTAACCCTTTTTATATGTAGCTTTGTCACAACCACAAATTTTGGGATTTTTTCACCCTTGTTTCAAAAACACACCAACATCTAGTTTCCATGATGGATGTAGGGATCATGAAATTTGAAGGATGAAGGAAATCACGGTGCATGTGCCAAGAAGATCAGCTAAAATATTCATTCCTATGACCAATTCTGACCACCTTGAACAAACCCCCATCCTTTCATTTGATGAAATTGTTGTTGTAAGATGTTGGAAGCTCAAAACCCCTCAAGAGGAACACTCGAATTTTCCCTCAGAGGTTTTGTTTGGATACATCTAGAGGAGTTGACTTCAATTTCAAAAGAACAAAGAAGGAGCCTCAATTGATGATGACATGCAACATAGTAAAACCATGCTGATTGTATTTTTCTACGCTGGGATCTACTTGGGCTTACACTTGTGACCACCAAAGAATGAAACCCTTATAGAATGTTGGTAAATATGTAACAGACAACGAACAGGCAGTGTATACTTGTCATTGATGGCGAGTATAGTTGTGGTTGTGGAGAAGAGTCAGTGACCATTGGATCCCATTCAAATTTCGTGAAAGAACGAAGGCCGTCAGATATGAATGAAGACAATGAAGAGGAGGACAGAGCCCAGTCGTTAGATCCAAGCACAAGACCCGACCATCGTCGGATCAAGGATAACCTGCACACTCTTTAAAGTACAAGGAGAAGTGGGAGTAATTGCGATGTGAAAAATTGTGATCTAATCTGAGACATCGAGATCTAGGTTGATTTGAACCATTGATTTAACTTCTTATCGGAGTTTCGTGAATCGGGATTTTGAAATGTCCAATTCACTTGAAAATGAGAACCCCAAAATCACGAAATGAGATTTCGCGATTTAATCGCAGCCGCTAAAGTTAGAAGTGATCTGGACCATTGATTCTTTGCATGGAGGATCGGGGATCAGGATTTTGAAATGTCAAAATCTCTTGACAACGAGAACCCTGAAATCGCGATGTAATCGTAGCCATTAAAGTTAGAAGTGATCTGGACCGTTGATTCTCTGCATGGAGTATCAGGGATCAAGGATCGAGACTTTGAAATGTTAAAATCTCTTGACAAAGAGAACCCCGAAATCACGATATGCGATTTCGTGATGTAATTGCAGTCGTTAAAGTTAGAAGTGATATGGACTGGTGATTCTCTGCATGGAGTATCGGGGATCGGGGATCGGGACATTGAAATGTCAAAATCTCTTGACAACGAGAACCTCGAAATCGCGATATGCGATTTCGCGATGTAATCGCAGCCGTTAAAGTTAGAAGTGATCTGGAGCGTTGATTCTCTGCATGGAGTATCAGGGATCGGGGATCGGGACTTTGAAATGTCAAAATCTCTTGACAACGAGAACCCCGAAATCGCGATATGCGATTTCACGATGTAATCACAATCGTTAAAGTTAGAAGTGATCTGGACCATTGATTCTCTGCATGGAGTATCGGGGATCGGGACTTTGAAATGAAAAATTCACTTGACATCAGAAACCTCGATTTCGCGATACGTGATATCGCGACTCAATCGTAGCCGTTGAGTCAAGATCATTCCTGGACCGTTGATCACAGCCTGTGTTGGATTTTCGCGAATCACGATTTCAAAAAGAAAAGAAACAAATGCAACAAGACTTCCGATTTCGCGATATGCGAAATCGCAAAAGCGCCTTCCACATAAAACCTTGGTCACATCCCTTGGTCATGGGAAGAGAAGGAGTTAAGAAAAAAGTCCATTTCGGAGTTTCGGAGATCGCGATGTGAAAGTGTTGAGACACTTGGGCAAAGAAATGCCGAAATGCCGAAACCTGATTTAAAAGGAAAGAATAATAAAGATTATCCAATGGTGCAGATAAGGTTTGAATGTGATCGGAGGGTTGTTGTTCTTTCTCACACATTAACGCTTCAGTTATGAATCTGTTAAGAGAAACATACTAATGATGACGAATCGGTTAGTGTTTCTGTTGCTAGGACATGTGTTCTTGTTTCAGCTGAGGGAAGGCAAAGTGGAACTGACGGGGAGGTATGCATAAAAGAAGATGAGACAGATTGTGAAGGATTGTTGTTTTGGTGAGGAAAGGAGTGAAACTGTAAGGAAGAATACAGAAGAGGATGCGTGGTACGAAATGAAGCAGATGTGCAGAGTGAAATGCAACGCAGAGCAGAATAGCAGAACATATCAGACTTACAGAACAGAGAAAGGAAGGTAAGAATTGATTTATCTGGGAATTTTTCTGTGTATTCATTTTTTATATTCAAGGGTGGTTGGGAGGTGCTCGGGAGGACTGTTGTCCTCAAGGGTTCAAGTGGGAGCTTGAACACAAGAAGTTGTTTCTTCCATCTGGTTGCATCCAGAGAAACAAGGGTGGCAAGGTGGTGCTAGGGAGAACAAGTGTTCTCTGTTATACAAGTTGGATCCTGTGTAACTGGAAGTTGGTGCTTCCATCCAGTTGGTGCTGGAATATTCAGGGAGTTGGTGCTTCCTTCTAGTGGGTGCTAGAGAAACCAGAGAGTTGGTGCTCTCAAACAAGT
>JZKD02S1734768.1:539824-555960 GCA_000966675.3 Picea glauca
ACACCAGTGCTATTAGTGTCTCCAAGAATCTTGTTCTTCATTCCAAGACTAAGCATATTCCAATCAAGTACCATTTTCTCAGAGAACAAGTTACAAACATAATTGTTCAACTGAACTATATACCTTCTACAGAACATGTTGCTGATATCTTTACTAAACCATTAGCAGCAACCCCTTTTGGATATCTTCGTCAAAAGTTGGGGGTTACAAACTCTTGTGTCTAATATGTGTACCTGGTCAGGGGGAGTGCTTATTGAATATCTGGTGAATTTCCTAAATGCTTATAGATGACAGGGGGAGTCTGTTTTGCAACAAGATCAGAGGGAGAATATTTCTTCTTTGACATTAATGTCAAAGGGGGAGAAAAGATCACTTTCGTTCGAACCGAAGGAGAATCATTTCGAGAGAAGAGTTGAAGAGCAGAAGCAGAGTGGTTTCAGGAGAAGAGTCGAGTCCGAAAGGCATTTGAGTGCTTGAGTTTCCATCAATGCCAAAGGGGGAGATTGTTGGTAAATATGTAACAGACAATGAACAGGCAGTGTATACTTGTCATTGATGGCGAGTACAATTGTGGTTGTGGAGAAGAGTCAGTGACCATTGGATCCCATTCAAATTTCTCGAAAGAATGAAGGCTGTCAGATCTGAATGAAGACAATGAAGAGGAGGACAGAGCCCAGTCGTTAGATCCAAGCGCAAGACCCGACCATCGTCAGATCAAGGATAACCTGCACGCTCTTTAAAGTACAAGGAGAAGTGGGAGTAATTGCAATGTGCAAAATCGTGATCTAATCTGAGCCGTCGAGATCTAGGTTGATCTGAACCGTTGATTTAACTCGTTATCGGAGTTTTGTGAATCGGGATTTTGAAATGTCCAATTCACTTGACAACGAGAACCCCGAAATCGCAAAATGTGATTTCGCGATTTAATCGCAGCCGCTAAAGTTAGAAGTGATCTGGACTGTTGATTCTTTGCATGGAGGATTGGGGATCGGGATTTTGAAATGTCAAAATCTCTTGATAACGAGAACCACGAAATCGCGATATGCGATTTCGCGATGTAATCGTTGCCGTTAAAGTTAGAAGTGATCTGGACCGTTGATTCTCTGCATGGAGTATCGGGGATCGGGGATCGAGACTTTGAAATGTTAAAATCTCTTGACAACGAGAACCCTGAAATCACGATATGCGATTTCACGATGTAATCGCAGCCGTTAAAGTTAGAATTGATCTGGACTATTGATTCTCTGCATGGAGTATTGGGGATCGGGGATCGGGACTTTGAAATGTCAAAATCTCTTGACAACGAGAACCTCGAAATCGCGATATGTGATTTCGCGATGTAATCGCAGCCATTAAAGTTAGAAGTGATCTGGACCGTTGATTCTCTGCATGGAGTATCGGGGATCGGGGATCGGGACTTTGAAATGTCAAAATCTCTTGACAACGAGAACCCCAAAATCGCGATATGCTATTTCGTGATGTAATCGCAGTCGTTAAAGTTAGAAGTGATCTGGACCGTTGATTCTCTGCATGGAGTATCGGGGATCGGGACTTTGAAATGACAAAGTCACTTGACATCAGAAACCCCGATTTCGCAATATGCGATATCACGACTCAATCGTAGCCGTTGAGTCAAGGTCATTCCTGGACCATTGATCACAGTCTGTGTCGGAGTTTCGCGAATCGTGATTTCAAAAAGAAAAGAAATAAATGCAACAAGACTTCCGATTTCGGAACATGCAAAATCACGAAAGCGCCTTCCACATAAAACCTTGGTCACATCCCTTGGTCACGGGAAGAGAAAGAGTCAAGAATAAAGTCCATTTTGGAGTTTCGGAGATCGCGATGTGAAAGTGTTGAGACACTTGGGCAAAGAAATGCCGAAATGCCGAAACCCGATTTAAAAGGAAAGAATAATAAAGATTATCCAACGGTGCGGATAAGGTTTGAATGTGATCAGAGGGTTGTTGTTTTTTCTCACACATTAACGCTTCAGTTATGAATCTGTTAAGAGAAACAGACTGATGATGACGAATCGGTTAGTTTTTTTGTTGCTAGGACAGGTGCTCTTGTTTCGTCTAAGGGAAGGCGAAGTGGAACCAACGGGGAGGTATGCATAAAAGAAGATGAGACAGATTGTGAAGGATTGTTGTTCTGGTGAGGAAAGGAGTGAAACAGTAAGGAAGAATACAGAAGAGGATGCGTGGTAGGAAAGGAAGTAGATGTGCAGAGTGAAATGCAACGCAGAGCAGAATAGCAGAACATATCAGACTTACAGAACAAAGAAAGGAAGGTAAGAATTGATTTATCTGGGAAATTTTTTGTGTATTCATTTTTGATATTCAAGGGTGGTTGGGAGGTGCTCGGGAGGACTGTTGTCCTCAGAGGTTCATGTGGGAGCTTGAACACAGGAAGTTGTTGCTTCCATCTGGTTGCAACCAGAGAAACAAGTGTGGTAGGGTGGTGCTAGGGAGAACAAGTGTTCTCTGTTATACAGGTTGGAGCCTTTGTAACTGGAAGTTGGCGCTTCCATCCAGTTGGTGTTGGAATATTCATGGAGTTGGTGCTAGAGAAACCAGAGAGTTGGTGCTCTCAAACAAGTTGCAGCTTGTAAAACAGAGGTAGCATCCTCACATTGAGTTGGTGCTCAATTGTAAATGATGTACAGAACTGAAAAAAACTGCCTATTATTTCGAAGAAGAAGAGGTTTTCTCCCTTTATGGGTTTCCTCGTGAAAATCTATCTCTGTGTGTACTTTATGTGTGACTGATGGTCTTTACTTTTACTGTCCATATGCTGTATGTTGTTGATGATCACTTGAAGGAATATTAATAATTTTTTAAAAGGTATAAATATTGTTTAAGCTCATAAACAACTGATTCACCCCCCCCCCTCTCAGTTGTTTTAGTATTTCCAATATAGAACTATAACATCTATCTTTTCAATGATCAATAATGAGGTAGTAGGAATGATAGGGATGTGTGGAACAAAGAAGTGGGCTCCACCTGTCAGTAGAATGAATGTCCAGATTCACATCCAATGTTGTTCAATGTATCTAGATACTTGTGATCAATTTAGAAGTCACCAATATAGATATGCATCGCATAGGAAAACTCCTGATGGGATAAATATGTTAAATACAAAGATATGCATATATTCTTGTAGGAGGCCCTATGTGAATGCAAACAAAAGTTAAATGAAAGAGAAAGAAAGCCCCAAAAATCCTTCGACAGTCAAATCATGGTCACCCTCTGCCAAGGGAAATCAGTTTGAAATCTTGGATACAATATTTGAGCAAGTGAAACATAGAGATGTGAAAGAGAATGAGGTAGGGAAACCTGACATCATGGGGGAACATAGAAACAACTAAAGACAACAAGAAATACTACAAGGGTAACTAGATGTGATAGGAAAGTCAAAATGTGAGAGACTGGAATGGAAGAGTTCATAGAGGATAGAATGCCCCCCCCTTAAACACACAAAAATACAAAATGAAACCATATAAGAAGCATGGGAGGAATTCTTATTCTTATATTGCTCACCTTAGGCCTTAAATAGGACATAATGGCATTATCCTATCAAAATCATATGAGATTTACTACAAAAAACTAAGTTCTGAGCCTGGTCATTCTTTTCCTAGGAAAAAGGGAGACCTTGTTGGAAATATTGTTGTCATTGATGTCAGATTCAAGGGGAGATTATAGTTGTCGAAGATAAATATTACAAGCCTACAAATGTCCAAGATAGATTGCAATATGGAGATTGTTGAAAGTACTACTTTTGGATTTTTGATGGTCAATTTGGATACCCTATATTTGAATACATTTTTACCCTATATACTTAGCTGAAATGGGAGAACAAGTTATATGGTTAGAAATCTTATTTCGATACCTTTCCAACAGTATATGGCATTCCCTCTAGCTCCCTAGGAATGAGGAGATATGAATTTTTTCGTCCAACAACCCAACCAGAAAATTGAGGTTTGCTTAGCTAGTCTTTACAGGTTGTCCTTGAAAGTAGGGACAAAATTACTATAAATACAAGATAGATGTGCACATTTATAGTGAAACCAAGTAAGATATCAACTCTGAGGTGCACAAAAGTGATCTGAGGTGCGCTAAAGGTGTTGGGGTATCTTTTTGGGATCTAAAGGCGTGCAAGAGAAGTCTAAGGGATTTTCTTGGGGTCTTTCTTGTTCTCAAGGTGTGTTATTATGAGGTTGTGATATTGTCGTCACTATGATGTTGTATGCACTATTATGATGTTGTGATGTTTCCTTCATTGTGATGTTGTCGTGTGCGCTATTCTGAGGTTGTGATGTTGTCATATGCATTATTTCAATGTTGTGATGTTGTTGTTATTATGATGCTTCCATGTGCAATATTCTGAGGTTGTGATGTTGCCTTTAGGGATTATATTATGGAATAATTCTATGAGGCTGGCTAGTGCATGAAGGCTACATGTGACTATGGTTTGAAGGATTGTATGTGGAATGAAGCATGGAGGTGAATTCAAAAGTATTATGAGTATGAAAATCTTGGATCAATGTCTACACATATCTTGTTGAGTTGGTGCTCAGGTGAGGGGATTGGTGTCGATAGTAGATTGGTTCCTGCAAATATTATAATAGTAGGTTGGTTCCTATCGGTGTTGTTGGGTTGGTGCTTAGTTGAGGGGATTGGTGTCTCCAGTAGGTTGGTTCCTACATCTTGTTGGGTTGGTGCTCAGTTGAGGAGATTGGTGTCTTCAGTAGGTTTGTGCCTACAATATTTGTAACAATAGGTTGGCGCCTACATGAATTTATAAATATAAGTTTTATGGTTTTTTCCTGATTAGGCTTCCATGTTAAACTCTGTGCATTGTGATTTGAGTTTATATGTGATTATTGTTTCTTAGTTAATAAATGATTGTTGAATGATTAAATAAAAGAAAAAATATCTTTTACTAATTCACTCCCCTCTCAGTATAAACATAAATTCATTAGACTTGTCGTTTGTTGCACATACGAAGTTAGCAATCGATCATTGGTTGTCTTCATGCAACCTATAATCACCCCTAGAATCTTCTAGATTCGAGGAGTTACAAGGAGATCAACAGAGGATGGGTCGACCATTATGCATCATGAGCCATGGAACTTTTGCATGGCCTATTTTCACTAAGTTATAGGCCTAGAACATGTTTCTTAGCTTCCTCCATCTTCCTATAAATGAAGGTCTTCATTTATAGTAAGATGGAGGAAGCTAAGAGATAGGTTTTAAATCTAGAACTTTGTGAAAACATGTCATAAACAAGTTCCATGGCTCAGGATGGCCAACTCATCCTTCACTAATCTCCTCATAACTTCTTGAATCTTGAATGTTCTAGGGGAAATCATGAGTTGCATGAAGACAATCAGAGACCAATCACTAGATGCTTATGTGCAACAAGCGATTGGTATCCTAGTCTCTTTTTACTTAAAACTTATTTTTTTTTAAAAGTAAATCTCATGTTATTTTGACATGATAACACCAATTTGTCCTCTTTAAAACCTAGGGTGACAAACAAAATACACTTGATACAATCGTACAAGAGGAAAGACCAAATGCAACGGGAAGATAATGGAAGAGTTTGTCGAGGATGAATGACTTACATAAACACATATGCATTGGTTGTCATTGTATGGACATAGTTGCTTATATAAAGTATAAAGTAAACCCTTCCATGAAGTCAAATATGGTTGAACCTATTTAAAAGGTCATAATCGCATAATTTCAATAAAATTTAAAGTTATAATCTATACATTTTATGAATGGTTTTTTAAACCACTCAAAATAGAAGGGAAAAGGAAAAGAAAGGGAAAGAATAACTGGTTTAAAGTCTATTTCCATATAAAAATAATAATTTTCAATTTTATCAATTTGAAATAAGGATATTGAATCTATTTCCACATAAAATAACAATTTTATCAATTTAATTTAAAATTTCAACTCAACGATTATTCCAAACTGGAATCTCGTTTGGGTGGAATGGCACTCTGAACATTTTACGTGGTCCAAGGGAGATAGATGTCAAAGATTGAATCGAAATCTAAATATAAACTCTAGTGAGATTATTTCAAAGTGTAATTCCCTTTGGGTGGAAAGGGTTTGAACATTTTCCGTTGTCAAATGGAGATACATGTTAAAGCTTGAATGAAGAAGCAGAGCAGTCATGCCGAGATCTAAATATAAACGCAAGTGAGAGAGACTAAATCAAAGTACCATTCAACAAGGTACCTGCAATGCCCTATCCGGCAATGTGGGCAATCTTTTCGCTTTTATGGAATGGTATAGCAGTGTTTTTTTGAACAAGAAACTACACAGGGTTATGTTTTTATTTTTATTTTTTCCAAATAAAATGGAATGGACTATGTCAAAGTCCTGTGACAAGGTGCAATTTCGATACTGTAGCGCACGCATCGAAGCAGCGAACCACATAACCCATCTCATTCAACAGTCACGGACGAGAAATCCTGTGCAGCCTGTTACTGCAAGGTTTATTGTTAACATAATTCTGGAAAAAAATCCAGAAAGCCTGTCACATCAACCTTAACAAAAGATTTGGATTCAAATAATGGAAAAGATCCATCAATACCTTTGGAAGGCGATTCTTGCAGGGACAGTAGTGGAAATCATCACTCATATTCTGTCATCAAATTCCCCAGACTACTTGGAGACTCTCTGGAATCAAATTCACAATGGGCTAGGTTTCTTCGATCTGGGGCTGAAAGATGGCTTTCTTTATACATAAGCCAGCCCTCTATTCCATCACCTTCTCACTATCCGCTTATTGCTACCTATCCGACAGCAACGTGAACCAATGGAAAATGGTTTGATAAAGGGATTTGGTTAATTGTGATTCATGATTAAAGATCATCAAGAGCATATTGAGGGTTTTATCGCAAATCATGTGAATCTATTTAACTATATTACATTACAAGGAATTGAATTTGGGTAGGGAGAGTAACAACCATTCCTTCCAACCACCCAAGTTATATCTAATTGACAAAACTTTTACCTTTTATTTATTAAATGAAACTAATTGTAAGTAAATATTTATTAATACATCTTTCCATTTAAGAGTGATAAGTTATAACTAAACTATTTTTAATATCTTAAATCTTGCTATGCTATTTGTAATTTTGAAAATAAACTAGACACTCCACCCATCATAAATACATATCAAATCTTAAATAAATTAAATCTTAAATCTTAACTACACATGTCAAAACTGTCACTAAACGAACCTATCCTTCAACACCCTATTTTTAATATAAGCACCCGATAACTATAATCTTTCTTATGTGTTATGTGTTTTGATCTTAGTCTATATCAAATTTGGAAGATTATTTTGAATTCATTTCACCCTTTTATCATAAAAGGTTGAAAAAATAATTGTATTTTAATTGAAAACTTTAAATTAAATATATATTAAAAAATATTATTTTTTTCATTATTTAAAATATTAAAATTAAAATAAATAAATTGAAATCTTAATAAAGAGTAATAATAAACATAGTTTGTAATTTTAAATATTAATTTTTTGATGACTTATATACATTAATAATAACTAATTATTTGGAAACAGTAAATAAAATATATATTAAAAAAATATTATTCTTTTCATTATTTTAAATAAACATTGAGATTTCAACACTTTGACCAATGAATTGATCCATGGGATAATTATGGCTAAGTATAAAAGAGGGTGAGTTAGTGATCAATGACACATCATATCAAGAAGTCATTGACACCAAATATACAAATATCAACAAGCCATTGACACCAAATATACAAATTATATTGTGAAGGGATGGGAGTAAGCCTAGCTAGTCATCTCTTCATTTGCATGCCTCTTGCATTAATGTCACATGCTTATCACCTATTAGTTCTAGTTTCTCCAACTCATTGTGGGATAATGGTAATTCTATTAGACAAGTGCAGGTGATATGTTAAGCCTCTCTACTGGATACATGCTGAGCTTTGTTTGGAGATTCTTTGGGTGCCAGGGCTCTCCCAAGGGAACCCCCAACCTGGTGGTTTCTCTCTTCTTGATACATGTTTAGTTTTGTTTGGAGCTTCTTTGGGTGCTAGGGTTCTCCCAGGGGAACCCCCACCCTGGTGGTTTCTCTCTATTTGATACATGTTTTCTTTTTTTGGATGTTCTCTGGGAGCGAGGGCTCTCCCAAGTGAACCCCCACCATGGTGGTTTTTTAGTTTGCAAAGATAGAGTATCTTCAAGGACAATGTTGATTGTGGAATTAGTTGGACAAAGCTCGTTGCTTACTATTTCAAGTAGCATTTGTGCGTCCAAAACTTGAGGATAGGTGTGGTTATTGCAGGAAAGCAGAACATTTCTTTTGTAGTAGAAATTGGTACTACAAAGCCCCAAATGGACTATAGAGAACTTCAAGAAATTTTCCATTCCTTTCGAATCCATGAGGAGCATGTTCATTGTATTAGGTCATCCATCTTTAATCTTTCTTCACAAATCCATGAGATTGAATGCCATTTACAACATAGGTAGGAAAAATCATGGGGTGTTTGGTGGTATTGAAGAAGCAACTGGCAGTTTTAGAAGCTAAGTGTAATCTCTTTCTAAATGTGGCTCTTAACTTGCACAAGGAAAACCAGTCAATGGCCTCAAATCAAATGCTCTTAGACAACTTATCCAAGAGAGAATTTGAGGAAAATATCGTGAACTAGTTTGACAAGGAGATGATAACTTTGAACCAACAAATAGAACCAAGACACACATGTTTCGACGATGCTACTAGTAATTATGCTCTCTATTAGTTTGTAGGGATGTGTAATAGGGAATGTTTATGGAGAATAAACATAAAATAACTCTACAATGATGTAGCTACTATTTTTAAAATATAAATATAAACTTAAAAAAAATAATTGTACTTTAATTAACAAGAATAAACTAAGTATACATTTCAAAAAAAATAGTTTAAATAACATATTTTTTTTCCAATTATTTAAAATGTTAAAATTTAAGATAGATACAAATTTCAATCAAAAGTAATAATAAGCATAGTTTGTAATTTCAAATGTAACCTATTGATGGGCTATATATACATTAATACTAATAATAATCATAAACATTGAGCCACTTTTTCTTAGAAAGAATCTCAAAGTGTTAAAAATGACAATATAAAACTTTAGAAACAATCATATAATCAAACATTTTGCAAACACCCATATAAGAGAGGATGTAATATATAACCATACAATGCATGAGCACTACATCTTATATTCATATTTTGAGCATACCATCTGAATCTCATTAGAAAATATGAAATTGTTATAGATCTTGAGGCCTTTATTGAAAGACGATAATTCTATCAAAGTTTTATAAAAGAAATGAAGAACATGACAATTTAGCATGATTTCATCCATTGCTTATTATTTAGGCTAATATGTTTATGATTTAAGCTTCCCAACATCCATCGAAACACAAAACTATTTTTATTAAGGATATTGATTATTCACTTTATCTCTTGATTCAATAAAAATTGCATGAAAGAGTGGGACATTAGAGAATAATTCTCAATTCTTAAGTCTTATAATGAAAAAAATTATGTTACCTTCTCCCTATCTTTCTTAAGAATCCCATATAAGTTCAAAAATGTCTTTCCCAACATTAGTCTCATTGATCCCAGGCTTGGGATGAGGCAAGGGGAAAGATAGCTATGGTGCATTCTCAAAATATTTGTAAAGTATTATCAAATTGATGTCAATTTTGCTAGAAACAATAAGTAGAACGTGAAATAATCTGAGAGATAAAGATGCATAAAATCGGGAAAAAGAGGATTGCCATTTCAAAAAACAAAGGATTGAAGATTTGATGATGCTATAAATTGAATGAACAAAACCACTACTCTCATTGTTGTAATCTCAATTTTAGGCTTTGTGATGTTGACAAGGTTCATTTTGTGCAAGTTCATATCGAAATTTAATAATAAGATACATGTTAGAAAATTTTACCAAGCTCAATAGAGTTTTTAATCCCAAACATAATCATTAAATAGTTTTATGTAAAATAAAGAAAAAATGTGCATTATCTTTATGATTAGTTTGACCAAACTTGTAAAAAAATGGTGGATTGTTGAGAGACTTACATTCAATTGTTAATCATATGTTTTGTTTCCATTATCTATTGTATTAGTGGGGATGTGTTGAATTACACAATAAGTGGTTGAGAGGCATGCCAATGTGCTGAAATAATAATCATATGTGATACAAAAGCTATAACTATGTCATGATTTTTAAGAGACAAACACGTACCACTATGATTGCAATAAAGTAAATTATGAATCAACATTTTAGATACAATTAAAAGATGAAATGTGTGAACATGAAAAATATAGAGATGGCCTGATTGCCTTGGGCTTGCTCAATGCCTATTCTATTCTCTTTAAAACTGATAGAGATGTCAGTTTTAAAGAGAAAACAAACCTATGGCTAATTGTTTTGTTTTTTTATAGTGCCAATAGCGAAGACAAAGATAACAAAGGAAATGGTATTGGGGCGAGTGGCAGAGGCAAAGATAACAAAGAAATTGGAATTATGATGAGTGTGGGATTAAAAAACATAATGTATGCAAATTAAATGTGATGTCAATTCCCATATTGACACGAATCGACAATGCTCATAACACATGAGTTCAAGTGTGGATTCACAAACATAAGGTGTCTAAGCTTCTTCGGGAAGCTTTCATTAAGTGACACACAAAATGATGCATACACTAATAAGGTGGCATGCTATTTAGCTAGGTGTGAGATATGTGTTCGATTTAATGCTTTGAAAGGGTACACCATGGAAGAGTACACATTATCAAGGAAAATATAAGAGCGAACTAGAATGGAGATTATTTTAGTCTTTAGATGTCAAAGACAAGTATTGTGTGATGAACCAAATTGCATTGACCAACCAAGCATTGAAAGTGAGAACATTGATGGGTTATTGAAGAGTTGACCCTTCTTTTGTCATTTTATAACATTTGTTATCCATAAAAAATAACAATTTTGAAGGATGTATTTTGAATTATCTTTTTAGAATGTGTTTGAATTTCTTTGAAGAGTTGAAAAAGGTTCAATTTTTATGTACAACTTGAATGGAAGTAATTGTTAAGAACATGCATTTCCTCCTTAATGATCACACAGGTTCTAGAGGAGAGTGAAGTATATACACCTCAATAAACTTTAAATATTAACATAGTGTAGAATAAATGTTATGCCATCTTATCATGATTGGTGACTTTCAAAGAAACTTCATAACATTGAAATTAGATTCATTGTAAAAAACAAGCTTGAATGTGGACAAGGTAACAACCTAACATAATTAGAATCTTTTAATAACCGGATGCCATTGAAATCAAATTTACTGCTCTTTGAATGAGGATAAGATCATTTAGAGAGAGACAAAGAAACAACCATCAAACACACGTAACATAACTCGAATCTTTCCCATCTTTTGAAAAAAAACTCGAATCTTCCCCGCTTGCTGTGGTATAGATATCGGTAGGTGTGTGATGGATGAAAATTGATTATTTTCTTCCATGAAAAGACTTGCCAATGGTGACTTTAAGGGCGACTTGATGCCATCCATATCAAATTTATTATAAAAGAGAGGTTGAAAGATCTAATACCAGAGAGGTTAAGAAAAAACATTTCTACAACTTAACATAATTAGAATTTTAGCCTACACATTTTTGTTCCGGTTATTAATTATTTTCTTTTATAAATAGTTTAATATATGTTTAATATTTTTACTGGATTTTATACATTAATAAACTGTTGTTCCGGTTATTAATTATTTTCTTTTATAAATAGTTTAATATATGTTTAATATTTTTACTGGATTTTATACATTAATAAACTGTTGTGAAGGAGTTTCATACATCAATAACTTAATTGTAACTTTAAAAGTAGATTATTATTATTAAAATCATATACAATTTAAAAAGCCTTTTAACTTTTAAGTATTTTTTTTTTTTACTTTTTATTTTGTTATTTTTTTTTTTTAATTATTATTTTTTAATTTTTATTTAAAATAATTTTATTATTCTAAATTTTTAATTAATCATTTAAATATATTTTTTTCATTAAAAATATTATTTAACTATTTTATGAATGGATTAAAAATTTGATATAATATTTTTTTACCATTTATAAAAAAATTAATATTTTTTTATATAAAAGTTTTAAAAGTATAATACATCTAATATTAATATTAAAAATATTATTTTGCTATTTTATAAATAGATTAAAAAATTGATACAATATTCTTTTACCATTCATTAAAAAATATATATTTTTTTATATAAAAGTCTAAAAAGTATAATACATCTAATATTAATATAAAGTGGAGAAAATGTCCTTGAAAATTAATTCAAATTTGTCATAGTTGGATGCCTTTTATGGATTTTTTGAGTTTTTGGGTGGATTTAGAGACCCTCAAAACCTTCGGACTCATCCAAGTTCTATGTCCTTCATAGTCACGGGCCATTTTGATAAAGATCATCCCAAGTACAGTTTTTAATTATATAATTTCACAATTTAAAAAAATTACAAATATTATAAAATTCAATTTGGACTCATCCAGGTACTATGTCCTTCACAGTCACGGGCCATTTTGATAAAGATTAACCCCACGTTTAAGTACAATTTTTTATTATATAATTTGTCAATTTAAAAAAAATTATAAATATTATAAAATTCAATTTATAAAGTATTCAATCACAATTAAACATTATTCAATTACATGTTGAAAATTATTAAGAATAATTTACTATAAAAAAATCATTTTAAATATAAAGATTTCAAATATTAAAATAAGATTTTTTTTAAGTTTATTGATAATTTATATTTCAAATTTAAATTACAATATTTATACAATAGATTTTTATAGCATGTCAAAATTACAATATTTATACAATTTATTTTTATAACATGTCAAGTATATAGTACAACTATTCAATTTATTTTTTAATATACTTAGTAAGTTTTTGTTTTTTTAAAGCTGAAAAAAAAACTTATATTAATGAGTGTTGAATATACATGTTACAACCAATCAAATAAAGGTTGGAACAAAAAATATCAGTCACCATAAAAGGCACCTTCTTACATCTAAACAAACTACACATTACCATATTTAAGTGAGCATATACCAATGACATCAAGACATGTTGTCTATAGCTTGGATTCCAGAACTTCCTTTTCTATGCCATCCACAAATTCATAGTAGCCAAAGGCTTCGTTCGACAACAATAAGGATTCCTTGGACATGATATTTGTTGTTGTGTTTAGTTCCCTGAGAATGTGATGAAAAGAGAGCCACTTGAACGAGCTTGATTGGAATTCCAAGTCACGAAGTAAATAACCAAGACCCACATTCTCCACTTTTTCCTTCTTGCAGGCCCAATCTATGAATAGCTTGGAATCTCCCATAATCTGAATCTTTTGTTTCCCTTTCTCCTAAGCTACAATAAGCAAGGTTCTAAGAGCTATGAATTCTGCTCGATTGTTTAAGCCTCTACTAGGAGCATAACAAAAATGAAATAAGTGGCTCTGATTTAAGAAGAGGATGGATCCAACCCCACAATGAGGTGGATGCCCCTGACTTGCTCTGTCAAAATATCCCTAAGGGATAGATTGGAAAAGATTCGACATGACAGGAACAAACAACTTTTTTTTTCTTCTTAACAATAAATTCCTTCGAAAGATTGATGATAAGATTTGCACAAATCTCGCGAGGAATGAATATATTTTTAAATATAAACTTTTTCAAGCCCACCATATACTATTTACCAAAGAGCATGGGAATGCTTGAAATTGTTGTACTTGCGTATCATTCAACCAAGTTCGAAAACTATCTTCAAGCTCCTTGTGAATCTAGCTAACATGGGCTTGGAATTTCTTAAACACCAAAGAAAGAACTTTTTCTTTATATGGGAAGCACATGAAGAGGTGAGAGCAGGAGTCTTCATTAGATTTGAAAAGAACGCAAAAGCTCAGGCCTATCCAACCTTGCTTTAAACCATTCTCCCACATGAGAAATTTATTATTAAGGGCAATCCAAAGAGAGATTTTTCTCTTAAGACGTTCCTGAAGCTTCCAGAGAGAGACCCACCGCCAACACTTTTCACTAGAGAAAGTGGCCTCTGACACTACATTATATCCTAACTTTGATGTGTACTCTCCAATCCTAGGATATTTTTACCAAAAAAGAGAGTCTTCTTCCTCATCATTTAATAAGATATAGTTTGAGGCAAGCAAACATATATAGTGTGACGATTCGACTGTCAAGGGGCCCGACAAGCTGAGATTGATACTATTTTTCCAGCTTGATCACTCAGACCTTTTGGACTTTGAGATTCAATGTTTGTTAGGAAAAAAATACTTGCTTTATGAAGGGATTTTTTTAGAGGATCAAAAACAAGAAAATAGTCACTTGTTCCTAGCCATAGTTCTAAACCTAATCTCGCCTTCCTTCCATTGCCAATTTTCCAAAAGGTCCACAACCCTACCAACGGAAATGACACTGTTAACGATTTTTGAACAATCAATCCTCTCACTGGTTTGATCAGAGACCTAAACCAATACTTAATAGACAAGCCACTAACATACTCAAACATGAATGGACAATGGACAAAGAGAATCATGGAATCATGAAAGGATGCACTTACATTCTCATGGTTACAACTTGTCCGTTCATGATTTTGCATTACGATAATAATTTCTCTTTCGTTCGCTAATATAATTTCAAGCAATGGATGGCTTCTGTAGTGTACCCTTTTCGCAGTTCGGAGCTTACTCGCGATCTGATACCAATTTGTACACACTTTTTAATAATAAACACAGGCCAGTATAACCACATGCATTTAAAACAATTAAACACATTTAAATTTCAGAGTAAAACATATCTCGTTACTGCTATAATTAAACATTCCATACCATTTAACAATAATTCATTTACACAGCGGAAAACATGATACATAAACAGCACGATCATGCACAACATGATTAAAGCATAATTCAAATACTTATCTTTTAACAGTTGTAGAAATCACCAACCAAGTGCAGGCCTTCCACGAACCTCCCAGCCTTAGACCACACTGTTCATCAGCTCAACAGTGGGTCACCCCCGAGCTGGGACCGAGCTCCACCCCCAGGCAAGGAATCCTAGGCTAGGCTGAGGTTACAGGGAAGACAACACAGAAATATCTGGAAGGATTCTTCCCAAAGATGCCATCTTACACCCACTACTACCAGACCCTCATTCCCCACATGCCTGTTCTGCCCGAGAGTATACACCTTCACACGCACAGTCCATCGGTGCTAACCTCCCCCTCTAGGTCTCGGCAACAGGCCAGATCAGGAAGTCTCAGAGCCCCTAGTTGGTGCTGGACACTCTCTAGAAGAAAACACTTCCCAGCAAACTCTTTCACCTAGAAAGAGTTTCTCGCAGGCCTGACAACCTGTCTCTTCCAACATCAACCACCTCCCTCACCTGGAGAGAAGTCATACACAAGCTCAGCATAGGCTTACTCTGGCCAGTATACCACGCGCAGACAAGCACTGCGTGGCCATAGCATCCAATAGGGAAAACAAACATGGGCTTTCTAACTGGTTCAACAATGGCAGGTCACTTCTTATTTCTCAATCCGACAACATGGGATAGACTCACACTTGGGTTCTCGGGAACGCGTGACAAACAATCCATGCAGGGTCAACACAGGTTCGAACTGTTCAGACAGGAGTTGTACCAGGGTATTTCAGAAGTCCACACAGGATTTTCCGCTTTCAGGGATGAACCAGGGTATTCTTACAGAGGTCGTACCGGTTCCACACTCAGAGGTTAGGGTCTGAATGGAGAAAGATCCCCTCACGCGGTTCATCTCGACGATTATATTTGCATGCACCAGGGTTGACACTTGTCACCCTGGGAACTGCATGCGTTCCCACAACATGCATCCCCTTTGCACATCCCCCCCCTTTGCTAGGAACTTAGGATAAAATAATATGCACATGGCTCTTTTTGGAAATAATATTAAAATATTATTCCAGGCCTAAGCCCCCTAGGCTTAGCCCCTAGGCTCAACACTCAGCC
>JZKD02S1734768.1:616917-630677 GCA_000966675.3 Picea glauca
AATCATGACGCATCATCATCAAGGTTAAGTGGTTCATCATCATAAAAATCCAGATCACTTGCGAGCAAGTGTCCCCAAAGAATAAGTTTTTTCAGTGCGCCAGAGCGGGATGTTACAATATAATGTGAATATCCAGGCATATTCGGTGGTGGCTGGACAAGATAGTAGCTCATTGGATTATACCCTGGAACAGGGGCTTGAGTTTGAGCATTCGCCCCCCAAATGGGATTGAACGAATCGGGATAAGGTTGGCCCATGCTAGGGGGTGTTATGGACGCAGCGGGAAACTGCTGCCCCCCAGTCAATGGAGGAGGATTTTGGATCAACTGATTCTAATACTAGGCCAAGGATGGAGGTATGTTTTTCCCATAAGGTGGGGTCGGTCCTCCCATCGAAGGTGGTGTTCCAATTGGAAGTTGCCAACTGAGAGGGGGTTGAGTTATACTACCTTTATGAGATTGTCCACCAACCGGAAACTGATAAGTTGGAGTGAATGATGGAATAACGCCACTAGGATTAGGATTGCCAGTAGAGGACGAAGAAGGTCCTCCAAAAGGAAATTGAGGGAGGGTTGGAAGAAAACCAGGAAGAAAGTGCCCAGAAGAAGAAGGACCATTAGGAGATCCAGATGGAGTTTACGTAGTAGTAGGAATGGAAGCATTCAACGCACAGTATCCAGGTGGTAGTGTCAGAGCGACATTGGGCGTTCGCGGTGTGTTGATGGGAGTAAGATGGTAGGTAGTAGTTGCAATATGGGCCATTTCGGTAGGTACAGTAAAGTGATAAGTGGTAGTCACAGGTACTGTCTATGTATCAGAGATTTCAGAAATCATAGGGGGGTTGATCTCGGAAATCACAGGAGAACCTGGACCAAAAAGGTCTCGTCGAAAAACACCCGTAGACAAAAAACGATCTCGGACTTCTATACTGGGAAAGGGTCCATTCGGAGATCCAGAATACACAACAATTAAGTCTCTGAAAGAGTCTGCTCGCATGAAACGTCTCTTAGAATCAGGGTGAATTTGAAAGTCCTCTCGAGTATTTGTAATTCAAAAATGTTCAAGAGGGTCAGTTCATTCCAGTTGTGGTGTGGTGACGAATGTGGCTTCACTTTGCCGAGGAGAGCCCTCAGGTGTACTTGTAGGCAAGGTTTGAGAACCTTCCGAATGCTTTAGAGATAAACCCTGCATTCTACGTGAACGACGTGGAGGAGCTATTGTAAACGAGTGACAAACTTCTTGAATAAAATCCTATGGTCAACTTCGAGAAACAAACAACACACACTAGTAGACAAAATCTAGGAAGCAACACCAATCAAACACGACCTTCTAATTTCAAAGCCACTAGTTGGTGATGAAATCCAACGTCGCAACAACGAGACGAGAAGGGGCGGGGCTAAGGTGGAAAAGTTACGTTGATGACCTGCTTAACAGACTTACACCCTGGTGCAAGCTCCCACACATAATCGTGGGTATACCCTCCAAGGAGCCCGAGTCAGTTTGGTCAACGTCAATTCCAGGTACCGTGAAGACTTTCCCCTCCACAGTCAGCTTGGGTAAGAACCTAGAAATATAGGCCACTAAGGTCACCACCACCAACAATATAGCCTAGGGGGACAGTCGACAGTCCGATCCACACGCAAGGGAAGGATATCTAGCCCAAAATCAACTCAAAAGGCTTCCACTCATCATTGTGGGTATACCTCCGAGTGATCCCCGTAATACGTGCAATCTCTACAATAATATCAACAAAGCAGGGTGAGTAACTCTACCGATATCAATGCGACCTCGTGTTTGACCCTTGTGTGAGAAGGGCTTCCCAGGACAGGATGTTGCAAATGGAATTTAACACTCCCTAACACAAGATGCGATTGTGTGTTTTGAGTTTTGGGAGAGTGTATCTCTCTTCCTACTCCAAAGCGCTAGCCTAGCTAAGTGTTGGTGTAATAAATCCCTAGAAAAGAGTTACTAGATGAATTTTATGATTATGCAGTGTTATTAAGAGCTGTTGTTTACTCAAAGGAAATGGAGGTGAAACTTATGTTGTATGACTCTGACCCAACAATGCAAGGATGAGAATGAAATGTTTCACGTTTCGTTCAATGAATCCTATGTATGGGAGAGAGAGAAAATTTTCCAGATCAACCTTGAACTACAATGCAAAATTTCCTTTAAAATGCAAATGCAACAAATCACGCATCAAATGACAATTCTCTATTGTGTCTTTTTCAATAATTTCAACAATTTGATTTTCAATGTTTTCGAAGACAAAAAATGATTTTTTGAAAGAAAAAAATTTTGTTCACTTTTCAGAAAGGACCCTCACTATGCCAATGAGAGTACAGAAAATCAAAAACCAATGAACAAGCAAGGATAAACCCAATCCACTCTTTCAATGAAAACAAAAATAAAGAAAAAACCAATATAGTCTTTTCAATCACATAAGAAAAATGATCTTTCAAAAAAGCAAATGAGAAAAGACCAAGAAAACTCAACTTTCTACCAATCACTGGTTCTTAACTAATCAAACACACTCAAATTCTGAAGTTAGAGAGAATGGTTTTGCCAAGAAAAGTCAAGAAACGAAAGTCAAGACAAAAATGACAAGAAGAGCCTTGAAATCCTAAGACTGTTCATGTATGCAAATGAAGACAAGAAAGACATCAATCAATGGTCCAAGAAACTCTTATGAGGCACCTAAACTGATCTCGATAGTTAAAAATGCCAAAACTCAAATCCAAATTTTTGAAAATAGGAATTCGCAGGCTGGTAGTATTACACAGTGTGAGAATTAGGCATTCTCGCAGGTGGCCCTTGAGCAGGGTGCGAGAACCTCGCACTGAACCCTAAAGGCAGAATGCAAACCCTACCAATTCTCGCAGGCTGCAGTGAAGTGCAGTGCGAGAATGTCTGAACATAGACAAAATTTTGGAAAATGAAGCAAAATTGGAAAAGGCCTCTGGACCTAGTGGGTCTATCAGGATATCCTAAAGACTCATAGATTGATAAGAAAGGAGAAAAGTGAAACAAGAGCAAATGGCCATAGAAAAACACCAAAATCCACAAAGAAAATGGGATCTTTCCCCAGCGGAGTCGCCAATTTTGTTATCGGACTAATCGGTAGGTGCAGACACTAACTGATCTCCCTAGATCCACCTGGATCTGGAACAAAACAGGATAGGACATGACTCTTTCCCTAGGTTTTGACTATGGAATTAACTAGGAGGCAAGAATAAATAACATACCTTATTATCGCTTCCTATGGTCTTTGTTGCTCCTACTTCGCTCGAGTGCTCTCATGCAACCAATACCAAGACAACACAAACCAACCAAAGTGAAGATAGCACAATATATTCAACAGTTAACCTATCTGTATGATTAAGGAATTACACAGTAAAGTGGAAATAGCTTTATGGGAAAGGGACATGCCACTGTATCATATTAATAGAAAGTAAAGATTACAACCTGATCCTTGATGTCGCAACTTCCTTTCGATGGCTCTTGGCTCTGACACACACACTTGCTCAATCCTTGCATGAAGAATATAAAATCCTCTTGATAGACTTGCTAGGGTCTCCAAGCTGTTGTTCAATGCTAAGTTCTTCACACAATTCTTTCACCAATTCTCCAATGAATCTTGCTTAACCTTTTCCATGAGAATTCCCTCAATATATAGGAGATAATGAATTAGTTACTTGGATAAGAATGATCCCAAAATATCAGGGAATCTAGTACTAGGATAACCATTCAAATGCCAACCCATCCTTCTAGAAGATTCCCTTCTAGAAGCATCGAGAATTCATCTTTTTCCTTGCTTTAGGAAGAGTTTGCACCCTAGCTATTCAACATAGTGTGAAAATTTCGCACCTTGGCTTAAGGAAGCCTATGAAAATGGGTCATTCTCGCACCCAAATGTACTAGCAGCCTGCGAACCTTCTTCAAAAATGAGTTTTCTGGGAAGAGATGAAAGTAACTTTTCTCAAGAGAAAGTTCTTATGAAGATCCTGATTACACCATCATCAATACATCATCATGACGACTAAAATCATGGGTAACAGTCACTAATGAGGAAAACAAAGTATTTTCACTTCAGTAAAACTGTAAATGTAGATCCATATTGCATCTTGTTTCATGATACAAATCATGTTAGTGGTCACTACGAACCATTTCTTTACAAGAAACTAGCAAGATGCAATCTTGAACAACTTGATACTTTCTTGTCACCGAGGTGAAAAAACCTTGAATACTATTGGAAATGTAATATGGACAAGATGCATTCTTATGGATTGAACATAACAATTCCTATTGTGCCTATTTGCAGTGATATTTTGTTTGAAGCACTTTGCTATTTGATAACCACATATTTCAATGAAAATTCCTTGACACTTTATATTGTGCAATCTTTTTGTAATTCAATGAAAAGTGGCGACCAAAAAGCATTGCATTACTTGCATGAATATCTGACACCTTCTCTTTTAGGAAATACAACAACTATTGCAAATTAGCAGAAGTATCTTGTAAATATGGAAATAACATATGAAAAAGGAAAGATAGAGGGTGGGGCATTTTGCTTGCAATGGATGTCATTCATTTTCAATGTAAATATCCAAGTGTGGTCCCTCCATGGTAGAAATATTGTCAACCTATATTCGATTGACTCAAATTGTGATAAAACAATTGGTGTGTTGTCATTTGAAACACATACAGTTCATATTCACTATGAGCCATTGCTAAGGGAGAAGTACAATTAAATATGCAATGAAAATTCTGACCAACACATAGTGGGTGTAGTGAATACATGTGGAAAGAAGCATGATAGAGATAAAATGTTGGCATTGAGAAAAAATATGCGTCGCAATGTATTGGTTCCTAGACATGTACTTGGAAGACACCAATATAAACACAAAGCGCAATGTGACGATAAAATTACATTAGTAAATAGTAGTGCAGTTGGTGGAATGGGTTGTCATAAAGAAAAGAAACCTATAGTTGAGATACTTAGTTACCACAAACTAAAAAATATGGCACGTGAATGTTACGAACCAAATATCAAAATAGCATAAAAACCTCATATTAAGTACTCAATGCCTTAAAAAATAGATAAATTCATATAATAAGCCTCTTCGAGGGGGAAACCCGCTTATACATCATAGGAATTCACAAATTCAATATGATTCCAAATGAAAAGGTCTCATTTCTATATGTAAGAGACTAGCATGTACAATTACCACTAATGGACCCAAGCCGACATAAATAAAATAACAATACTAATGTAATATGCCCCAATTAATGGGTAATTTTCCATGATTTAGGGATTAACATGCCCCTCCCCTTCAGACAAGTGTTCTCCTCAAATATTGAGTAGTTCTAGATGATTTTGTATAAAAGACTCATCTTCCCACATGGAATCTTCAGCATGCAGTTTCTTCCACTTAATAAGATACTCTAAAATTGATCTATTCGTTAGTTGACGAATTCTTGTGTCAGTGATAGCTTCAGTCTCTAATATGATTTTTCCTTCCTCGTCAAGTTCTGGATATATATTTTTCATTGGGATCTTGTCACATATAACCTTCTTTAAGCATGAAACATGGAAAATTGGGTGTACTCACGAAGATGCAGGAAGCTCCAATTTGTATGCCATAGTACCAATCTTTTGCAACACCTTATAAGGGCCATAGTACTTCGGTGATAATTTATTATCCTTATTAGCTTGCTTGAGGGACATATGTTTGTATGGTTGTAGTCTTAAAAATACTCAATCCCCTACTTCAAAACTTATTTCACTACGATGTTGATCTACTTGTTGTTTCATGTGATTATGTGTTATGGTCAGGTTATCTGTTAAGAGTTGGAGAACTTGTTGTTGATGCTTGATGTGATATTCCACTGCTTGAACCTTATATTTTTATTTTAGAGAAGAAGTGATGGATGGTGGGTGATATCCATAAATCACCATAAATGGTGTCATTTTTGTTATAGTATGAAAGGAAGTGTTATACCACCATTCTGCCAAGAGTAACCACTTGAACCATTATGTTTGTTTATTAGAGTCAAAGCAACGAAGGTAGCCTTCTAGACATTTGTTCACTATCTCAATTTTTCCATAATATTGAGGATGACAAGATGAGCTATGATCCAATTGAGTACCCAAATAAGAAAATAATTATGTCTAAAAACATCGAGTGAAGATGGGATCTCTATCCTTACAATAGTCTTTGGGCTTCGATGTAGCTTCAAGCCGGTTCACCGGGTAAATACCCAATGTAAACAGGACAAAAGGTTATAATCCATAAAGGATAATATATTAAATAATAATGTATATAAATATGAGATGATATTACAATGAAATATGAGGGCCTTATATACCCACATAGGGGTTCCCTTTCATGAAGATATGCCTCCTTTCATTAGGATGTCATTACTCTTCATTATTAATTATTATTTATTAGTTATTTGTATTCATTATTTATTATTATTATTATTATTATATTTGTTTATGTTACACTGCCTTCCCCTTAAAAATGTTTTGTCCTCAAAGCATAATTTATGGAAATCTTCTCCTTAACTTTTTTCCTGGCTCACACTACCTTCTCAAGATATTTTGTGCTTGTAGTTGTGATACTCGACAAACCAAGATGATATAACTTTTGAATTCCTAAAATGATATGTTTCATTTTCTATGGAGTGATCCATCCCAAATCCACCTTCATTGGAACTGCTTGATTATCGCTTATCCTGACAGGGCTTCTCATTTCAAGCTTCCATACAAGTTGTCGATTTTGTCTTTGTTCCTTTACAATATTATAGTTTAGTTGTCAGTAAGAAGAACATTGTTCATATTCCTCTTGACTTTGTTGTTGGTCATGACAACTCTTGTGATTCAGATGATGATTAGGCACTTGAATCTCTTCAAGATCTTGTTTGTTGGATATCTCTTCAACTCTTGATACTGTTGGTAATTCAAGTAGATCAGTGTTTATTCCCTTCTCTGAGGTCTGGATTTTTTTAACTCGAAACTTATCAATTTCAATAGGTCCAGGCATTGTTTCATCACTAGTCATTGCCTCTTTACTGGTAAATTGTTCTAAGCTTTCCTTTTGTGATTTATTCTCATTTTTCAATTTCTTGATTTGTGCAACCAAAATTTGATTATTGTTCTTTAAACGACAATTCTCTTCATCTTTCTCTGATAACTTCTTAATAAGATTTTGATTATCTTGTTTTAACTTCTAATTTTGATCTTTTAGGTGAGAGATTTCTTGATTTCATCATAGTAAGGTCTTGTCATATTTTTTCTCTCGTCTTTAATTTGTGCTTGTGATTCCTCATTACATTTTGCTTGGAAAGAATACAAATTATTCTTAAGTTTCTCCATGACAACTTCATTTTGTAAATTTATATTGGTCTCTTTATAATATGCTAGTTCGTCTTCCAATTTCTTGTAGTCATTTTGATATTCTACTAGAATAAATGGTTTTTGACAATTTGTGCACTCAAAATTTTGATTTCTAAAGGACTCTTGAAAATTAAACACCATTGCACAAAATGGAGATTTTACCAAAAATGTAGGATTATTTATAGTTTTCATAGTTCACTTAGTACTTATTCAAAAGTAAGTAAAAGCTTAAATGTATTGAATGCATAAGATCCTCAAATAAATTTTAATAATAACTCTTTAAAATTTACCACTTTCCCTTTTAATATTCTTAAAATCCTTTTGTATATACTTTCTCTTTCCACTTATAAATACTTCACCAATTAAAATTTTTGAATATTTTAGGAGACTTTAAATACTCATTTTTATATTCTTGACAATTTATTAGTGGTGGCTAGGGCTCAAGAAACATGACCCTATGGTATATTTCTTTAGAAATAAATACACACACAAACATATATATGGTATGGAATACCATGGGCCAATGGTTTACCAAAACCATGGGTCATTAAATCTCTAAAGGTAAAATAAAATATTCACTTTTCCACTTATTTGGAACTTTTTTTCAATTACCTTTTCATACCTTTTCTTGGTATGCACTTATATTTGTTCACGTGCATTTAAGAAACCCTTTCTTTTTAAATTTTTTTTATCTCCTCTTTTTTTTTCCTAATTTCTTCTAACTTTTGAGGTCGATATAATATTTCATAGCCTGGTAATATTTTATTATTATTATTGTATTTGCATTGGCATATTTCTATTTTTAATGTTTCCATGTGGTGCGAAGATCAGAGAAACTCTGAAGATTTTTCAATGTAGCTAGAACCCTATATGGCCAATGGCCAGGATCAATAACGAAGCTCTGATACCACTGTAGTGAACCAAGCCAGTTCACAAGGTAAATACCCAATGTAGGTAGGAACATAGGTTATAATCCATAAAGGATAATATATTAAAAAATAATGTATACGAATATGAGATGATATTGCAATGAGAAATGAGGGCCTTATATACCCACACAGGGGTTCCCTTTCATGAAGATATGTGTCCTTTCATTAGGATGTCATGACTCTTCATTATTAATTATTATTTATTAATCATTTGTATTCATGATTTATTATTATTATTATTATTATTATTATTATTATTATATATGTATTTATGTTATAGACATGTACTTGGAAGACACCAAGATAAACACAAAGCACAATGTGACGATAAAATTACATTAGTAAATAGTAGTGCAGTTGGTGGAATGGGTTGTCATAAAGCAAAGAAACCTATAGTTTAGATACTTAGTTACCACAGACTAAAAAATATGGCATGTGAATGTTAAGAACAAAATATCAAAATAACATAAAAACCTTAGAATAAGTACTCAACGCCTTAACAAATAGATAAATTCAGATAATAATCCTCTTTGAGGGGGAAAACTCCTTATACATCATATGAACTCACAAATGCAAGATGATTCCAAATGAAAAGGTCTCCTTGGTATATGTAGGATACTAGAAGGTACAATTACAACCAATGGACCCAAGTCAACATAAATAAAATAACAATACTAATTTGTAATATGCCCCAATTAATGGGTAATGTGCCACAATTTAGGGCTTAACATGCCCCTACCCTTCCGAAATGTGTTGTCCTCGATGCTTGAGTATTTCTAGATGCTTCTGTATAAAAGACTCATCTTCCCACGTGGAATCTTTAGCATGTAGTTTCTTCCACTTAATGAGATACTCTAAAATTGATCTATTCCTCAGCTGAAAAATTCTTGTGTCAGTGATAGCTTCAGGCTCCAATATGATTTTTCCTTTCTCGTCAAGTTCTGGCCATATAGTTTCCACTGGGATTGTATCACCTATAACCTTCTTTAAGCATGAAACATGCAAAACTAGGTGTACTTGTGAAGATGCAGGAAGCTCCAATTTGTATGCCATACTACCAATATTTTGCAACACCTTATAAGGGCCATATTACTTCGGTGATAATTTATTATCCTTATTATCTTTCTTGAGGGACATATGTTTGTATGATTGTAGTCTTAAAAATACCCAATCCCCTACTTCAAAACTTATTTCACTACAATGTTGATATGCTTGTTGTTTCATGTTATTATGTGTCATGGTCAGGTTGTCCTTTAAGAGTTAGAGAACTTGTTTTTAATGTTTGATGTCATTTTCCACTACTTGAACCTTATATTTGTATTTTAGAGAAGAAGTGATGGACGGTGGGTGATATCCATAAAGCGCCATAAATAGTGTCATTTTTGTTGTAGTATGAAAGGAAGTGTTATACCACCATTCTGCCAAGGGTAACCACTTAAACCATTGTGTTTGTTTATCAGAGACAAAGCAACGAAGGTATCCTTTCATACATTTTTTCACTATCTCAGTTTGTCCATTGGATTGAGGATGATAAGATGAGCTATGATCCAATTGAGTACCCAAATAATAAAATAATTATGTTCAAAAATGTCGAGTGAAGATGGGATCTCTATCACTTACAATAATTTGTGGGCTTCCATGTAGCTTTGGAACTATCTTCATGAATGTGGTAGCAACTGTACTAGGTTTGAAAGGATCAAAGAGTGTACAATAGTGTGTGTACTTGGTAAGTTTATAAACAATCACCATGATGACACTCTCTCCTTCAGTCTTCGGTAACCCTATGATGAAATCCATGGAAACATCCTCCCAGTGCTAACCTGGAATGGATAATGGTTGTAAAAGACATGGGATCTTAATTTTTTTCAACCTTATTTTGTTGGCAAACCAAACATTCTTCCACAAAATTTTTATTCCCTTTTTTGTAGATGATTTAAAATTCATAACCCAACATCTTGGTCACCATTTTTGCTTCTCTTCTGAAGATAGTTTTTTTTCCAAGAAGTATTTCAGATTTTCATGATTTGTTTTGACCTTAAAGTGCCTACCTATTAGGTAAGGGCACCATTGCTTCAATGCATGTAGTATTGACACCATTTCCTTCTCATAAATGGGTTTCTGTAAGTCCTTTCCCTTGAGTGGTCGACTTTCAAAAGCAAGGGACCTTCCTTCTTGCATTAGAACAACACCAATGCCATTTCTCGAGGCATCACATTCTACAATAAAGGTTTTTGCGAAGTCTGGTGTGGTCAAGACAGGTGCTTTTCACATTGCCTCTTTAAGTTGTTCAAAATCTTCAGTAGCCTATGGATTCCATTAAAATTCATCCTTCTTAGTTAATGCAGTTAAAGGTGTTGTTATTCTTCCATAGTTCAGAACAAACTTGTGGTAGTATCCTATCAAACCCAAAAATCCTCTAATATTCTTCATTGTTTTGGGAATCGACCAGTACATCATGGGATTAATATTGTTAGGATTTACCTTGAAACCTTCATGAGATACAATATGACCCAAATAATATACCTCGTTCACCCCAAAGAAACATTTGGATGGTTTGGCATATAGTTGTTTATCCTTTAGTAGTTGTAGCAACCTGTCAACATGTTGAACATGATCTTCCCAAGGCTTGCTATATATTAATATATCATCAAAAAATACTAACACAATGTAACATCCCGCTCTGGCACACTGAGCGAACTTATTCTTTGAGGACACTTGCTCGCAAGTGATCCAGATTATTATGCTATTAAAACTTTTGATTTTGATTATGAGGCGTTATGGGTTGATGACATGTTGGTTTACTGCATTGATATAGACAGGTGCTATTGACTCGGCTTTACTGAGTGTGTAGGATTTTGGACCTCGAGGATGCAGAGGCATCGATGGAACCCCTTGGACTCCGGATTGAGTCAAGGAGTGTACCATTGAGGTTTGATTGTATTACTGTGATATTAGTGCATCTGAATAGATGATATGATATGGATATATTCTGACCCGATTTGTTGATGATGCAGGCTGACGATAGCTTGCAGACCAGACTCAGATGTGGAGTAAAGGAGTCACACACGACTACCAAAGATGTTGAGGGAGGAGATGGAAGAATTTTTAGGAATTAAATTTTAAAAACTTAATTAAACATGATTTTAGGAAAGTAAGGAACAATGAAACTCTATATAATGAAGGGAGGAGATGGAGGTAAGGGGCTCTTCTGTTTGCGTAACGTTACACTGCAAAAATATCTACTTGACTGACTTAATTTGTGGGAGTTGGGATACCCATCTCAGTGAGGAGTGGTAGCTCGGCCTTGCGAGGTGAGCTGGGAGCTAGTCAAAATCTCTAGATAGTGAATGTGTGGCCCCTTTGTGGCTCGGGGGGCTACAGGGGAAGAAGAGTACCCCTATAATTGGCTGGGAGGTACCGGTGAAGTCTTGTCGGTTGGCACACGGGATTTGCAAGGAGCATGTGGGATGTCCACTCAAAACATGCAACAATATGCTTTCTTCGTTTTGTATAGTAAATTGTTTTAGAATGTATGCTTGAATCTACATTTTTACTTGGGTAAGTGAACTGATTGTCTAGATGGTTTTATGAAATTTTCTTAGCCTAGCTCGATGATAGATTGACTCCCATGGATTTGTTTCCCCACACATCTTGACCACCTTGCTGTGTTGATTGTGACCTTCGTGGTTGTTTAGCCTTCATCCCTAGCTCATCAGTCCTTGCCTGAGCAGCCAGCTAGGAGCCTGATCTATGGTTGTCGCCTTAGCATTAAAAGGCCTATGGATCTCAACGCCTACTTTTCTGTGCGAGAATGATGAATCGAAGGATGAACCTATCAGTCGTTTACCTCTGTTGTTGTCCTTGGAAGTTTGTTGTCTTGCGCCTTGATGCGATTATCTAACTCTACCAATTTGATTGTTGGCAAATTTTTTCTTCATCCTCGACTTGTTTTTATCTCGTCGTTATCTCGTTTTTACCCCATGTGTATATTTTGATGGATTAATTTTAACCCACAATTTTTGTTCTTGGATAAATTTTTAAATTGATGTGGTATTGGTATCCTAGAAATGAAAAAATGATTTCATTCCTTGTCCGCATCTTTATAATTTGTATGCTGGAAATGAAAAACGTTGTTATTCCTGTCAGTAAATTTAATTTTTCTTGGCCTATGATTGCTATGTTTTTAATTTATTGAAAAAAAAATTAACGATCCCTGTCTGTGTTATTTTTCTGGTCTGTGATTTTTTTTCTCATCCCTGTAATTCAAAAAAATGATTAATTTTTATCTCTGTTTCCTCTGCATTTAAGTATCGTGTAATGATGGTATCAACAATTTTTCTCTCTGCGATTAGAATGGTGTACTGAATTTAATAATGATCTCCTCTGAAATTTTTAACGTGTAATGGTGGTAATAACTTTTCCCCCGCGATCTGGGACTGTATGTTCTTTTTTCTCAACAATGTGATAGCGAATAGTCTCAAGTTGCCTTGAATTTATGTAACGAACTGTGGCAGATAAACATTTCAACTCTTTATTTTTCTTACACCCCAGTGAATTATTGACAACGGGTTAGTTACCGCACGGTGTGTTAATGTAATTACGACAGTCTTATTTTCGTTCTACTGTGAGTAATGAATTGTTGTGGAGTAAGAATAACTTCTAGTTGTGCGTGGCAGCGAGCCATTTAATTAAGACCATGATTTTTATGCCTTGTCTGTTATGACTATTATATCTCCGACTGGCGATGGTATCTTGATTTTTAAATGCCTGAATTTTCCATTAATGTTGATTTGGTTGCGGTTGATTGGACCCAATTTTTTTTCCCTAAATGTTAACCGCGTTTGTTGTGGGATGACCACGAGTTGATCCTCCCACAGTTTTGTTGTCCCTTTCATTCTCCTCCAATTGAATGTACCGAGCACTCTCACTGTCAAATTAAAACTCATTTGTTATTTGTTTAGAATTAAAGAGCACTGACACATCACAACCCTGCAGTAGCACCAATCTAGATCACCTTAATTATCATAGTATAAGATACAAAACCCAAATCTTGAAAACACACAGTAATGTATGTACATATCGAAAAAATAATATAAGTACACCTTGAGATAGTTGAATTACCCTCACGAAGCAATCATGGTAGTGTAGTCTCAATAGAGATGCCGCTAGAGTTGGATCTGCGCCTATGTATTTCTTCACCACTAGCTAAACAATGATCTCAGCAGATGGGTAGTTTTTCTTGTAGATATTATATATGAGATGCTCCTTGGCCTCACCCTCTAGCTCTAGTAGTAGTGTTGTAGTTAGTGCAACTCCCAACACAACCATAATAATAGCACAATCGACTGAATTAAAAACAACACACAGCTTACTAGGCAACATCCTACACCTGAAGTATTGTTCGCACAGAAATATTTTGAGACACTGGAGATG
>JZKD02S1734769.1:44715-87802 GCA_000966675.3 Picea glauca
ATCCAAGCAGTCATCAGAAATGAAAGGAACCTAATGCATATATAAGAAGGTTATAATGATCAAACATGACACATACCATGATACCTTGGACCAATTACCTCATGGAGCAAGAGCCATCTCCGATGCAAGTCCAAGCCGATGGTGATGGAAGCTGTTGCTGCTGACAGGACAAGTCTGGCGAAGAAGAAGAAAGATGGGCCCTCTAGGGCCATGCTTAGGTCAATCCTGCTCTCGACACTTCATGTCTAGGACCTGTGGGCCTCGAGACATGATCTCCTAGTTATCCCTAGATATCGGGGATAACAGGTGCCAAACCCTCTTCTCTATTCTTACTTTCTAAACATTGTAAGCATCCCAAGAGAGTATCTTGGGCTTACATTCTTTATTCTATTTTCAAAATATAAATTGTATATTAGTTTTAGTGTTTCCCACACCTTGCATAGTGTTTGGATTTACTATCCATGCAATATCGTGAAGGCTAACTTCAGATTTAATTTTGTGTTTTTCTTTTACTTACCCATCTTCGCATAAAACCGGTAGGCTTGTCCTCCATCTTGTGCCATAGTTTTGAGGTTTCCATTTAAGTTTCAAAGTTATTTAATTTCGTCCACACCTTGCATAGTGTTTGTCTTTGCCATCCATGCAATATCGTGAAGGCTAGTTTAACTTTCAAATTATTTGCAAAGTAATCAAATTGGTGCCCCACATTTTTCCCCATATTCCCTCCCCTCACCACTTTGTGGATATTGGGCAACTAAGAAAGGGCAAAGGATTGAGTGGCTAGATTAATTAGGCACCCTATTTGTTATTTCTTCTTCCACCAAAAAGGGTGACTTGGGAGGCTATAAGGGGTTGAAGTCGGGGACGATTTCACAACACTACGTGTCCTCCTTGTTAAGTGCCCAAGCATTCTGGATTTTACCTGTGGAGCTAGGGAAGAACCTTGTTTGTTCTTCTTCTTGAGAACCAAACACTTCATTTTGGTTGAAGGGGTAAGGATTAGGGGTAGTCACATAGTATAGGCTTGCATCTCTCACACTTAATTTCCCCTAAGTTCAAGAGAGACTTAACAACTTGCTAAAATCAACCTACACACTTCTCATAACATTTACTTTTCAAGCAAGTTACTTTTTCAAGCAATTTACTTTTCAGCAAATTACTTTCATGTGAATAATTGTTTCAAAACATTATTTATTCATTGGAACATAATTGGTTTAATTGTAAAGTTATTTCTCATACTTATTTCATAACATTGTTTCATTCATGTATAGCTATTTCTTCATTGTATATATCAATTTTGGGTAATCTTTAGGAACTGGTCTAATTGTTGATTTAGGAACAAAGGTTTGCCTGTTATTTGAAAGAATTGCATAAGTTGCATTTGTCTCTTGTAATTGGGTTGGGTTTCCTTAATTAACAACTCAATTAACTCCTAGAAACTTAACAAAAAAACTCACATAGTTTAATAGGGTCTACCTCCCTTGGCTTCCCTAGGAGTGAGCCTAGACGAAAGAGGTATAGATCGAGGTGACAGTGGGTCTAGACTTAGGTTTGTGCCTCCAATGACACACCAAGTGGATTTGAGACTTCTCCACGTATGTAGATGTGTATAAGGACAACAACAAACCCCTCGTCTTATGTTTTACCCTTTGAATGTGGAAAAACTATGTTTTAGAGTTTTAGTATAAATAGAGATCATTTGTATCTCATTTGAACATAGCTCTCCCTTGTGGAGAAAGGAACTTAGCTGAAATTTTCGCTACTCTTAGAGCATTTCATCTGTCTTTTGCAAATTGTTATGGTTTCTCTTGGTATTTGTGGATAAAAGTGGTGTGCTACACTCAGAGGATTTTTCTCATCCTTATGAATGGAACTTTCTTCGTCACTTGGGGTTTGATCTTGCATATTTTTTAGATTGGTAAGGAAATTCTGCATTTATTTTCTAAATTTTTTTCTTTTTCCATAATTGTTAGTTGATGAACCCTTGGAGGAGTATAAGGGCATACACCCTCCCCAAGATTCATTTGTTTGCTTGTGAAAGGTCATTAATTTCAATATTGGTTGGAGAATTATAAGGACGTACACCCTCCAAGCTCACCTTTGTTCCTTTCACAAACCCTAGGCAGTAAGAGGGATTACACCCCTAGGTTCTTTGTGGATCAATCTCATACATCCAAGGTCATATTGTTTCATAAGCTTTTTCTAAGAGAAGTAAAAGGGTTTACACCCTCTTAGCATTTCCTAGTGGTCCTAGCTTGCCTTGGGGAGTAAAAGGATTTACACCCCTAAGGACTTTAGCCTAGTATTCACATTATTTGACCCCAAAACCCAATAGTAAGGCACTAATCATTTTCAATTTGCATTGGAGAAATAAAATTGTTGCATTGTGATATGTGAAATCTTGTCATTTCTAAAATATCATTGCTTGAGTGTGTTCTCCTTGCTAGGGTACATATTCTTCCCTAAAGGGCAAAATGTTTATGGGGTGGAAACCCTGTTGTCATAAAACTAGGCTTCTTGTCCTAAAACAACCCTTCAAACCCTCATTTAACCATAACTTCACCTATACTTCGTCAAAATCAACAAATAAATAGTCAAATCTTCTTTCCTTGAAAAGATCTATTGAATGGTGTACTCGGTTGATGATTTTGTTGAAGTATTCTTTCTTCTTTAGAAATTTAAAGTTACTTCCATAAGGATGTCATAATATTTCATTGTTTACTTGCAAAAAATTAGCCTTTAAATGCTTTAGAGTTGGGTTAATCATTGTGAGTTTAATCATTGGTTATTGTGCTTTCTATCTCACATAATTTTCATTGATCTACAAGCATTGTTTACTGCTGATAACGGCAACATTGTGGGCTTATTATCTATGTTAAAACAACCCTCTCATTGCTTCATTGTTTAACCAACTTACTCATTAGTATCATCATTGTTAAGAGATATACTTGAGTAAAGTCTCATGTCTGTTGAATCAATTTTTGTAGTCGTTGTCATTGATTATATTGTTGATATATTTTTGTTTACTGCAACAATTAGGGACGAAAAGTTCAACTTTGTTGTCCACCTAACATATACTACACACAATTGTTTTTTCTTGTGTATCGTGTAGGTACAAACACTCTCCGTAGGTACCCAAGGACTTGGAAAACTTAAACCTCTCCTGAGACTCATTCTCAAGCCTTCTTCCATTTAGTAACTTGACCTATAGGGGATTCATCTCATACATCTCACTTTCCATCTCATTTCCCCCTAGGGTCACCAGGATTCCCCCCTCGAGGTGATTCTTGTTGATTTTTCAATACACAAGGTTTAAGCATGAAGTTTGTTCCATTTTATCATTTAAATTAAACCATAAACAATTTTGTCGCAACAACCAAGATCACAAGAAGAAAAACCATGCATAAGTACACAAGAAGTATCTTGGGAAACCCTTCTCAACAAGGGAATAAAACCTAGCCAATCCTTTACTATATTCTTCAAGAGAAAGACCTTCACCACTAAGAAAACCTAGCACACAAGAGGTTTCTTTCAAACCCTAGAAGACTAGCACCCAAGAGAGGTGTGCACTTATCCCAAGAAGATTTACTTGCTAAAATTTCCAAACTCACACAAAATATATAATTCCTCAATGGGGAATTTACCTTTACTTATATTAAACTTGACCTGACAACAGAAGTGTCTATTGGAACAACAGGGCCGACCTCTCTAACTCATAATATAATTAATAATAACCATATTAATTATCTTTTACATTAATTATCAATTACATTAAGGTGGGGCCGACCTGTACCCTTTACATTACAATTAGGGTTACAGGTAGGTCTGACTCTTGAACAATATAGAAAGGGATCCCATACACCCACTAGTGCTCATCCACTAGAGGAACATACATAGGAATGTCCATATCTCTATCTCATTGTGTCTCACAGGAGAACCACACTCACTAGTGCTCAACCACTAGGATCACGTTCACCTATGCTCATCCACACGCACGTCCACTCAACAGATCTTCTTTCCCATTGCATTACACAGGAGAGTCATCTGGATTTCATCATCTCAACTCTCTGCTTAGAGAAGGCTAACACATTGTCTTCATATCTACGTCATAACGATGCACCCATCTCATGGGAATTCACATGTTCACCTTGTGCTCAGCCACGAGCACGTCTAACTCAACAAATCTCCTTTCTCACTGCGTTACATAGGAGAATCATCTGGATTTCTTTTCTACTCCCTGTAAGGAGGGCATCTCTACATTCCAGCTCTATCTCAGATAGAAACCACACACCCATCTCAGGGGCTCTCTCTCAGTTCTGTGTCCTGTAGGATGTCTCATGTTGTTGTAATCATCAACAATTATATCATATCTAAAGTGACAAGAATACCTGCCTAAGGTGACAGTGGGTAGGTGTTCTCAAAGTTGCCGCCATTTGGTGGTTGGGTCAGGATTTTTCCATCCTACAACTTGCGTGATAACATTTTAGCGTCATTTCCGAAGAGGATTTTGAATCCTCTTCCGAACCCTAACGACACTTTGGCAAGCTATCCCAAAGCCTTTTTCCCTAGCTTTACTAGCAACTCCACCTAAAGGAATTTCCCTTTCCACCCTTGGTGAGCTCTTCTTGAAGCTCATTTAGCGACTCCACCTTACCAAAACATACCTTTCCTTGTCTCCCCCTTTCCATCCTTTGATGAGCCTTGACCTCATATGACGACTCCATTGAGGTGTATTTTCAGTCAATGGAAATATGGCACCATGGGATGAACCCTCATCCAGAACTTGTTATTCCTCGAAGATGGAACTTTTACAGATGGAAAAGGAAAAGGATGCTAATAAAGTTGCTAAGGAAATGATGAATCATATAAAAGAGTTATTTATTGCCAAAGAACTAGCCCTGGAAAATGAAGAAGTGCTCGAAGGACAGACATATGAATAAATTTACCAAGAAGATCTCGATGAATTTTCTCATGTCGAATATTCGGATGATACATTTGATGAAGACGAAGCGCTCATATCTTCCCTTCCACTTGATGAAGACGTACATGCCTCTACTCCTACAGATGAATACAAAGAGATGATCATTTTATCCATGTTGATGGTCTTATGGAAGAACCTTTAGATATGGTTGATAAGCATATAGACACTTTCATACAAATTGGCAGACGCGGGTGGGATTTCGGTCGCCTCATTTTTTATAGAGACCCCATTTATGACATTGAGGGTATCCCTCAAAAAAATGGGTTTGAGTTGTCATCTTTAGAGGACTATTTTTCATGTGTATATGATTCATATGTTTGGCAGCATGATGATGACATAATTGCATATTTATTCGAGGATGACCGGTCGCGGCATTTTCAGGATGATTTTTATTCATCCCTTGGGACTTGTGATGCATATCTTTTTGGGGATGAAAAATTTTTGTATGAGGACTCTCAACCACCTTCATCCTCAATTTTGGAAGAATACCATGACATAGCGATTAGAGGCTCACTCTACAAAGAGGAATTATTTTCATAATGAGGATTTCTACAGAGATTCACATATGAAGAGGTTGTGTTCCTCTTTCTCTAGACCTAAGCTTGTCCCTTACCTCATCCCTTCTTCTCAGGGAAATCATGAGGTCTTCTTGGGATCTTTGATATCTTCTCGGTATTCAGGAAGAAGTGATCATGTTAATGAGTATGAAGACGAACCATCATCTACATATAGTGAGCCTCTTCAGAGATGGATTGATGGGATGATCAACTGGTTTCACTAGTTGTATGACTTCACTTGACATCACTTGATCTTCAGGGCCCCAAGGCCCCGGGTAAGTAGGTAGTTCATATTGTTTTCCTTTCATTTTCATCTTGATTGATCATATTAGTTTAGATGCATTCCATATTTAATTTTTCTCTACTTACATATTGATTTCATGCTTAGTTTAGAAATTAAAAAAAAAATGCTAAATTATTATTTTCTAGATTAGTTTTCATTTTTGGTTTTGATGTATATGGACGAAGGGTGATAGAACCACCCTAGATTTTACATTTTTTTTGTTTCAGTGTAGGCACAGGTCTACCAAGAGATGTTGCGGTTCTCATACACTCTTCGGTGAGAACATGTCCCCAAGTAGGAGCCAGATGATATTCCCGTTTTGTGGCATAACTATGGAGATGATGTCTCGAGGACCTCAGGTTGCAGATATGGAGTGTCAAGAGACCACATGAATAGAAGTATCCACTTGCACATACAGAAGCATGCACTATCCCCACATTTTGATCCATTGTTAGCGCATCCACCACACCATCTAGCTTCTGGAAGGCAGATAGGTCTTGCTCCATGCGGTGCAAGTCAGGTATTGTGGTAGGTAATCACCCCTAATATTTGAGGCATTTAAGCATGTTGTATTTAAGCTGCTTTTGATTATAGAATGCCTACTTGGACGTTATGCTTTTGACCCTCTTTCACTTGGGTGAGTGTCATAGATTTCCTATTTAGTGGCCAACCTTTGGGGAAGGTTTGCAAATGGGAGTCCGTTGATGGGTTATCGTACCATTCTCGACCATGCTTATCAATTTACACTCATCACACTCCCATCATATTTCCCTCTTCTAGGCCCTTTGAATTTAGTAACCCAAGAAGGGAATGTACCTCATTTCATGGGAAGAAGGGGTTGAAGGCCTGGGGGGATCGTTGTTGGAAAAAGATAAGAGACTAAAATAAACCTTCTAGATGAAGACAAGCCTTGAGAATGATGAATTACGTATCTTGAAAGAATTGAAGACTTGCACAATATAAAACACATAAAAAATATCTTGCTTGAATATAAGACTAACACAAGTGTGTTCCAATGCTTTACATGGTTACTTTTATCACATGAAGTTGTCATGGGTCAAATTTCTCCTTAGGTTTTTAATTTTTATCCATTAGTCTTTTTTTAAGTTTGTTTTTTTATTTTCTCCTTATGGTTTTCTTAGGATGACTTAAATAAATGAAAGGTTGGATCTTGGCTCACATATTTGACCCACACCTATGGTTTATACCCTTGGTTCATTTTATGGTTTACACCCTTGAATCGTCACTTGATTTGACAGCTAGCACTATCAACCCCATGACTCCACAAACCTGACAAGTTACTCCATCCACTCATATGCTTGAACCTCTCCACTTTGTCCCTTTACTCGTTAGGGAGTCAAATCAAACCTTTTCTAGTACACTGCCAACTCACTAGTTGTTTTCGTAGAGCATCTTTGTACACACTCCCTCTTTACCATAATTTGTGTTTATGAAGCTGATGTCATGCCTTTTCAGTTTTTTCAGCACCCTTGTCTTCAAAAGGATAATCATGATTTGGTCATTAATGAGTTCTAACTGTTTATAAAATTTGAAATCATACTCCTAGATCGGCGCTGCAGAAACTACTAGTCCAGACAGCGTTGCAGATTATGCTACAGGCCAACTAACCGAGGTGAATTGGAGATTGGGGTGGTTGAAAACAACTTCATGATTTCAGAAGATCATCAATTATCAAACTCTAGTGTCCAGGTACCCCTTGAGCCATCCGAGCTCTGTTGAAGATCAATTAAGGTTTTGTTTATCTTTTCATAGCACCTGGCGCTACCAACTGTGGTTTCTTCCACCTGCCAACCCTTTACCTCTGCTACCATAGACTTCTTAGCCATCTGCATAATGTCAGTTTTCTCCACAGTAATTGAGTCAATTTTCTATCAGAGCTTTGATGTCCATTTATTCTCTTGGATCTTGTTGTCCATAATACACTACATAAACAACTGCAAACTATGCTATGGACCCCTGTTCCAGGGTTTCAATTTCTGTGTCAAACCAGTGCCATATTCTATGCTCACAGCTCCAGCATTAGCTCTCTTCATTCACTATGTCATCCTATAATTTTATCTCAAAGTCTATTTGCAAGGAAAGTTTAGGAACCTTTGCTTTAGAATGGTGATGACCCTGTATGGTAGCTTGATGTCAGCGTAAAGCTTGAACAATGTAGCCTCCTTGCATATCACTTCTTAGAGGAGCTTATTCTCCCTTTTTAAATCCATCAAACCATTATCTTATTAGTTCAAAAGTAAATTGGAGGAAAGCCCTGAAAGACCAAATAAGGACCACCTTTCAAAACTTAAAGACTTTTGTCTTTGTTTGGTTTCCTATACCTCTCATAGAATTACAGTGTTTGACCTCCTGCTTCTATCCATGGATACACCTCAACAAAATAAATCTCACAAGGGTGGGAGTGTGGTCAGGACTCAGCCTTCTGACATGCACCTTTTTGATGCTAAGCCTTTGATCAGAGAGGTCTTCCAAAGGGTTGGTTACATATCTTTCTGTCAAAACATGCAGAGGGGACACCCTGAAGTAGCCAGGGAATTTTCTTTAGACTTTGATGGCACTAAGACCAAGGTAGGAACCCTTGAGTTGGAGGTATCTCAGGCCACCATTGCAGCAGTCACTAAGATACCCAACACTGGTGAAAGATGGTTCAAATCTATGACTCTCAATGCAGCCTTTTCTAAGGATTTCATTAATCCTGATCACCAGAACGATAATTTGTCCAAGTGAGTGCCTAGGAGCCACTTGGTTAAGGGTTTTGACAAAATATTGAAAGTTATCCACATGTATTTTACATGTGAGGGAAGATTCAACATGATATACCAGTATCACATTAGGCTTTTTCTACACTTCACAAGAAAGGATTTAATGAATATCCCTTTCTATATGTTTAGAAGTATGGGAAAAATGGTTGATAGGGTCCAATCCAAGTCCAAGGCCGTGGACACTAGTGTTTTCCACTCATGGTTGATCAGGATGCTTGTAATGGAAGAAATGAAGAAAAGAAACCTGACTTGGGAACGGTTCCTTGTCTCTGCTAATCTGCAACTAGATGTAGCCTCTACACCTCAATCTAGGGTGTAGAGCCCTTTGCCAGCTAGTAGGGTTGCCCAAGTAGAAACAAACAAAAAGAGAAAAAAAAAACATATTTCCCAAGACAAAGAAGTTCCTAAGAAAGTTGAAGAAGAAGAGAGGGAATTTCATCACTCCCCACAAAGGGAATTTTCACCTCAGCCTGCACCTGAACTAGAGGAAGTTCCCTCATCAACCAAAACCATGGCCAAAAAGGGGAGAAAATTGCATTTTCCTTCACCTACTGCAACAACTGAGACAAGAGTTAGGAGGCATTTCACCAGATCATCGACCCATAAGAAAGATTATGAAACAGAAGTCATAACCAAATATTTTGTCACAAAGAAAGATAGGGGTAAAGGTGACACTATTGGGAAGCCTATTGAGGTCATGTTCAAAGATTTTGTTACAAATAAAGACAAAGGTAAGGGTGAAGCTACTAAGAATCTTGTTGAAGTCATAAACATCAGCACTCCCCCTGATAATCTCACCTTCAAGAGATTGATCAGACAACTCAGGGATGCTAGAAAGGAAGTTGCCCATTTGAAAAAAGAAAGATTGACTAAGAGGAGGAAGATGAAAGAACTCATGGACATATACAATCAAACCCTTGATCTAGCTAGGTTTACAACAAGAAAATTATTTCCCCTCCGTAGGCAACTTCAAACTTTGTACAGACAAAACAAAAGCATACAGTGCCAAAACAGTAAACTTAAAGAAGAATTGCATCCCTTCAAGGATAATCTAGCCCAGAGGAATCTAAATGTTCTATCCCAAGCTGCAATAGAGAGAAATGCCCCTGCAATAGAAAGGAATGTTGTTGCAACAGAGGGAACTGCTCCTGCAACAAGGAGAAGTGTCAGATTGAGAAAATGAAATGGAAAGAATGAAATACCCATTTTTGGTGATGATCAACTTTTGCATCTTGAAGTTTTGAGGGAGGTATTATAATTTCACCTACTAAAGGCATCCACAAGCTCATTACCCTTCTGCTAAGACTTTTTGGGTTTTTTGAGGTTCATTGCTTAAAGTAGACAAACATAGAACATGTTGTAGCACATGGCGCTAAGGAATCATCCACACAGACTATTTTTCATATTCTCTACCGAAAGAGTTGCAAAATCACCTACCCATACAGAAATTAGAAGTTCTCTACGAAAATTTGTAGCAGAACAACTGTACAGAGGCAGGTGCTATAAAATCTTCTACCAATTGCGCTACGAAAAGATGCTATGAACTAGTTGTTATAGTCAATTGTTTTGAATTCGTTGCCTCTTCTTAGCTTTGATGATTTGGAGGGAAGAAAGGATCAACAGATGGCAGATGGAGCTCAACAAAAAGGCTTGGAGGACACATGGAACTGGAGGAGATGTGCCCAAGCAACAACAAATCATGTCATTTATATCTTGTTAGAGTTGTTTCCAACATGCTCCATGTTTCTAACAGTCTGTTAGTTTCACTTGTGATGCAGACCCCCTTCTCTCCTAAGGGTTGTGCGACCTCCCGGTCAAGGATCTTCAATTTCAAGCCGAATTGTCTCTCTGAGACCTTAATGGCCTCACTTACGAGTTAACGCTGATGAACTCACAGGTTTCAGGCGCAAGCTCTTCTCCCATTGACCCCTTCCCACATGTGACCTCGGTCTATGTCCTTGCGTAAATGCACAATTGCGGGCACACCCAAGAGTGGTTTGGGATCAACCCGCTTTTCTCCCCACAATTCACCTCGAGCCTCCACGTTTCCTTTTGTCAAAATCATGGTTTCAATTGCGGCCTACTTTCGACTTTATAAATCTTGATCACTTTCTGTCCCCGTAATACGACGGGACCATCGATCTCACAACCTTGATGGTGCTTCTGAGATGACGGCTCAGATCTACCCCCTTCAACCCTGTAGATCAGATCTGACCTCTTTCAAATCAACAAATGTGATTTGGTTCGGAATTCAAGACTTCAGAATTCTCAAGTCTCAAACTTTACTTTCTTTCGTACATCAATCTTCTGGAGTCTACGATTTGTAGAAACCTGACCTTATCAATCAACGGATCTACCTCTACTTCAGGCATTTGATCTTTCAACTAGATCAATGGTCCTGTGGCCCCTTTCTCTCTCAATGGTCTATATCTCCATCAAGTCTCCAGAATTCTGGGATCTCAAATATCAAACTTCACTTTCCCTCGAAGTACACGGGATTCTACCACGTGTCCTCTTGAATTGGATGGGTGAGGCTTACTTCAGGTATTTACCTTAAATCCACAGATTTGTGCCACATCTCTTCAGGATCAGACAACCCAGATTCACCTCGGATGATCCGACACTTGAGATTTACTTCGAACGATCTGACGACTGAGATCTATTTCGTATGATCAGACGATTGAGATTTACTACAGCTCTCCGGCTCTCCGGGCTTCATGAATTTCAAATCTCAACTGAAAACATCTCGAATAGATTTCTCCGGAGTTCACGATCCATCGCCACGTATCCCTCTAGATCTAACGGTTGAAATTTACTCCAACTCTCCGGGCTTCAGAAATTTCAATTCTCAACTGGGAATTCTTGAAGTGTGATTTTTTTCCGGATCCTCAGATCAACTGACACGTACTCCCCCTGAAAATCAACAGTCAATATTTGTCTTCGGTGATTTTCACCTCCTCCTCGTCCACAAACTTCCGAAGTTGTGGATCTCACACCCCCTGTCCTCCTTGACGATGGACAATCCAAAAATAATTCGAGGCTTCGGGACATTGGCAGGTTCCCTCTCCTATGTGTGCAAAGTGTTAAGCCTCGGGAACCTTGATTTGATTGGATGGCTATTGGTCCTCTAAATCCGTGATCCAATGGCCATTGTCTCTCTCCCTCCTTAGCTTCTAATTTTCTCCTACTTAGAGGATTTTCTAAGTATCCAAAGGTCTTGGCCTTTTTTCCTCCTACAATTATGTCCCTCAGGCCTCTTCTGTACTTATGGAAAGCGTTATCTCTTCTGATCTTTCTCTCCTTCTGCCCCTTTGACTTCTTACGGAATCACTTCAACACTTAGTCGAATTTCGGATCTATGCACTCCTTGCAGCAAATTCTTACACAAGGTTTGATTTCTTGTGGACGACTGTGCACTCCTTGCAAAGGAAACTCTATGATATCTCTTCTGAGCTTATGAGTTGGAACAGACTCTGTCGACGCACTCCTTGCGGACTGTGTGCACACCTTGCACAGACTCAATGAAGAGAAAACTATTTAACTTATGCAAACATTTCAAAACTTCATATACTCATAACGAGATTCATTCATTCATGAAAGAAAAAATAACATGGAATTGCAAAACAATCACAGCATCACGCATTTGGATCAATTTTCCTCTGTTATATTCATTCAAAATTAAATGGGTACAGTTATAATCAAACAACAACTAAAAACTCAGAAATTTCATACTAACTCGTAGCAGCCTCATTTGGGCATACAAAACCTCTATTTATCTCGGAGGGTCCTTAGTGTTCCCCTCGACCACTCGTCTACTCCAAAACAAAAACCTAACTGCTACCTAAGTTCAATTACATTCAAGACTAGGAGTGAAACTCCCAGATCACTCGTGATCATTCAGCTTCTGAGCGTTTGATCTTCTTCAGTTTTTCAATCAGCTCCAAAATATTCGTAGTAACTGCCAGCATTTGAGATTCTGAAATGATTCCCAGACGTTGAGTTGTCCTGCCACGTGTGCTCATTGACGATGCTCTTGCATCATACTGCCCTAGAAAAAAATTCATGGACTACTGTCCATGAGCTCCTGCATCAACTTTCCATGCTTCTGGATATCAGCTTCATTTTCCCAACTGACATCTTCTATTGGGTGTCCCTTCCACTTGCTCAAATATTCAAAATAGGTATTTTTCCTGGTCTTCTTACCAATCCTCTGATCAACAATCTTATCCATATGTGGTTTTTCTGCTATAGGCATTTGTTTCTCCCACTGAACCTTCTCTTGATATTTTGTTCCCTCTTTGTCATCTTTCCTATAAGGATACAGGTCTAAAACGTTGAATATGGGTGATATGCCCACATCATCTGGCAGCTCAATCTCGTAGGTGTTTGCATCAAACTTCCTTAAGATCTTACATGGCTCTATCTTCTTCATGTTTAATTTGTTATACGTTCCCCTAGGGAACCTTTCTTTCCTAATATGTGCCAGAACCTGATCTCCTACTTCAAATTGAAGTTCCCTGCAAAATTGATCAAGTCTGCGCTTGTAATCTTGGCTAGAGCTCTGCAACTGTCCTTTGATCCGGCTATGGATATTTTGCATTTCTGCAGCAAAATCTTCTTCTCCAAGGCTTTTGATCTCACTATGTTCCAAGTCTTTCAACTTAGATACTCCCCTTGGTTTCATTCCATACAATACTTGGAATGGGCTCTTTACAGTGCTCCTGTTTGGTGAGTCATTGTACGCAAATTTTACTTGTGGCAGAATCTGATCCCACTAATTATGATGCCCAGTGACCAGACTCCTCAACAAGTTTCCCAAACTTTTGTTTACCACCTTAGTCTGTCCATATTTCTGAGGGTGATAAGTTGAGCTGAAGGACAAATCTGTCCCCAAATTCTTCCACAATGTTCTCCATAAATGACCAACAAATTTAGTGTCTTTGTCTAAGACAATGCTCCTGGGTAGTCCATGAAGTCTCACAACTTCCTTGAAAAACAAATTTGCAACATGTGTTGCATCACTAGTCTTCTGGCATGGGATAAAGTGTGTTATCTTTCAAAATCTATCCACCATGAAAAATATGGAATCACATCCTCTTTGCATTCTTGGCAGTCCCAACACAAAATCCATGTTTATTGCATCCCAAGGCCTCTATGGTATTGGAAATGGTTGATACAATCCATTGTTCTGTCTTTTACCCTTTGCATGCTGGCAGATTCTACATCTATTCACAAACTTTATCACTTATGTTCTCATACCTGGCCAATAGTATGAACTGCTCAACTGTGCAAATGTTTTATCATGGCCGAAATGTCCAGCCAATCCTCCACTGTGCTTTTCCTTCAAAAGGTTATCCCTCATTGAGCATTTTGGTATGCACAACTGATTTCCCTTGAAAAACAATCCCTCTTGAATCATATACTCTGTCCACTGGCTCATGTCTCTCAGCACAGGATTTGCACATGCTTCGTATGCTTCCTTGAAATTGAGATCATCACAATACATATCCTTCAGGTGTTCAAACCCCAAGGTCTTCACCTGAAACTCCTGCAGAATCAAACATCTCTTGCTTAATGCATCAGTAACCTTGTTAGCATTCCCAACAATATGTTTTATGACAAAAGTAAAATTCTGCATAAACTCAATCCACTTTGCATGTCTCTGATTCAATTTTTCCTATCTCGTTGTGAATTGTAAAGCCTAGTTATCGCTATACAAGACAAATTCATGTGGGACAAGGTAATGTCTCCATTTCTTCAAGGCTTGAATTATGGCATAAAACTCCCTATCATATGTGGAGTATTTTCTCTTGGTCTCATTCAGCTTCTCACTGAAATAGAAAACAGGTCTATTATCCTGGCTCAAAATTGCTCCAATTGCAACTCCACTTGCATCACATCTCACTTGAAATGTCTTTCCAAAATTTGGTAAGACCAGAATTGGTCGTTCTGTTATTTTCTCCTTCAGTATATTGAAGCTCCTCCCGGCCTCCTCTGTCCATTTAAAAGACTTGTGTCTCTTCTTCACTGTATCCATCATTGGTGCACAAATCCCACTGAAATCTCTAATGATCTTCCTATAAAAACTTGTTAATCCATGGAAGCTTCTTACCTCAAACATACTCCTTGGTGATGGCCATTCTTTGATTGTTTTCACCTTCTCTGGATCCATCTTCAGTTCATTTGAAGAGATCACAAAACCCAAGTAAATGAGTTATGTCTTAAAAAACGAGGACTTCTTCAGGTTTATCAACAACTTCTCCTGTTGTAGTCTCCTCATCACTAGTGTCAAGTGCCTCAAATGCTCCTCTTTAGTCCTACTAAAGACCAATATATCATCCATATATACAATTACGAACTTGCCAATGAAATATTTCAGTATTTCATTCATCAACCTCATAAAAGTACTCGGGGCATTTGTTAAGCCAAATGGCATAACAAGCCACTCATACAAACCTTCATTTGTCTTCAAGGTTGTCTTCCACTCGTCACCTTCTCTCATCCTTATCTGGTGATATCCACTTTTCAAATCTATCTTAGAAAATAAATTTTCTCCACTTAAACAGTCCATTAAATCATCCATTCTTGGCAAAGGGAATCTATACCTGATGGTAATCTTGTTAATGGCTCTTGAGTCTGTACACATTCTCCATCCTACATCCTTCTTTGGGCTCAACACAGTGGGCACTATACATGGACTCAATCTCTCTCTGACCAAACCCTTGTCTAACAATTCCTGGACTTGGTTTTTTACCTCCTCATTCTCTCGAGGTGTCAGTCTATATGCTGCTTTGTTTGGCAGACTTGGTCCTGGTATCAAATCAATATGATGGCTGATACTTTTGATGGGTGGTAATGATTTAGGCATCTCATTCACGAATATGTTAACAAAATTATCCAACAATTCTTGAACTTCTTCAGGTAAATCATCCATCGAAGTACTTGTAAGGATAACTCTCGATTTCCTCACTACAACAAATTGCATCTCCTATTCTTTCTTGACTTCTTTCAGGAATTCCTTCCCTCTCATGAGAAGTATGCTTGTGTTGGCTTCCTCCTTCACTTTCTTCTCTTCTATTGGCAACAACATGTGTGTCTTACCATTCTTATCCAAGGTGTATGTATTCTTCCTTCCATCATGAATGACATTCTTGTCAAAATTCCATGGTCTTCCCAACAAGATATGACATACATCCATGGGAATTACATCACATATAATTTCATTTCTATATCCTCCTATCTTAAATTCAACAAGGCATTGTTTACTAACCATTACCCAGTGTCCTTTCTGCAACCATGAGACTTTGTATGGATTTGGATGTGCAGTTGTATCCAGCTCCAATTCTCCACCATCTCTATGGATACTAAGTTATCAGTGCTCCCACTATCAATTATCACCTTGCATACTCTGTCTTTAGTCTTGCAAGTTGTCTTGAATAGAATGTTCCTCTACACTGGTTTTTCAACCTATGCCTCTGGTTTTAAGAGAACCTTTCTCAACATCAGGGATGTTCCATCCTCTACTCCTTCTGCTTCAACATTCCTTCTATGTGCTTCCGAAATGTGAGCTTATCCTCCTTCTTTCTTTTTCTTGGGACATTCCCAAGACATGTGCATTGTCTTTCCACAAGTATGTCGCCTTACTTCTCCTCCTCTGCTTCTTTCTCTTCCTCTAGAACTTCCTCCTCGAGGACTTCTGCCTCTTTCTGAGTGACTATGTGGTTTCTCAGTCTCATCCTTGGATTTATGTGCCTTGTCATGGGAAACTCTCTTTCCTTTGTTTGGGGCTGGGCTTCTACCTCTGCCTCACTGGCTTTGTTTTCTGGCCAACTTCTCCTCTGCCTTCAATGAAAACTGATAAGCATCCTCCACTGTCATTACTGACATCATGATGATCTCATCCTGGATTTCATACCTCATGCCATGTATATACCTGGAAACTCTTTCTTCATCTTTCTCTCTTTTTCTAGTTCTGATGTTCATCTTGTAGAACTCCTATGTGTACTCTTTAACTGTCATACCCTTTTGTCTCAAGTTCTGCAACTTCCTGAAAAGATTGATTTGATAATCTTTGGGCATGAATTTAGCCTTCAGCTTGGCTACCATTCTGTCCCAATTTTTTATCTTTTGTTTTCCCTTGCTTCTCCTCTTAGCCTACAGTTCATCCCACCATAGTGTTGCATGTCCTTTTAGCCTGGTGACAACATGTCTCACCCTTTTCTCCTCATCGACATCTTCATAGTCGAAATATTTGTCCATGGATCTTATCCAATCCAACAGCTCTTCAGCATCTAAATTGCCTTTGCACATTGGGACCTCTATCTTGGCTCTAGCTCCCAATATAACAACTGCTCTCAACAAGTGTTCTTCGACAACATTTTCCCCTGTAGCTTCTTTTACTTCTACTTCTTCACTCTCTTCATCACTGACGTCTCCAGCATTAGGTGCCCTCCTGTACACTTCCTCCATCACCTCTAATCTTGCGCAAAGCTCTCGCATTTTCTTTCTACAGCACGATTGGCTAAATATGGCTCCACTCGTCTCCTTGGTGGCATTGTGTTGGTTATCTCTCACACACAGAGTAAAACTTCAAGTTCTTTTGTCTCTTCTCCTTTGTCGGTTTTCTGCAAGAAAAAATTCATCTCTGATACTACTTGATGTAGACCCCCTTCTCTCCTAAGGGCTACGCGACCTCTTGGTCAAGGATCTTCAATTCCAAGACGAATTGGATCTCTAAGACCTTAATGGCCTCACTTACGAGTTAACACAATCCATTTTTATCCTCTGGTGTAGGTTCTATGGCACCCACGGCCTCTTTCTTCACGTTGTTGAACTCACAGGTTTCAGGCGTAAGCTCTTCTCCTGTTGGCCCCTTCCCGCATGTGACCTTGGGCTATGTCCTTGAGTAAACGCACGATTGCGGGCGCACTCAAGAGTGGTTTGGGATCAACCCACTTTTCTCCCCGCAATTCACCTCGAGCCTCCACGTGTCCTTTTGTCAAAACTGTCATCTCAATTGTGGCCCACTCTCGACTTTCTAAATCTCGATCACTTTTTGTCCCCGCAATACGATGGGACCATCGATCTCATGATCTTGACAGTGCTTCTGAGCTAATGGCTCAGATCTATCCCTTTCAACCCTACAGATAATATCTGACCTCTTTAAAATCAACGGCTATGATTTGGTTCGAAATTCTGAACTTCAGAATTCTCAAGTCTCAAACTTTCCTTTCTTTCATATGTCAATCTTCCAGAGTCAACGATATGCGGACACCTGTCCTTCTCAATCAACGGCTCTACCTCTGCTTCGGGGATTTGACCTTTCAACTAGATCAACAGTCCTGCAACCACTTTCTCTCTCAATTGTCGATATCTCCTTCAGGTCTCCGGACTTCTGAGATCTCAAATCTCAAACTTCACTTCCCCTCGAATTACATGGGATTATGCCACGTTTCCTCTTGAATTGGACGAGTGAGGCTTACTTCGGGTCTTTATTAGAAATCCATAGATTTGTGTCACAACTCTTAGGGATCAGACGGCCTAGATTCACCTCGGATGATCTGACGCTTGAGATTTACTACGGACGGTCTGACGAATGAGATCTATTTCGGATGATCGAACGATTGAGATTTACTTCGACTCTCTAGCTCTCCAGGCTTCGGGAATTTCAAATCTCAACTGAAAACCTCTCAAACAGATTTCTCTGGAGTTCACGATCCGTCACCATGTATCCCTCTATATCTAACAATTGAAATTTACTCCAGCTCTCCGGGCTTCTAAAATTTCAATTCTCAACTGGAAATTCTTGAAGTGTGATTTTTTTTCCGGAGCCTCAGATCAGCTGACATGTACTCCCCCTGACAATCAACGGTCGGGATTTGTCTTTGGTGATTTTCACCTCCTCCTCGTCCACAAACTTCCAAAGTTGTGGATCTCATGCCACCTGTCCTCCTTGACGATAGACGATCCCAAAATACTTCGGGGCTTTGGGACTTTGGCAGGTTCCCTCTCCTACGTGTGCAAAGCACTAAGGCTCACATACCTTGATTTGATCGGATGGTTATTGGTCTTCTGAATCGGTGATCCAACGGCCATTGTCGCTCTCCCTCCTGAGCTTCCGATTTCCTCCGACTTAGAGGATTTTCTAAGTATCAAAAGGTCTCAACCTTTGATCCTCCTATGAGTCTGTTCCTTAGGCCTCGTCAATACTTCTAGAAAGAATTATCTCTTCTAAGCTTTCTCTCCTTCTACTCCTTTGAATTCTTACGGAATCACTTTGACACTTAGCCGAATTTTAGATCTGTGCACTCCTTGCAGCAGATTCTTACGCAAGGTTTGAGTTCTTCTGAATGACTGTGCATGCCTTGCAGTGGTCACTTTGCACTCCTTGCAAAGGAAACTCTACGTTATCTCTTCTGAGCTTATGAGTCAGAACAGACTCCGTCGACGCACTCCTTGCAGACTGTGTGCACACCTTGCATAGACTCAATGAAGAGAAAATGATTTAACTTATGCAAACATTTCAAAACTTCATATACTTGTAACGAGATTCATTCATTCGTGAAAGGAACAATAACATGGAATTTCAAAACAATCACAACATCATGCATTTGGGTCAATTTTCCTCTATTATATTCATTCAAAATTAAATGGATACAGCTATAATCAAACAACAACTAAAAACTCAGACATTTCCTACTAACTCGCAACAACCTCATTTGGGCGTACAAAACCTTTGTTTATCTCAGAGGGTCCTTAGGGTTCCCCTCGACTACTCGTCTACTCCAAAACGAAAAACTAACTGCTACCTAAGTTCAGTTACATTCAATACTAGGAGTGAAACTCTGAGATCACTCGTGATCATTCAGCTTTTGAGTGTTTGATCTTCTTTCATTTTTCAATCAGCTCCAAAAGATTCGTAGTAACTGCCAGCGTTTGAGACTCCGAAATGATTCCCAAGCGTTGATTCGTCCTGTCATGCGTGTTCGCTAACGATGCTCCTGCATCAACTTGTACAGACGTTAGATTAGTAGATTTTTGTGGAGAATCCTAGGCTAGAAAGGCCAGCTCGCATATCAAGCTATGGCTTTACTGTTTAAACTATAAATACATCATAAGAATGTTAGGTTGGGTTTCGAATGGTTGAGCAGAGCTCTGTATTTTGTAATATTTTGACTAAACAAAGTTGTACTCTGGTTATGCATAAGATCTAAGATATTTTGATTAATAGAAGTCAACCTCTTTTTCATTATCTTGCTTCTTCTTACTCTGAATTCTCATTGTTAGATGATCCTTATGAGATGTTATAGTTGTGTTATAATGGACGTTTGATTATGATGTTGTTGTAAATGTTTTCAGTGTTTTAAATTTAGTTCAAGAAGTTCTTGTGACTGAGTTTTTCTTCACCTAGCTGCTAGAATGCCTTATGCTTATAGCAGACCTATCCATCTTCCTCACCAAGTCTTCCATCTACTCACTTTTATCCATCTTCCAAATAAGGTTATGGTTAACTTCAGTCAGTGGTTTAAGGATAAAAGGGAGTAGATGGAAGAATTGGCGAGGAAGATGGATAGGTCTAGTATAAGCATTAGGCCTTTTAGCAATTAGGTGAAGAAAAACTCAATCACGAGAACTTCTTGAACTAAATTAAAAACTCTGAAAACATTTACAGCGGCATCATAATCAAACATCCATTATAACACAACTATAACATCTCATAAGGATCATCCAACAATGAGAATTCAAAGTAATAAAAAGAAATATAATGAAAAAGATGTTGACTTATATTAATCAAAATCTCTCAGATCTCATACATAACCAGAGTATAGCTTTGTTTAGTCAAAATATTACAAAATAGGGAGCTCTGCTCAACCATTCGAACCCAAACCTAACATTATTCTTATGTATTTATAATCTAAACAGTATACTCAGCTTGAGATGTGAGTTGGCATTTCTAGCCTAGGATTCTCCACAAAAATCTACTAATCTAACATATGTACAAGTGAAACTAACAGACTGCTAGAAACATGGATCATGTTGGCAACAACTCTAACAAGATAAAAATGACATGATTTGTTGTTGCTTGGGCACATCTCCTCCAGTGCCATGTGTCCTCCAAGCCTTTGTGTTGAGCTCCATCTGCCACTTGTTGATCCTTAGTTCCCTCCAAATCATCAAAGCTAAGAAGAGGCAACAAATTCAAAATTGTTGAATGTAACAGCCAGTTCGTAGCATCTTTTCGTAGCACAACTGGTAGCAGATTCTTTAGCGCCTGCCTCTGTAAAACTTTTCTGCAACAATTTTGCGTACCGAACTGCAACTTTCTATCTAGCTAGGTGATTCCACAACGCTTTCAGTAGTGAATCTGCAGAATACTCTGTGTGGATGATTCCGTAGCTCTAGGCACTACGAAATGTTCTACGCTTTTCTGATTCAAGCAATGAACCTCAAAAAACCCAAAAAGTCTTAGCAGAAGGGTAATGATCCTGTAGATGTATTTAGTAGGTAAAATTACAACACCTCCCTCAAAACTTCAAGCTACAAAATTTGATCATCACCAAAAATGGGTCTGTCATCCTTTCCATTTCATCTTCTCAATCTAGCACTTCTCCTTGTTGCAGGAGCACTTCCCTCTGTTGCAGCAACATTTCTTTCTATTGTAGGAGCATTTCTCTCTATTGCAGTTTGGGCTAGAACATTTAGATTCCTCTGGGCTAGATTATCCTTAAAGGGATGCAATTCTTCTTTAAGTTTTTTTTTGGGACTGTATGCTTTTGTTTTGTCTGTACAAATTTTGAAGTTGGCTATGAAGGGGAAAGAATCTTCTTGTTGTAAACCTAGCTAGATCAAGGGTTTCATTGTACATGTCCATGAGTTATTTCATCTTCCTCCTCTCATTCAATCTTTTTTCTTTCAAATGTGTAACTTCCTTTCTAGCATCTATGAGTTGTCTGATCAATCTCTTGAAGGTGGGATTATCAGGGGGAGTGCTGATGTTTATGAATTCAACAGGTTTCTCAGTAGCTTCACCCTTTCCTTTGTCTTTCTTTGTAACAAAATCTTTGGTCATGACCTCAATAGGCTTCCCAATAGTGTCACATTTACCCCTATCTTTCTTTGTGACAGAAGCTTTGGTTATGAATTTTGTTTCTGCATCTTTCTTATGGGTTGATGATTTGGTGAAAGGCCTCCTAACTCTTGTCTTAGTTGTTGCAGTAGGTGAAGGAAAATAAAATGTTCTCCCCTTTTTGGTTGTGGTTTTGGCTAATGAGGGAACTTACTCTAGTTAAGGTGTAGACTGAGGTGAAAATTCTCTTTTCGGGGAGTGATGAACTTCCCTCTCTTCTTCTTCAACTTCCTTAGGAACTTATTTGTCTTGGGAAATATGTTTTCTTTTTCTCTTTTTGTTTGTTTCTTCTTGGGAAACACTACTAGCTAGAAAAGGGCTATGCACCCTAGATTGAGGTGTAGAGGCTACGTCTAGCTACAGATTAGCAGAGACAAGGAATTGTTCCCAAGTGAGGTTTATTTTCTCCAATTCTTCCATTACAAGCATCCTGATCAACCATGAGTGGAAAACACTATTTTCCATAGCATTTTACTTGGCTTGGACCCTATTAACCATTTTCCCATACTTTTAAATAGATAGAAAGGGATATTCATTAAATCCTTGTATGTGAAGTGTAGCAAACTCCTAATGTGATACTGGTATATCATGTTGAATCTGCCCTCACATGTAAAATACCTCTAGATAACTTTCAACATTTTTTCAAAACCCTCAACCAAGTGGTTCCTAGGAACTCCCTTGGACAAATTATCTTTTTGATGATCAGGCTTAAGGAAATCCTTAGAAAAGGTTGCATTAAGAGTCATAGATTTGAACCATCTTTCACCAGTGTTGGGTATCTCAGTGGTTTCTCCAATGGTGGCCTAAGATACCTCCAACTCAAGGGTTTCTACCTTGGTATTAGTGCCATCAAAGTTTAAATAAAATTCCTTGGCTACTTTTGGGTGTCCCCTCTGCATGTTTTGACAAAAAGATAGGCAACCAACCCTTTGGAAGACCTCCCTGATCAGAGGCTCGGCATAAAAAAGGTGCATGTCAGAAGGCTGAGTCCTGACCACACTCCCACCCTTGTGAGATTTCTTCTGTTGAGGTGTATCCATGGATAGAAGTAGGAGTTCAAACACTGTAATGCTGTGAGAGGTATAGGAAACCAAACAAAGACAAAAGTCTTTAAGTTTTCAAAGGTGTTCCTTACTTGGTCTTTCAGGGATTTCCTCCAATTTACTTCTGAACTAATAAGAGAATGGTTTGATGGATTTTAAAAGGGAGAAGAATCTCCTCTGAGAAGTGATATGCAAGGAGGTTGCATTGTTCAAGCTTTAGGATGACATCAAGCTACCATATAGGGTCATCATCTTTCTAAGGCAAAGGTTCCTAAAATTTCACTGCAAATAGACTTTGAGATAAAACTATAGGATGACAGTGAATGAAGAGAGCTAATGCTAGATTTGTGAGCATAGAATATGGCATTGTTTTGACACAGAAATTGAAACGCAGGAATAGGCGATCCGTAGCACAGTTTGCAGTGGTTTCTGTAGCGTAGTATGGACAACAAGATCCAAGAGAATAAATGAGCATCAAAGCTCTAATAGAAAATTGACTCAATCATAGTGGAGAAAATTGACAGTATGCAGATGGCCAAGAAGTATGTGGTAGCAGAGGTAAAGGGTTCGTAGGTGGAAGAAACCACAGTCGACAGTGCCAGGTGCTACGAAAATCTAAAAAAAAACTTAATTGATGTTCAACAGAGCTCGGATGGCTCAAGAGGTACCTGGACACCAGAGTTTGATAATTGATGATCTTATGAAATCATGAATTTGTTTGCAACCACCCCAATCTCCAATTAACCTCGGCTAGTTGGCCTGTAGCATAATCTGTAGCGTTGTCTGGGCTAGTAGTTTTTGCAGCGCCGAGCTAGGAGCAGGATTTCAAATTTGATGAACAGTTAGAAATCATTAATGACCAAATCACAATTATCCTTTTGAAGACAAGGGTGCTAAAAACGATGAAAAGGAATGACATCAGCTTCATAAACGCAAATGATGGTAAAGAGGGAGTGTGTACAAAGATGCGCTACAAAAAAAACTAGTGAGTTGGCAGCATATTTGAAAAGGTTTGATTTGACTCCCTAACAGGTAAAGGGACAAAGTGGAGAGGTTAAAGCATATGAATGGATGGAGTGACTTGTCAGGTTTGTTGAGTCATGGGGTTGATAGTGTTAGTTGTCAAATCAAGTGATGAGTCAAGGGTGTAAACCATAAAATGGACCAAGGGTATAAACCATAGGTGTGGGTCAAATATGTGAACCAAGATCCAACCTTTCATTTATTTAAGTCATCCTAAGAAAACCATAAGGAGAAAATCAAAAAACAAACTTAAAAAAGGACTAATGGATAAAAATTAAAAACCTAAGGAGAAATTTGACCCATGACAACTTCATGTGATAACAGTTACCCCTATGGAACTTTGTGGACCTATTTGTTCAAGTGACAGTGTGTTATTCCCCCCCAAGATAATTGATTCACTATTGGGAGTGCACACGTGTTTGGATCATTGATTAATTAATAAATGGAAATAAATGGGTTTGGAAAAAGGTTGCATTGAGGAAGAAGGTGTAGTGCAACCCCTACAAAGGCACCTATAAATGAGATAATACGACCCCTTGTATGTCATGAAACTTATTGACTTGTGAATTCTAAACCCCTATCCACCTCATTATCCACTACATGACCTTGAAAGGGCATCCTTGGGAGCATCCCCTGCTTGAGGGTTTTGGTCTACCCAATAGGCATTTTATGACACTACTCCCATACCTAAACTTCGTCAATTGTATAGGGTCTTGGAGAAAATGTTTAATTTGATGAGGTAGTATTGATGCACATGTTTAGGTGCCTTGTTTACTAGATGTGGTTTTCATTTGCCATGATATTTTGACTTGAGGAGGGTGTGCCTATTTGTTTTGTAGGACCTTGTTTGGTGGATAGTTTTGGAGGAACAAGCCTAGCTTGGGCTTCCATGGGGATTGAAGTCCACAAGTTGGCTACCAAGGGCCCACATACCTGATCAAAGGCGTAGAAGACACCTTGGAAGAGATAACCTACTTGTCACATGTCAAATGACTTGCCTATGAGAGGAAAAATGTCACTTCTTGAGGCTTGACGTCACATAGGGCTAGGGTTTGGTAGTGATAGAGGTGTTTCTCATTTACACATGGAACATTTTGAAGGAAGGAGGTTTTGGACCATGAAGAAGAGGCTTAGATGAGTGACATGTGGCCTTTGGAGGCCTATCCATGCTTCCCCAACTCCAACGACTTGCTACAAGTGTCAAAACGTCTCCCTAAAGGGGTGGCATCATCTTATTTTACGGTTTCTAAATGTGCTAAAGTGGAAATTAAATATGGTTATTTGGTTTTAAGGGTAAGATAAGTGTTTTTGACACCTTATCTTATGTTTTACCCTTTGAATGTGGAAAAACTATGTTTTAGAGTTTTAGTATGTTAAAATAAATGTAGCTGCAAGAGACATTCTCCAGGAAGATGGAAAACACCCTAGTTGAGATCTAGGGCCCCAAGTACACTCCTGGGGTTCTTGGTTTGGGACCAAGCACTTAGATCCATGGAAAAAGACCCTAGTGAGGACCCCCGGTGTATTTTTGGGGTTCTTGGTCAAGGACCAAGCAGTTTTATGATATAAGTCCCTAGATGTGTTCTAAGGCCCCTAGATGTGATCCAAGAAATCCTTTCTTGGTACTTCGATTGATCCTTGGTTGTGTACCTTGGTACATAAGACCCTAGTTGTGATCTAGGGCCCCAAGTTGTGTTCTGAGGTATCCTGGTCTGAGACCAGACAGTTTCTTGGTTAAGTACTTGTTATCGTTCAATTTGTACTTGCCCAAAATCCAAAGGAAAGTGAACAATAAATTGACGTAACAACAGGTTGTCCTATCACTGTCACCTAAACAATAAACCTCTTTCTATTTAGGGGTAGTATCCCAGGGGAGACATCCCCGGTGACCTAGGGGTTTGAGAAGGCAAAGGTAATAGTATCAAGAAAGTTCTTCCCCTCTCACAAGTCACTCTGATCAGAAAGTCCAAAAGGTTTTAATAAGATGAAGCAACGATTTTCTTAAATGTACCTGCCAAGAACAAGACAACAAGAAAAACACTATTTGCAAGTACCAATTGATGTTAGTGCTTCATAATACCATGGACTTTGACTAAAAGCAATAAGCTGATATAAAAGATGAACCAACATAAATATTTATAACATCAACGTATATATAATAATAGCTTCACAAGTATGCCTTCAATAAGTTTCAATAATGACCAAAAATGATAACCTAAAATTGGCAATATGCTATTATTTGTCAGAAGCAAAGAAGGCAATGTAAAATCAGCTCTAACTCTTGATTTTAGATGTTTTTACTATTGTTATATATGGATGTAGCTTTCTTTTGGAACAAAAACAAGATAGTTAGTAAGTTAGCTTAATCTAAGGTTAGGAGTGGTTAGTAGAGATCTTGTAGTAGATAGTTTGAAGGTTGTTTTCATCAATCAATCAATTGTAAGGTGTGAACTAGTTCCTTTAGGGTAAATGGACTCACTTTTGCAGTGGAAATATTAGGGTAGATAAATGATAATGAGTGAGATAAAGACAAGAGGGAGGATGGTTGAGGTGTTAGTAACCTAAGGCCTCAATCATCCAAAAACCTAGAAGGAAAAAAGCTATTAGGAAGTAGGTAACCCTAGGTCCTAGCAGTTTTCCTTCTTCTTTAGGTCAAGATTGAAATAGAATAAAATCTTAATGAAGAAATAGTGCTAGAGTGATACAAAGTTAGGGCTCTAGCATATGCTTGAATGGAGGTGTCTTCTAGCAAAATCAAGTAGGTGGAGAGCTATTAAGAGAAGGACAATAACATGTGTTTTTCTACTAGGGCTTCACACTAGCAATTTCATAATCTCAAAAATGAAAATTAAAAGATACCATAACTATTCAAAGAAATAATGATTGAATATTTATACTTACATTCACCAAGAATAATCTAGTCACAAGCCCTAGTTGAATACTTTCCACCATGAAAATGCAAAAAATCACCAATAAAACCTCCCTCCACGAGTTGTGCACCACTTAGTTAAGCCAATAACCCTTAAAAGAGGCCAAATTTCAGACCTCACACTCGTGTGAGTGAAATATGATGAATAAAATTGAGATTTTGATCTCTTATTTATACAATACAAATGACCTTTAATTACATTTTAGGTCAAAAAAGGTTGACATGGCCAGTTTACATGAAAATTCCAGTTTTACATAAAATTGACAAATAAAACCCGAAATTCATCTTTTTAGGGTGACATCATGCCCCTCCAATAAAGTATTGGAAAGATTGGCATGATTAGACATATCAGTGAGTATCAACAAACAATGTTGGCCAATAATATCCATCTCTTAAGATCTTGTGTGTGGTAGTACGGGAAGCAAAGTGTCCACCACAATGCCCGGAATGTAATTCTTTCAACAGCGTTGGCTTCTTCTTGGTTCAGACATATAAGGAGAAATCCATCTGGGTCCTTCCAACCAAGGCCATCCTCAGTCAAGCAATACTTCATAGCTTTAACTCTCATGGCCCTTCTTTTATAGTCTACTAGATGGTCTGGGCACGATAAATTCTTAAGGTAGTATATTATGTCGGAATACCATTCATTATGTTCTAACTCACTTGCTACCATGTTTATTTTTTCACTTTCTCCCATTTGTATGGCCTTTTGGTTGCTTTCAGTTATCATTTGGGCTAAACCTTGTCCCTTTACAATCTTGGTCGGATTTATTTCTAAATTATACTCTTGGATCTTGGAAACCCACTTACCTCTAGTAACCATACAATCTTGTTGTGATAAGACATCTTTTACTGTTGGGTAAGGGACATAAGCCTTAATATTATTATAACCCACGTAGTTTCTAAAGTGCTTAAGGGATTTTACTAAAGCATAAGACTTCTTCTCAGTAATTGAATAGTTCATCTCTGAATCCCTAAGGAATTTACTCATGAAAACGATGGGGTGTTCATGGTCGTAAACATCTTTCTGCAACAAGACACCTGCAATAGTATCTTGAGAGGTAAAAGAGAATATTATGAAACCATGTGAATAATCAGGACTAACCAGAACTAGAGCTTGAGAGATGGCATGTTTTATGTCTTTAAATGATTTAATGGCCTTGTCATCCCACCTGAACACCGTGCCCTTTTTTAGTAATGCATTCATGGGTTTTGTTCTTTCAGCAAAGTTTGGGACAAATCTTTGAATGAAGCTTATTTTTCCGAAAAAGGATTGTAGAGATTTTTTGTTAGCGGGGGGGTGTACATCCTTGATAGATTGGATCCTTTACGGGTCTATAGAAATCCCTCCTTCTGAGGCTATGTGTCCCAATAGTTTCCCCTTATCTATCTCGAAAATAGACTTCTTAGGGTTCAAGGAGATACCATACTTACATCTTTCAAAAACAATTTTGAGGTGTGAGATGTGGTCTCTCCTTTCCTTTGATATGAAAGTGAGGTCATCTTGGTAAATTTCTATGATTTTCTGAATGAGATCCCTAAAAGCAAAGTCTATCTCTCTTTGAAAGGTTGCACCTGCATTCATAAGGCCGAAAGGAATTCTTAAGTACATGAATGTTCACCATGGTGTGGTAACTGTCGTTTTAAGTTGGTCTTCTCTTTTGAGTAACACTTAGTTGTATCCAGAAAATCCATCTAGCATGGACATCATGCCTGCCCCTGTAACCCTTTGTAACAAATGTTCCATATTTGGGAGGGGGTAGTTTTCTTTCAAGGATAGTTGGTTAAGGTTTCGGAAATCTACACACAAGCGAATATCACCACTTTTCTTTCGAACAACTACCAAATTTGACATCCGTGATGAATATCTAATGGGAGCTATGATACCAGCATCAACCATATTTTGGAGTTCCTTTTGTATCTGATTTCCCAACTTCGGGTTAATATGTCTTAACTTTTTTCAAAAAGGTTTGGCTCCTTCTGTCAAAGGTATAGCATGTTGGATGACATCACCCCTATAAGCCTTCAGCTCATCATAATTCCAAGCAAAGGTATCTTTGAATTCTCTTATGAGGTCTAGTATCTCATATATCTCCTTCTCAGTAGTACCTTTCCCTATTTTGACCATTCTTGGATCCATTTCAGTGTCGATGTTGAATTCTAAGGCTTCATTTGTTTGTTTCTTGGGGTTTCTTCCTTTGTAAACATCGTATTTGTCAAATGGGTGTTCTAAAGGGACACACCCTTTTGGAAAAGTGTTATTTTGTAGGTTTACTACATCTAGGTCCATGGAATCAGCCATGAAGTTTACTTGTGAATCTGTGAATTCTCTACTTTTTTCCTTGATTCTAAGGATTTGGTCATCATCTTCAAATATTTGCTAATGTTCCAAGTTATCTGGGATCGACGGTCTAAACAAGACTTCCATTTTGCACATGTTTTGGAGGGGAGCATCACAAGGTTGTAAGGGGTTTTTTCCTTTGTAAACATCGTATCTGTCAAAGAGGTGTTCTAAAGGGACACACCCTTTTGGAAAAGTGTTATTTTGTAGTTTTACCACATCTAGGTCCATGGAATCAGCCATGAAGTTTACTTGTGAATCTGTGAATTCTCTACTTTTTCCTTGATTCTAAGGATTTGGTCATCATCTTCAAATACTTGCCAATGTTCCAAGTTATCCGGGATCGACGGTCTAAACAAGACTTCCATTTTTCACATGTTTTGGAGGGGAGCATCACAAGGTTGTAAGGTGGATGTCGAGACATCCAAGGCATCTGCCACATAATTTTCTTCTCGGGGAACTGCTTTGATTGACACTATCTTAAAGGATTTGGCAATGGATCTTGCGAAGTCATGATACCTTTTCAATCTTTCATTCTTAGCAGCGAATTCTAACAACACGTGTGATATTATTAAGTATGAATGTCTTATAACCTTCAAGTGTGTGACACCTTTGTCGATTTCTAATTTGAGGCCTATAATCAAAGTTTTGTTTTCGGAAATGTTGTTTGTACAGTGATACTCAAGTATATAGGAGTAATTGAAAGTTTCCTTGGATGGGGTTGTCAGGACACTACCTTCTCTCGAACCAGAACTCGAATGAGCTCCATCAAATTCCAAAGTCCATATTCCCCTAGGTGTTTGGGTAAACTCATCCTCAGAATTTTCCCCTCGGATAAACCAACTTTCAATACCATTGTTTACACAAAGGAGTTGATTATTAGGTTCCTCGGGAGTTTCTATAAGGCAGCCTGCGACAGGTTCTCTATGAAGGGTAAAGAATCCTCCTTCGAGGTGAGTTATGACAGCTTTGGACCTTTGGTCTTGGAAGCTTTCGGTCAAGTTTTCTATCAGGTCCTTACGAAGTAGGATTCCCCAGTTGCTTAAGGTGTCTATCACTAACACATCAATAGTGAAAGGGGCATCAAGGAAAGCATGGAAGGAAATGATAGGGTCCTTAATGATGCCTTGTGTAAAACCACCTTACGTGTTTGGATGTGATACACTTAGGCCTAGTTGGTGCATAACCCTTTCGGTCATAATGTTTCTAGGGGTATCTGGGTCAAACACACAATTATGGAGAAGGAAATCATTAATCTGGAGGGTTACATAAAAGGGTGCAAGTTCTCCATATTTTGTTCCCATGTTCCCAACTTGGTAGACAACAGGGAAATCCTCTTCAAAATTGTCTTACTCGTCGATTTTCGAAAGGGAGTATTCAATGTCTTCAACCTTAAGGTTCCTAAATGTGTCTTGAGTGGGTTTCAAATCCTCAAGAGACTCATTTTGTTGAGAGAACAAGGAAGCATCTTTCATGTTTGAGAAACATGTGCTCCATTTTCTAGGGAAAGCACTATATTATACCTCTAGGATCTCTGGGAGGTTATGCTTCAGCTCTACATGCTCTCCTCATTTGGTTCCCAGATGTCATTATCGTTCAAGAGATTAATCTGATGGATGGAATTTTTGAACCTAAGGTTCTCCTCAATTTGGAAAACAACCTCTTGGGCCTTTTTGATGCAGGAGCATTGTAAGCAGCCAAGCAAGCAACGTAAAAGGCAGAAGACAGCTAGAAGACCACTAGCGCACATTTTTGAAATGTTTTTGAAATTTAATGAGCAGACATTTATGTAATGGTTAAAGGGAAGCGTACTTGCATGTTGTATACAGATCTTGAGTGATTCTCTCTCATCTGTAGAATGTAGAGGCATTGATGCATAGTTAATAAAAGTAGGTAGGTTTGAATTATAGATTAGACAGTTTAGAAGAGCAGGAGGGAAAACGGATATAGACACCCTTGTCTTTGTATTATGATATTCATTAAAACATTAGCATAGAGTTGTAGAAGAGGGCTATAGTAGAGAGTTGTGGAGGAAGATCCATGTACAGGAGCTTGAAGTAATATAAGAATCTTTGAATCAAATTTCATGGTGTTATGATGTTTTCTGTTTATACAGGGTGAATGGTATGATTACAGTTGGTTTATTCTCTATGTTATGCATTTTCTTTAATATTGTGTTGTATGTATGATTTCATGTTGGATATTTGAAGTCTGAGAGAGAGAGAATGAGTTTCAATTGTTTCTCTTCCTGAGTGAGAAAATTTCCTGCAAGGACTGTAGTGAAGCATCCACAAGGAGTGCGTTGACCAAGTTTCAAAGTTTACCTCTGGAAGCTCAGGAGGGATACCGTTGTTCTCATTCCAACAGAAGTGCAAGTGAAGCACAAAATATGTGCAAGGTGTGCGCAGGCTAGTCGAGGCTTTAGAATTGATCAACTAAGGTTGAAATATTGAAGGACCATTGTTGCATAAGGCAGACAAAGTCGAGGAATCAAATACTTGGAAGTATTTGAAAGATTGTCGCAAGAAGTGCGTGTAGGAGTCCTCTTGAGACTCAAGTTTGCAAGTGAAAGCTTAGGAGGGTCAGTGCCTTCGAAGTATTAAAAGGGAGACAAAGCGAAGTCACTTTGCAGAGGCCAAGTTCAGACGAGGAACGTTGGTTCATCTCGCAGAAGTCTGCAAGGAGGAAATCGAACGGTCAGAATTCTCCGTGGAGAATTCGCGAAGTCGCGAGGACCGAAGGATTCAAAGAAGCTACAAAGAGGTTAAGCATTGGATGAATCCACCCTTCGGGAGGTAAGGATCAACAAGGACCGTTGATCGTGGTCAGTTTGGGCTGTCAGATCATTCTGCGAACTCGGAGTTTGTGAGTTTGGGAGTGGAAGGACAAACTCTTGGAGTAGAGAAGTTGCGAGTTGCGAGAAGTAGAGGAAGAGATCCAGACCGTTGGATCCAAGCCGCGGGAGAACCGTCAGATCTAAATCTTCGAGGGCATCACATATCGTGAGTTCGGAGGATAGACCAAATCCTTTGGTTGTGCGAATTCCCGAGTAGCGAGAAGTAGAAGCAACCATCGGATCAGAACCTCTTCGCTATATCGTGTATCGGGGTTTCGGAAGTTGGGAGGAATCAGTTTCGACTACAGAAATCGCAAACTTGCGAGTTGCGAGGGCTCGTGCAACACGCGACACGTCCATTTGGTGGGAACCACATGGCTGACAGGTGGCGTGACGATAAGAAGTCCGGAGAGAGGGAGAAGAGTGACAGGTGGAAAGAATCCACATCAGAGCCGAGGACAGTTGAGAAGACAGGCGACGTGCCTTCATCAATAGGCGGTGTCAATACCCGTTGACCGTCTCAGGGTTTCGAAGGTTGAAGAGCTGGAAGCCTTACATCAAGATTCACAAAGTCACAAAGTCTGAAACTCCTTATCGACGAAAAGTCTCGTTTGAAGCCAGTCTTTTGCTGAACGCATCGGGTTTCAGAAATTCTGCATTTCGGGGTTCGGTAGGTTGAAGAACCGGAAACTCGACAACAAGAATCGTGAAATCGCGAAACCCGAAGTCTCAGTTCAACGAAAGGCGCGATCTTATTGTGGTAAGGAGATTAGGGTGATGTCGTATGTTTAACCACGCGGGCATACTCATAAGGACCCATGGAAAAACACCATTGTGTGTGTGAGGGATTCCCTGTGGGGAAAATCAAAGAGTCAATTAGACTCAGGAGGGAAAATTTAGAACGATCCTGAGTGGATCTCAGCCCGAGGGTTTGGGGGTCTGCATCAAATTTGGTATCAGAGCTTGATTTTGTCTGTATATTTCAAGAAGAGTAAGCTAGAGGAAAAGGCGTAGTCTGATACACATAAAGTGTGGTATCAGAGCTTGACTTTGTTTGTATATTGCAGACAGAGGAAGCAGGAGGAAGGAAAGTACTCTGATACGCATCAAATTGGTATCAGAGCCCAGAAAAAGTTCTTTGTTTTATGTAGAAGAGAAAAGAGGAACATTTTATAGCCATGCCGACGAGAAGAAGAGACAGGTCAATGCCAATGCCTGATCCAGCAGTGGAAAGAGAGATGTGTGAACTACGTGCCAGGCTTGATGCCATGGAGATAGCACAGAGGCGCACAATTAACGTTGGAGATATCAGCGTACCTGAAAGTGAAAATGAAGATGGACACGAAGGAGAAGAAGTCACAGTCAAGGATGTTGCAGATGAACGCCTATTCAGGGTTGTTGCAAGGATAGGTGCCAGAGAAAAAATGGACATTCCAGTGTATGAGGGAAACCTGGATGTTGAAGAGCTTCTAGACTGGATTAGAGCTCTAGATAAATACTTCGACTATGAGGATGTCGAGGAAGATAAGAAGGTAAAACACGTTTTCACTAGACTTAAAGGGCATGCATCACTATGGTGGGATTAACTGTAGGCTAACAGACGTTGCAAAGGCAAGCAGAAAATTAAAAGTTGGGATAGAATGGTTGCAAAGATGAAGGCCAAATTCATATCCAAGGATTATCAAATCACTATGTTTTGAAGGATGCAAAATTTGAAATAGAAGTTGATGTCAATGAAGGAACACACTGAAGAGTTCTACAAGATAAATATCAGAGCAGGTCATCGGGAAAGCGATGATGAAAAGGTTTCCAGGTACATGAATGGTTTGAGATACGACATCCAAGATGAGATGAGCATGATAACCCTTTGGACTGTAGAAGATGCTTATTAGATGGCTCTGAAAGCTGAAGAGAAGCTGAGCCGAAAACAAGGTCAAAGAGGCTGAGGCAGAAGTCAAGCCAGAGGCAAAACAATCGCCCAAGACAGAACTCAGAAATCTAAAGAAAAATGGAAGAAACCTCAAACTCAACATGAGAGAGGAAGAAGTTCACAGAGAGAGAAGTATGCCGATAGAAATACTTTTCCTCGAGCTAGAGGAAGAGGAAGAGGCAGAGGAGGTGAAGTAAAATTCTTTGTCTGTGGGAAGATCGGACATAAATCTTATGAGTGTCCAGATAGGAAGAAAGAAGGTGGTGAAACTCACATTGCCAAAGCACATGGACAGAATGTTGAGGTAGAAGATGTTGAGAGCGGAAGATCCTTGATGATGAGGAAATTTCTCTTAACGCCAGAGAAAGAGGTAGAGAACTCAGCCCAAAGAAACATTATGTTTAGGACTACTTGCAAAACCAAAGATAGGGTATGCAAGGTTATAGTGGGCAGTGGCAGCACAGACAATCTCGTTTCTACAGAGATGGTAGAAAAGTTGGAACTGGAGACTATTGTACATCCAAGCCCATACATAGTTTCGTGGCTACAAAAAGGACATCAGGTAAATGTCACTAAACAGTGTTTAGTTGAATTTAAAATAGGAGGATATAAAGATGAAATATTATGTGATTTCATTCCCATGGATGTTTGTCATCTATTGTTGGGTAGACCATGGCAGTATGAAAAAAATGTGATTCATGATGGGAGAAAGAACACATACACCCTGGAGAAGAATGGGAGAACGCACATGTTGTTGTCGATTAAGGATAAAGAAGTGAAACCAGAGGTGAGAAACACTGTACTTCTCATGAGTGGGAAGGAACTTCTTAAAGAGGTTAAGAAGAAGGAAGACTAGAATTGTTTTGACCAGTACAAGAGTGGATGATTTACCAGAAGAAATCCAAGAGTTGTTGGAAGAGTTTGCTAATATAGTAGTGGATGAACTACCTTGTTCGTTGCCACCGATCAGGAGTATAATCCATCACATTGATCTTATACCTGGAGCCAGTTTACCAAACAAAGCCGTGTACAGGTTGATGCCGCAGGAAAATGAGGAAGTCAAGAGACAAGTCCAGGACTTAATGGACAAAACATTGATTCGTGAGAGCTTGAGTCCATGCGTTGTTCCAATAGTTCTCATCCCAAAGAAATATGGAAGCTGGAGAATGTGTACAGACTCAAGGGCGATAAATAAGATTACCATTACCAAGGATGGATTATTTGATGGATTTCTTGAGTGGAGAAAGATTTTTTTCAAAAATTGATTTGAAAAGCTGGTATCATCAGATTCGTATGAGGGAAGGTGATGAATGGAAGACAACATTCAAGACGAATGAGGGGTTGTATGAATGTCTTGTCATGCCATTTGGTTTAAATAATGCACCCAGTACTTTCATGAGGTTGATGAATGAAGTCCTGAAGGATTTCATTGGGAAATTCATCATCGTATATCTTTACGATATATTAATTTTCAGCAAGACAAAAGCATAGCACTTAAAGCATTTAGTTGCAGTAATGAGGAGATTACAACAAGAGAAATTGTTGATTAATATGAAGAAATCATCATTTATGAGGACATAACTCATTTACTTGGGTTTTGTTATCTCTACAAATGAGTTGAAGATGGATCCGGAAAAGGTAAATGCGATTAAGAATTGGCCATCACCAAAAAATGTGTTTGAAGTACGAAGCTTCCATGCTTTGGCTAGTTTCTATAGGAAATTCATCCGAAATTTCAGTGGGATTAGCACACCAATGATGGATACGATGAAGAAAAGACATAAATCTTTCCACTGGACAGAAGAAGCAGAGAAGAGTTTCAACCTGCTGAAGAAGAAAATCATGGAACAACCAATTCTGGTTTTGCCCGATTTTAGCAAGACATTACAGGTCAAGTGTGACGCGATTGGATTTGCAATAGGAGCGTTCTTGAGCCAAGACGATAAGCCGATCACATACTTCAGTGAAAAACTGAATGAAGCGAAGATCAAGTACTCAACATATGACAAAGAATTTTATGCAGTCATACAAGCGTTGAAGAAATGGAGACATTATTTGGTTCCTAAAGAGTTTGTTTTGTACAGTGATAATCATGCCTTACAATTTGTGACTCAATAGGAGAAGTTGAACCAAAAACATGTTAAATGGGTTGAATTCATGTAGAATTATACTTTTTTAATTAAGCATATTTATGGAACTGCTAACAAAGTTGTTGATGCTTTGAGTAGGAAATATTTGCTTATGCAGGAATTCAGAGTCAAAACTTTGGGTTTTGATAACCTCAAAGAAATGTATAAGGATGACCCAGATTTTAAGGAAGCGTATGAGGCCTCTGAGAATCCAATTCTCAGGGGAAAAAACCAATGGAACAAATATATGATCCATGATGGATTATTATTCAAGGGCAATCAGCTATGTATTCCAAAATGCTCCATGAGGGAGACTCTGTTGAAGGAAAAACATAGTGGAGGATTGGTCGGACACTTCGTTCATGAAAAGACGTTATCAAAGTTGAATGGCTCATATTTTTGGCCAGGGATCAGGACAGATGTCAAGAAATTTGTGGACAGATGCAGAATTTGTCAACACACAAAAGGGAAAAGGAAGAACACAGGGTTATACCAACCATTACCCATACCTGCAAGACCATGGGACGCAGTGAGCATGGGTTTCATATTGGGACTGCCAAGAACGCAAAGAGGCTATGACTCAATCTTTGTGTTAGTCGATATATTTTCCAAGATGGAACATTTCATACCATGCCAGAAAACCAGCGACGCAACTCATATTGCGAACCTGTTTTTCAAGGAAGTCGTCAAACTTCACGGCTTGCCAAGGAGTATTGTTTCTGATCGAGATACCAAGTTCGTGGGACATTTTTGGAGGACTTTATGGAAGAAGTTGGGGACAAGTTTGTCGTTTAGCTCAGCGTATCATCCTCAGACGGATGGACAGACAGAAGTTGTGAATAGAAGCTTGGGAGATTTGTTGAGGAGCCTATTGAATGAACACCACAGTCAATGGGATCACATTCTGCCACAAGCAGAATTTGCTTATAATGATTCGAACAATAGAAGCACAGGCCAGAGTCCATTCCAAATTGTATATGGAATGCATCCAAGGGGATTTTCTGAATTGAAAGATTCAGAACAAGTTGAATTTAGGAGTGCTAGTGCAGAGGACTTTGCAGAAACAATGAAGGAGCTTCACAGCCGAGTTAAGGAGAGATTACAGAGTTCCAGCCGAGAATACAAGCACATAGCAGATCAACACATGCGAGAACTTCAATTTGAAGTTGGTGATTTGATTCTTGCACATCTGAGTAAGGAAAGGTTCCCAAGAGGAACATATAACAAACTGAAGATGAAAAAGATTGGACCATGTAAGGTCGTAAAGAAATTTGGGGCAAACGCATATGAGATTGAATTACCTGATGGGATCAGAATTTCACTGATATTCAATGTTGCAGATTTGTACCCTTACAAAGATGAAGAAACAGGAGCAGAGGATGAACAGACAGAGGTTCAGTGGACCAAACAAATGCCTGTAGCTGAAAAGCCACAGATGGAAAGTATCATTGACAAGAGAGTCAGCAGGAAGACCAGGAGAAAAGAGTATTTCGAATAGTTGGTCAAGTGCAAGGCACATCCAGTTGAAGATGCCAGTTGGGAAGATGAAGTAGAAATTCAGAAGCATGGACAGACCGTGCAAGAGCTCATGAACAGGAGTTCATGAAAATTTTCAAGCGAGGGAGTATGATGCAAGAGCATCGTAAGCAGCCAAGCAAGCAACGTAAAAGGCGGAAGACAGTTGGAAGACCACCAACGCACATTTTTGAAATGTTTTTGAAATTTAATGAGCAGACATTTATGTAATGGTTAAAGGGAATCTTACTTGCATGTTGCAAACAAATCTTGAGCGATTTTCTCTCATTTGTAGAATGTAGAGGCATTTATGCATAGTTAATAAAAGTAGGTAGGTTTGAATTATAGATTAGACGGTTTAGAAGAGTAGGAGGGAAAACGGATATAGACACCCTCGTCTTTGTATTATGATATTCATTAGAACATTAGCATAGAGTTGTAGCAAAGCGTTGTAGCAGAGAGTTGTGGAGGAAGATCCATGTACAGGAGCTTGAAGTAATATAAGAAGCTTTGAATCAGATTTCATGGTGTTATGATATTTTATGTTTATACAAGGTGAATGGTATGCTTACAATTGGTTTATTCTCTATTTTATGCATTTTCTTTAATACTGTGTTGTATGTATGATTTCATGTTGGATATTTGAAGTTTGAGAGAGAGAGAATGAGTTTCAATTGTTTCTCTTCCTGAGTGAGAGAAGATCCTGCAAGGAGTGCAGTGAAGCGTCCGCAAGGAGTGCGTTGACCAGGTTTCAGATTTTACCTCTGGAAGCTCAGGAGGGATATCGTTGTTCTCATTCCAGCAGAAGTGCAAGTGAATCACAGAAGTCGTGCAAGGTGTGCGCAGGCTAGTCGAGGCCTTAGAATTTATCAACTAAGGTTGAAATATTGAAGGACCATTGTTGCATAAGGCGCATAGAGTCTAGGAATCAAAAACTTGGAAGTATTTGAAAGATCGTCGCAAGAAGTGCATGCAGGAGTCCTCTTGAGACTCAATTTTAAAAGTGAAAGCTCAGAAGGGTTAGTGCCTTCGAAGTATTAAAAGGGAGACGGAGTGAAGTCTCTTTGCAGAGGCCAAGTTCAGACGAGGAACGTTGGTTCATCTCGCAGAAATCTGCAAGGAGGAAATCGAACGGCCGGAATTCTTCATGGAGAATTCACGAAGTCGCGAGGACCGAAGTATTCAGAGAAGCTGCAAGGAGGTTAAGCGTTGGATGAATCCACCCTTCGGGAGGTAAGGATCAATGAGGACCGTTGATCGTGGTCAGTTTGGGTTGTCGGATCATTCCGCGAACTCGAAGTTCGTGATTTTGGGAGTGGAAGGCCAAACTCTTAGAGTAGCGAAGTTGCGAGTTGCGAGAAGCAGAGGAAGAGATCTAGACCATTGGATCCAAGACACGGGAGAATCGTCAAATTTGAATCTTCGTGGGCATCGCATATCGTGAGTTCAGAGGATAGACCAAATCCTTTGGTTGTGCGAATTCTCGAGTAGCGAGAAGTAGAAGCAACCATCGGATCATAACCTCTTTGCTATATCGCGTATCGGGGTTTCGGAAGTTGGGAGGAATCAGTTTCGACTGCAGAAGTCGTGAACTTGCGAGTTGCGAGGGCTCGTGCAACACGCGGCACGTCTGCTTGGTAGGAACCATGTGGCTAACAGGTGGCGTGACGATAAGAGGTCCGGAGAGAGGGAGAAGAGTGACAGGTGGAAAGAATCCACGTCAAAGCCGAGGACAGTTGAAAAGACAGGTGGCGTGTATTCATCAATAGGCGGTGTCAATACCCGTTGACTGTTTCGGGGTTTCGGAGTTTGAAGAGCCGGAAGCCTTACATCGGGATTCCCGAAGTCACGAAGTCCAAAACTTCGAATCGGCGAAAATTCCCGTTTGAATCCAGTCTTTTGTTGAACACATCGGGTTTCAGAAATTCGACATTTTAGGGTTCGGTAGGTTGAAGAACCGAAAGATCGACAAAAGGAATCGCGAAACCCGAAGTCCCAGTTCAACGAAAGGCGCGATCTTATTGTGGTAAGGAGATTAGGGTGATGCCGTGTGTTTAAACACACGGGCATACTCATAAGGACCTGTGGAAAAACACCATTGTGTGTGTGAGGGATTCCCTATGGAGAAAATCAAAGAGTCAATCAGACTCGGGAGGGCAGATTTAGAACGATCCTGAGCGGATCTCGGCCCGAGGGTTCGGGGGGCCTGCGTCACTTTTCCAGGCTTGTAGGTGATCGATACTTGAGGGTAAATTGTAAAGTTCCTTCTAGGGATTCTAGGCAATGATGGAGAATAGAACCTTTTGGGGAAAAAATGAGTGGAAGTTTTCTAATGAGTGTGTTGAACCAATCATTAAATTATCTGATGTCTTCATTGGTTTGTTTGCAAAATTCGAGGTATTGAGAATAAAAGAAGGCCAAGCTTTCTTCTTTACCCCATCTCTTCATGAAATCTTTTTTCAAATCTTCAGGAGCTTTGATGCTTCTACTCGGGAGACTATTAATCCAAATTCTGGCACTCCCGGTGAGTGAGTTCAAGAAAAGTCTCATAAAGGTGTCCGAGTGTTTCTATCTTAATTGATGAAATTCATACCCCTCACAAAATTTGGTCCAATGTGAGTTTCCATAAGATCCCACTTCTCCCGAGAATTTAGGTATCTGGGAATCGACCTTTTTCGGGAGATCATGTAATCCACCTTGGGTGTTAGCTAAGTACAAAGGGCCAAAAAGTTCTTCGGGATACCATTTAGGAGGAGCCATGGGGGAAATAGGAACTATAGGAGAAGAAAGTGTGTACTGACGTCCGAGACAATCTTCTTGAGATTATTAAAGGGATGAGGGGATAACCCTCAGTGGAGTCGCCATGTAAGCTTTGCAAAGTAAATTCTCTTGAGGAAAGGATTACCGAAAAGTGTCGTCTTTGAAGAGAATTGACTAAGTGTTCCCTGGAAACAACACCAAAATGTTATCGCGCAATTTGTACTTGCCCAAAATCCAATTGCAAGTGAACAATAAATTGGTGTAACAGGAGGTTGTTATATCACTCTCACCTAAACAAGACACCACTTTCTATTTAGGGGTAGTAGCCCATGGGAGACATCCCCAGTGACCTAGGGGTTTAAGAAGGCAAAGGTAATAGTATCAAGAAAGTTCCTCCCCTCTCACAAGTCACTCTGATTAGAAAGTCCCAAAGGTATTAATAAGATGAAGCAAATATTTTCTTAAGTGTACGTTCCCAGAACAAGACAACAAGAAAAACATTATTTGAAAGTACCAATTGATGTTAGTGCTTCATAAAACCATGGACTTTGAGTAAAAGCAATAAGCTAATATAAAAGATGAAGCAACATAAATATTTATAACAGAAATGTATATATAATGATAGCTTCATAATTATGCCATAAATAAGTTTCAATAATGACCAAAAGTGATAATCTAAAATTGGCAATATGCTAGTACTTGTCAGAAGCAAAGAAGGGAATGTAAAATCAGCTCTAACACTTTATTTTAGATGTTTTTACTGTTGTTATAGATGGATGTAGCTTTCTTTTGAAACATCAGCAAGATAGTTAGTAATTTAGCCTAATCTAAGGTTAGGAGTGGTTAGTAGAGATCTTGTAGTAGATAGTTTGAAGGTTGTTTTCATCAATCAATCAATTGTAAGGTGTGAACTAGTGCCTTTAGGGTAAATGGAGTCACTTTTGCAGCAGAAATATTAGGGGAAACAAATAATAATGAGTGAGATAAAGACCATAGGGAGGATGGTTGAGGTGTTAGTAACCTAAGGCCTAAATCATCCAAAACCCCAGAAGGAAAAAAGCTACTAGGAAGTAGGTAACCCTAGGCCCTAGCGATTTTCCTTCTTCTTTAGGTCAAGCTTGAAATAGAATAAAATCTTAATGAAGAAATAGTGCTAGAGTGCTACAAAGGTAGGGATCTAGCATATGCTTCAATGGAGGTGTCTTCTAGAAAAAGCAAGTAGGTGGAGAGCTATTACGAGAAGGACAATAACATGTCTTTTTTTCTCCAAGGGTTCACACTAGCAATTTCATAATCTCATAAATGAAAAGTAAAATATCCCATAACCATTCAAAGAAAGAAGGATTGTATATTTCCACTTACATTCACCAAGAATAATCTAGTCACAAACCCTACTTGAAGACTTTCCACCATGAAAATGCAAAAAATCACCAATAAAAGCTCCCTCCAAGAGTTGCACACCACTTAGTTCAACCAATAAGCCTTAAAAGAGGTTGAATTTCAGACACTTATGTGAGTTAAAGATGATGAATAAAAATGAGAGTTTTATCTCTTATTTATACAATACAAATGACCTTTAATTACATTTTAGGTCAAAACAGATCGACATGGCCAATTTACATGAAAAATCCAGTTTTACATCAAATTGACAAATAAAACCCCAAATTCATATTTTTAGGGTGATGTCATGCCCCTCCTAGGGTGACGTTGGCCTCCCTCTTCGAACATTAGGCCTCCAAAGTGAAATTTTGGGTCTCAAAACCCCTCAGGAACTGCCAAACTTGCCAACCAAAGTCGTCCTCGTGCTAGATATCTCAACTGAATGGCGTCAAGGCTCTGAATGATGATGTCATGGGCCTTCAAGGGCCAACGTCATGGTGGGAGGGAAAGACCCCCCTAGGTCCAATCCTGCCAAAGTTCATTTGGTGGAACGTTCTCTCTTTTCTCTAGTGGAAGCCTCTGGTATCTCTTTGGCCCTAGCTGGGGTCTCAACATCCATCTGGTGGGATTTTATCCCTATGGAGGTCTGAGCTAATCATCTCCCCATATGTACCTGTCCATCAGGCATGGTCCTGCAGCAACAACAAGTACGCCCTCCATGAGCTCATAAGTCACAGGGATCATAGCAATGTCAATCACATCTAATAATCAAGTTACCCAAACATGTGCATAAAACCCCCCTTTACCAAGACAAGTGCTCAAAGACGTTATGATATTCTACAAGTCAGGTTTGGAGAGGGTTTCAGGATGTCCTATTGTGCTAATTCTCCTTAAGTGTGGGGTGTTTTTAGGTGAATACCAATCTAGGTCATGTAAATGCATGAGATGGTGTGGGGAATGTTTGGGCAAGGGGTGTGTTATCGCTCAGTTTGTACTTTAGGTTGCAAGGCTAAAGGATAAGGGTCAAAATGGCGTAACAGGGACCTACCCCACCCAATGTCACCACAATGGGGAGGTCCTTTCTATTTAGGGTGGCTAAGCCCAAGGGAGACGTCCCTGGCAATCTGGGGTTTTGAAAGGAAAAGGCTCAAAGGATTAAGGCTAGTTTCACTTTCACAGATTACCACCAAGAAGATAGTCAATTGAAGAATAACCACAGAAAAGAGGCACCTGCTTGCGAGACAAGACAACAATGACACTAGTACATGCAATAGTGGTTAACACTTCATTAATTAATGACTATTAATATTTAATGTACATGAGCATAAACATCGGTAAATATTGACGAAGTCAATGTTTGCAATAATGACAATGGCATATAATCTTACTTGTCAATAAAAACTGAATAATATAGCATCTAATGAAAATAATCAATCCTTGAATTAATCAATGCATTAAATATCATTAATTG
>JZKD02S1734780.1:8939-51680 GCA_000966675.3 Picea glauca
CAACAGTCCTCCCTAGCACCTCCCTACCACCCTGGATTATGAATATGAAATACTGAAACCTATTACAGTGATATAGTGTTCAATAACAACTTACCAGTCTCATCACTGTTCTACTACATTTCCTTGCTCTGTCTGCCTCACTGCCTTCCTGCACACATGACTTGTGCTATCTGTTCTTCTGCCTTTTATGCTCTATGTGCCATGTCCATTCACTGCATAGTTCCTCTTCTGTTCAATTCAGCTGTTGCATTCCCCTCCTTCTTCACGCATGAATCACCTTCAACAATGACAATCACAGCGACACCAACGGTAACCACAACTCTTCTCTATATGGTGTACTTATAGCTTTTGTGCTACTTGTGCATGTAATGCGTGCAATCCCTCTGCCTGCTCACACCGTGTTCATCTCCTCCACATGTTGAGTGCTCTGTCTGATCATCATGGTAACCCTTCAGCTTCTCTGGCAGTTTGCCCACGCGTTCAACATCACTGGATGTCATGCTGAGATTCCTCAACCTCTCTGGCAGTCGAGACTCTTCATCTTCTCTGTCTTAGACGAGCTTATCCTTTCTGTTTTCAGCTACAGACTTCAATCCCCTTCCATTTGTCAATCGCTTGTATCAATAATCCTCAAGCCATTGGAAGATGCCTTGAGACTCTTCATCTTCTTTGGCGATCACACTCAGTCCTCTTCAAGTCCTCTGGTAGAGATCATCATTTGTTTTAGCTGTTACACCGAGAAGCGCAAAAGTAGCCCTTCGATCTTGTTCAACTTCACCTGAACCATTGGATTAAGAATAAAGAATCTTGTGCCTGTTTTTCCATTTCATAATTCAACATTTCGGGATCCCTATGGTGAAGCTTAGCACCTCTAGCTTCTTCCTCCATCTTCCATCGATGTGCCCAATGGCTGTGACCACGCGCTTATGCATAGAGCACTTTCGCGATTTCACATTTCGTGAATCTGGAGATGAGGCATCTCGACTCTCCAAGTCGCGATCCCCAAAACCCCGAAATGGAGCTTATCTGAACTGACTCCTTCCCTTCTCGTGACCACCGATAGTGACCATAGGCTGTGCCAAAAGGCGCTTCATATTTCGTGAGTTTCCACACCATGCTTCGTTGACTCCAAGTCAGCGAAATTCCAATCGCTTGCCACTTGTCCTATGATTCGACGGTTCAGATCTGATCTTGATTCAACAACTCAGATCATATTGCTATTTCGCATATCGCGATTTCGGCGTTCTTGTGGTTATGTTTCTTGCCTCTCCAAGTCGTGATTCACGAAACTCTGAAATGGAGTCGGATCAACGGTCCAGATCACACCTTGATCTGACGGCTGCGATTAAATCATGATTTCGCATATCGTTGTTGCTAAGATGGAGGTTCTCATCACTCCAAGTTGCGATAGGCGAAGCTCCGAGATGGAGCTCAGATCAACAATCCACATTCTTGGTGATCCAACGGTCCTGATCTTTTCGCGATCACGCATCTTGTTGTTTCTTAGATGGAGATTATCGTCACTCCAAGTTGTGATAGGCGAGACTCCAAGATGGAGCTTAGATCAACGGTCCAGAACCCTTGGTGATCTAACGGTCCAGATCTTATCGTGAGTTCGCATCTCGCTATTCCTGTGATGGAGGTTCTCGTCATTCCAAGTTGCGATACGCAAAAATCCGAGATGGATCTTTGACATGCTCTGATCTTCTGCCACGCGTCCCTCTTGGATCAATAGTCAAGATTTTATCGGGACTTCGCAACTCCACGATCCTTCGTTGTGCCTGATCAATGGTCCATAATTGGCCTCGATCTAACGGTTGAGATTATTTCGCGATTTTGCATATCACGAATTTGAGAAGTTAGGGAACCCTGTTCCTTTGACTTTCCAGTCAGTGACATGATGATCTTCCGCCACGCGTCCTCTTGATCAATGGTCCACGACTGTCCCTGATGGACGACCAGGATTCCTTCACAGTTTTGGGGAGTTGGATGACTCTTGGATTTATTCGCCTTGCAACTTCACCATATCTAACAGCTATTGAGCCTTAATAGATACCCCAGATCCTACGGCCCAGATCTTCTCACGATTTTGCCACTTCATGATTTCCCTACTTCGCGATTTCATCCACCTTCGCGATTTTGTCCACTTTGCGATTTCATCACTTCGCGATTTCGCCACTTCGGTGGTGAAGAGTTTCGACACTTCAACTCCCGGTATCCGAAATTCTAAAATGGAGTTTACTCTTCCATTATCACCGCGCTACTGATCATGTTGATCTTTGCCATCACTATTCTTGCCATCAATGACAAGCTTACTCCCAACTGTAAACCTTCCAACAAATCCATTAGGAATTCAATGCATGGATCGATGAACTCCTCTATAACAACGACTTTGGGAATGGACATCCAACAGGAAGTGTGAACCATCCTAGCAGACCTATGTTGGTAAATGTATAAGACTGGTGGACAGAGGCGCGGGTGTGGGCTCATAGAATTCTTAGGGGGCTCCATGACTGGATATGCAACTAAATTGAAGAAAACATAATAACATTGAACAGTCGGGAAAATATGAGTATATAAGCAATAATCAGGAAGTGATGTGACTAGTAGTCACTAAGAGATACATCATGGAGGTAATGCGACATTAACATTGGATGTTCCCATCGAACACATCAAAATATAAGAGCGATTTGGGAAATTATGAGCTATTGGACCCCATATTTGATATGTTTTGAAGGATTATTTTATTTAGTTTTGTATCACTTTCCTTTTTATCTTTCACTCATTTACACCTTCATTGCCATATATTATCCTATTTTCACCATCATTAACCATCTTCACTCATATGAAATTCAATGACATAATAATGTTAAAAACATGAATATTCCATGTATTAATTATTATTTGGGGCATATGAGTTTGTTTTCTAACTTGTGAAATTCAACAGTTGTTGGAAATTCTACAGAATGTTGCAATTTTGCATTTGATTGGCTATTCTGGTAGTCAAAATTTCCACGCCATTCTTGACCAGATGAAGAGGAATCTCAAAAATATAAAATAAGGATTTTGTGCAGAATAGGGTCATTTAGGTGAATCATGAAAAACAATGTAAAATAAGGGGTGTATGGTTGAGATTTCCAAAAATGGTCTACCTAGCCTAAAATTCTGTAGCTAAGTGGTTTGACCAAGTGGTGACCCATATCCACAAGGCACATGGATCTCATGGGATATGTTGTTATTATCTTATTCAAACTATCTTATATCAAATCCAAGATTTGGTGGTTAAAGATCCATGTGTTTAGGATCTAGGATTTGTTAGTTGTAGATCCACTTGTTTAGGATATGGTCTCATCTTGTTGTAACTTCTTTTCCTTTTGTGAAGGAGAAGCTTATGTATAAATATGAGAGGATATCATTCATGTTGGATAGTTCATAGTTAATAGTGAAGGAGTTAGAGAGTTAGATAGTTAGAGAATTGAAGAGAAGGATCCTTGCAATTATTTTGATGCTCGAATAAATAACTTGTTGTTGCACATCGAGAGTTCTGTATTGTAGTTCTTCTTGGAAGTATATGCCAAGAGAGGTAGGGCCCTTTCTCTTTGGTATAAACTGCCAAAATAGTTTCCTTTTGTTATGTGGTGTTATTTCATTAGTTGTTCATTTCATTTATTGTTCATTCCTTTATACTCTTTCATTTATGCAAGTGTGGTTTCCCTACAAAATTCGGCATTGAAGGCTAGGTTTCTTTAGTAATAAAAAAACCAATTGATGCTCTTTCTTGTCAACCAAAGGAATGTGATTAAAAGTTGGAATACAAGTCCATTGGCCTCATTTGAATTCTGTAGACTTTCATTTCTGCAATTCCACTTTTGCAAGTGTGAACGGTCGAGTGTGGTGTGCATCAATTCATGCCTTTGAATAATTTTCATTTCGAGTTTGATCAAACTACAAGAATTAGTCAAGCTATGAAGTATCTAACTTATCATTGTAACATAGCACTTGTATCCTTCACTCTGATTCTTGGAAGTGTCTTGTCAAGCAAATCATTTTCGATTCAACTTTCTTATCTTAGAGTTAGTTTCCTACTCCTGCATATATTTTACCGGCATGTCACAAGTCTACAAACATCGGATTGATGAATTTAATGTAGCAGAGTTCGATCAATAGATCTGAATGACATTTTTGGCGCCGTTGCCGAGGATATGCTAAAGGGAATAGGAATTGGTAATTTGGTTTTCAGTCTTTTCATTTAAGAATTGATGCATGGAAAGGGAAAGCTTCTCATGCCAACAATTAACTTGGTGACAACATGATCTTAGTAGCATGAGCTCTCTGAATACATGCTTTGCTTTAAAATAGAAGTTTAATTTTTTTATTCAAGAATACCTCCCTACACTAATTCATATGCAATACGAGTATTATTAGCCAATGAGAAGCCTTCACAAATGTGCAAGGATTGTTGAGCAAAGGAAGATGTTACTCCAATAGATCTCTCAAATCCTAGCAACAACGAGGAACATATATGCATCTCAAGAGGAGAAGATCTCGACATTCAGAAGGAACATATCTAAGTCTAAGAAAGGAATAGAGGAGCAAAAGGTCCATGAACTACAAGCAAATCTTGTAATTTTTCTTGTTTCTCTTTGTAAATTTGGAGAAGAGACCAAATATGTATGTACAACATCAAATGAAGAGAAGATTTTGGAACATGAAATTGAAGGGTCTCTTGGTAGTTTGTGCCCAGATCCTTTGTGCAAGAGCCAAATATTTGAAGATCTATAACGTGTGACAATAGAGGATATGTAGGTCGATAATACTTATGAAGAAGAGAACCAAGGGAGCAATGATTATATCGAAGAATGGTTCCAACAAAAATCAGCCCAGGACACCATTTCATCCTTCAACATCTCTTGGCATCAAAGCAATTAGATCAGATGGCCCCTCATATCCAAAAAACCATCAAGTTACATTTTCCATACTTGGATATGCATATATTCCTAATATTGTTGCGCACATGGTTTCATTGGAAGTACTCCTATACTTGAGAATAGGATCTCATTTTTCTCAAGTAGGGTAGGGTAGTGTAGAAATAAATGGATAACAATAATACAAAGGGGTTGTTCTTAGATCATCACCAATATCCCACAACCTAGATCTCCTTCATACAGGGCGAACTTCTTTTTCTGTCTTTGGCTCAACTTCAGTTAGTCCTTGCAACAATTTCTTTAGCATTTAAATGATCTTTGATTGTTTAGTTACACGAACTGCATAGTGGGTGCCATAAAATCTATAAAATGCATTCTTTATTTATTTGAATAAGACTGGATGGAAACAAACATTAAAGTTCTCATTAGTCCAGAAGCCTTCTCAAGTTTCAGATGCAGTTAGATTTCACTTCATACAGATTTTTCAGCGTCTAGCATTCACATTGTCACATTTTCTCTTCAGTATCAACACTTAAATTTCTTGGCATGATTATTTCTTATGATATTCAAAGCTCCAGTTCCTGCAAAACAATTCAGATTAATCTCATTTACATCATGTTCTCTTCTCCATTTCCCCTGATTCAGCACACAAGCATCAGTCCAAATAGTCATGGAGGTAAAACCTGAGCATATCAAAGTTTGTTCAAATTTCTTCAAAGCAGTAGCAGACCAATACAAGCCAAATCTCAAACCTGATCTTTTTTTTGGAAAAATTGCAAAAACAATATAGAGAATGATCTATTCTTTATTCATTCAAATTTGTGGAGGGTTAAATGCTCGACCTATTTATGAAAGCCATGCCAAAACAAAGAAGCTATCTTTTTGGGTCTATTGTGCACAAGTGAAGGAGAATTTTGAAAAATCCCCACATGGGTTTTTTGGGGAATGAGCCCATTAGGGTTCGTTGGAGACAGTTTCCCAAAATTCTGCAGTATCTGGGAGATATGAAGGATTCTCTCAACTGATAATTTTCTAGAAATTAAGTTGCAAACGATTTTTGATTCGTGATTTGTTTTGGGAGTTAGTTTGATTCGTGAGAAATGGATCTATGAGATCTTGATCTGGATCTCCTCCACCCCGATTCAAGATCACCCAGTTTCTCTCAATACAATTGAATAAAGTTTTATGTAAGTAAAGATGTAATGAGCATGGTGGATCGAATGACAATAGAAATGGATTTTCCAGACGTTGCATCCATTAGCTCTGGTGAAGGAGAAGGTGATCATGATGAAGATGCTAAAAATATTCTTGTGAATACCGATAGCAGCGAAGACCTCGTCATTGATTAATTCAGACTGAGGTAATTCCCAACCTTAAAGAAATTGTTGAGAGTATGGTTTCTTCCAAGTATGAACGAGAGTGCTGTGAGGTTTATAGTATTGTTTGTAGAGATATCCTTGACGAGGGTTTGCAATGTCTTGGAATAGAGAAACTCAGTATTGAATAAAAATTCAAAAGACAGATTTGGAAAATTTGGAAGTGAAGATACAAAATAGAATCATGCTATAAAGATTGCATTTCAGGTTCTTTTTGCAAACGAGAAGCGCCCTTGTGTTCAAGATCTTTGAGCAACTAGGTTATATTCAGGGTACCTGCTTTGATGAGACTGCAAAAGCTATTTTGCAGCTTCTGAATTTTGTTAAGGCGATTGGAATAAGTCACTAGTCTCCGGAAAGGCTCTTTAGGATTCTCGACATGTATGAGAGCCTCCCAGCTATTATTCCATCCATTAAGTCAATTTTTTCAGACAAGTCCTGCGCCAACATCAAAGCAAAAGCCGATGCAATTTTTTAGGAGAGGCTGCAAAAAGGGGAAATTTGTTGAATTCGAAAATGTTATTCCAAGGGAAACTTTCAAGACTCTAATTCCTAGAGGTGCAATTCATCCTTTGACTCGGTATGTCATGAATTATATAAATTTCCTTTTTGATTACACATATAGTTCATATACTTTGGATTATATAAGAAAAAATGAAGCAATTCCAAGACAAATTTCTGATGAGTTCACAAAATTTCCTTAAGAAGATCGCCAAGGCGACCATTCAAACACAACACCATTGGCTCGTTGTCTTTTGTTTGTTACCTCATTGCTTGATTCATATATTGAGAGAAAATCTAAACTCTACAGGGATATTGCTTTGTCTCATCTGTTCTTGATGAATAATGTTCATTATAACATAGTTCAGAAAGTTAAAGGATCAAATCTCATGACTCTTCTTGGTGATTATTGGATTAGAAAACACAGTTGGTAGGTTCGTCAATATGCCAAAAATTATCAAATATCTGCTTGGAGAAAGGTATTATCTTTCTTAAGAGATGAAGGAATCTATATTGGTGGAAGCTCTTCCACCAAAGTTTAAAAGGATGCCCTCAAGGATAGGTTCAATAGCTTCAATGTTGTATTTGAAGAGGTGTACAAGAATCACACAACTTGGTTTGTTCTAGATACTCAGCTCCAAAAAGAGCTGTGCATCTCTATTGAAGAGAAATAGCTTCCAGCATATTGATCCTTCACGAGGAGATTTAGGATTCACTTGGAAGGTGAAAAGTATAGTATGGACTACCATGTTGTGTGGTTGGAGGAATTCAGAGGAAACCAACAATGCACATTGTGCATATAGCTGTGGAAATGGCACATATTACAAAGGTCGGAGGTATGGAAGATGTGGTGACAATTATTTCTCATATAGTTCATAATGCTGAGGTCATTTGTCCGAAATATGATAATCTTGATTGCAATAAGGTTCACAATATAAAATTTAGGCGAAAATTTTCTTGGGAAGGTACCAAAATTAAAGTTTGGCATGGAAATGTGGAGAGCTTGTCTGTGTATTTTCTAGAACCAAGGAATGGAATGTTTTGGGTTGGTTACATCTATGGCCGTAAGAATGATGAAAAATGTTTTGGATTTTTTTCCATGCATTCCTTGAGTTTTTGCTTCAAAATGGATTGCATCTATGACTAGTGCACCAGTTGCATGGTTATTTCAGGAGAATTATAAGCCTGGTTTCCTTGTGATGCTTANTGTGGTTTCCCTACAAAATTCGGCATTGAAGGCTAGGTTTCTTTAGTAATAAAAAAACCAATTGATGCTCTTTCTTGTCAACCAAAGGAATGTGATTAAAAGTTGGAATACAAGTCCATTGGCCTCATTTGAATTCTGTAGACTTTCATTTCTGCAATTCCACTTTTGCAAGTGTGAACGGTCGAGTGTGGTGTGCATCAATTCATGCCTTTGAATAATTTTCATTTCGAGTTTGATCAAACTACAAGAATTAGTCAAGCTATGAAGTATCTAACTTATCATTGTAACATAGCACTTGTATCCTTCACTCTGATTCTTGGAAGTGTCTTGTCAAGCAAATCATTTTCGATTCAACTTTCTTATCTTAGAGTTAGTTTCCTACTCCTGCATATATTTTACCGGCATGTCACAAGTCTACAAACATCGGATTGATGAATTTAATGTAGCAGAGTTCGATCAATAGATCTGAATGACATTTTTGGCGCCGTTGCCGAGGATATGCTAAAGGGAATAGGAATTGGTAATTTGGTTTTCAGTCTTTTCATTTAAGAATTGATGCATGGAAAGGGAAAGCTTCTCATGCCAACAATTAACTTGGTGACAACATGATCTTAGTAGCATGAGCTCTCTGAATACATGCTTTGCTTTAAAATAGAAGTTTAATTTTTTTATTCAAGAATACCTCCCTACACTAATTCATATGCAATACGAGTATTATTAGCCAATGAGAAGCCTTCACAAATGTGCAAGGATTGTTGAGCAAAGGAAGATGTTACTCCAATAGATCTCTCAAATCCTAGCAACAACGAGGAACATATATGCATCTCAAGAGGAGAAGATCTCGACATTCAGAAGGAACATATCTAAGTCTAAGAAAGGAATAGAGGAGCAAAAGGTCCATGAACTACAAGCAAATCTTGTAATTTTTCTTGTTTCTCTTTGTAAATTTGGAGAAGAGACCAAATATGTATGTACAACATCAAATGAAGAGAAGATTTTGGAACATGAAATTGAAGGGTCTCTTGGTAGTTTGTGCCCAGATCCTTTGTGCAAGAGCCAAATATTTGAAGATCTATAACGTGTGACAATAGAGGATATGTAGGTCGATAATACTTATGAAGAAGAGAACCAAGGGAGCAATGATTATATCGAAGAATGGTTCCAACAAAAATCAGCCCAGGACACCATTTCATCCTTCAACATCTCTTGGCATCAAAGCAATTAGATCAGATGGCCCCTCATATCCAAAAAACCATCAAGTTACATTTTCCATACTTGGATATGCATATATTCCTAATATTGTTGCGCACATGGTTTCATTGGAAGTACTCCTATACTTGAGAATAGGATCTCATTTTTCTCAAGTAGGGTAGGGTAGTGTAGAAATAAATGGATAACAATAATACAAAGGGGTTGTTCTTAGATCATCACCAGATATCCCACAACCTAGATCTCCTTCATATAGGGCAAACTTCTTTTTCTGTCTTTGGCTCAACTTCAGTTAGTCCTTGCAACAATTTCTTTAGCATTTAAATAATCTTTGATTGTTTAGTTACACGAACTGCATAGTGGGTGCCATAAAATCTATAAAATGCATTCTTTATTTATTTGAATAAGACTGGATGGAAACAAGCATTAAAGTTCTCATTAGTCCAGAAGCCTTCTCAAGTTTCAGATGCAGTTTTGGAGGTAAAACCTGAGCATATCAAAGTTTGTTCAAATTTCTTCAAAGCAGTAGCAACCAATACAAGCCAAATCTCAAACCTTATCTTTTTTTTTGGAAAAATTGCAAAAACAATATAGAGAATGATCTATTCTTTATTCATTCAAATTTGTGGAGGGTGAAATGCTCGACCTATTTATGAAAGCCATGCCAAAACAAAGAAGCTATCTTTTTGGGTCTATTGTGCACAAGTGAAGGAGAATTTTGAAAAATCCCCACATGGGTTTTTTGGGGAATGAGCCCATTAGGGTTCGTTGGAGACAGTTTCCCAAAATTCTGCAGTATCTGGGAGATATGAAGGATTCTCTCAACTGATAATTTTCTAGAAATTAAGTTGCAAACGATTTTTGATTCGTGATTTGTTTTGGGAGTTAGTTTGATTCGTGAGAAATGGATCTATGAGATCTTGATCTGGATCTCCTCCACCCCGATTCAAGATCACCCAGTTTCTCTCAATACAATTGAATAAAGTTTTATGTAAGTAAAGATGTAATGAGCATGGTGGATCGAATGACAATAGAAATGGATTTTCCAGACGTTGCATCCATTAGCTCTGGTGAAGGAGAAGGTGATCATGATGAAGATGCTAAAAATATTCTTGTGAATACCGATAGCAGCGAAGACCTCGTCATTGATTAATTCAGACTGAGGTAATTCCCAACCTTAAAGAAATTGTTGAGAGTATGGTTTCTTCCAAGTATGAACGAGAGTGCTGTGAGGTTTATAGTATTGTTTGTAGAGATATCCTTGACGAGGGTTTGCAATGTCTTGGAATAGAGAAACTCAGTATTGAATAAAAATTCAAAAGACAGATTTGGAAAATTTGGAAGTGAAGATACAAAATAGAATCATGCTATAAAGATTGCATTTCAGGTTCTTTTTGCAAACGAGAAGCGCCCTTGTGTTCAAGATCTTTGAGCAACTAGGTTATATTCAGGGTACCTGCTTTGATGAGACTGCAAAAGCTATTTTGCAGCTTCTGAATTTTGTTAAGGCGATTGGAATAAGTCACTAGTCTCCGGAAAGGCTCTTTAGGATTCTCGACATGTATGAGAGCCTCCCAGCTATTATTCCATCCATTAAGTCAATTTTTTCAGACAAGTCCTGCGCCAACATCAAAGCAAAAGCCGATGCAATTTTTTAGGAGAGGCTGCAAAAAGGGGAAATTTGTTGAATTCGAAAATGTTATTCCAAGGGAAACTTTCAAGACTCTAATTCCTAGAGGTGCAATTCATCCTTTGACTCGGTATGTCATGAATTATATAAATTTCCTTTTTGATTACACATATAGTTCATATACTTTGGATTATATAAGAAAAAATGAAGCAATTCCAAGACAAATTTCTGATGAGTTCACAAAATTTCCTTAAGAAGATCGCCAAGGCGACCATTCAAACACAACACCATTGGCTCGTTGTCTTTTGTTTGTTACCTCATTGCTTGATTCATATATTGAGAGAAAATCTAAACTCTACAGGGATATTGCTTTGTCTCATCTGTTCTTGATGAATAATGTTCATTATAACATAGTTCAGAAAGTTAAAGGATCAAATCTCATGACTCTTCTTGGTGATTATTGGATTAGAAAACACAGTTGGTAGGTTCGTCAATATGCCAAAAATTATCAAATATCTGCTTGGAGAAAGGTATTATCTTTCTTAAGAGATGAAGGAATCTATATTGGTGGAAGCTCTTCCACCAAAGTTTAAAAGGATGCCCTCAAGGATAGGTTCAATAGCTTCAATGTTGTATTTGAAGAGGTGTACAAGAATCACACAACTTGGTTTGTTCTAGATACTCAGCTCCAAAAAGAGCTGTGCATCTCTATTGAAGAGAAATAGCTTCCAGCATATTGATCCTTCACGAGGAGATTTAGGATTCACTTGGAAGGTGAAAAGTATAGTATGGACTACCATGTTGTGTGGTTGGAGGAATTCAGAGGAAACCAACAATGCACATTGTGCATATAGCTGTGGAAATGGCACATATTACAAAGGTCGGAGGTATGGAAGATGTGGTGACAATTATTTCTCATATAGTTCATAATGCTGAGGTCATTTGTCCGAAATATGATAATCTTGATTGCAATAAGGTTCACAATATAAAATTTAGGCGAAAATTTTCTTGGGAAGGTACCAAAATTAAAGTTTGGCATGGAAATGTGGAGAGCTTGTCTGTGTATTTTCTAGAACCAAGGAATGGAATGTTTTGGGTTGGTTACATCTATGGCCGTAAGAATGATGAAAAATGTTTTGGATTTTTTTCCATGCATTCCTTGAGTTTTTGCTTCAAAATGGATTGCATCTATGACTAGTGCACCAGTTGCATGGTTATTTCAGGAGAATTATAAGCCTGGTTTCCTTGTGATGCTTAGATCTCTCATTGTTGGTACTTTATTATCAAGTGTCCTTGCTGTTTTTATACTTGGTGTGCAGATTGCAATTTCTCATCTTGGGACAATGCTAAGAAGAATATTGAGGCTAGTGCATCAGATCATGCTGGGTCTTTTGGTCCAAAAGAATTTGATCCCCACAAGGTTGTTGTCATTAGTGACACCATTGTACTCTTTCATTCATATGCATGGGGACATGCAATATTTTGAGTGTGGGGGAGGGGTGGAGATGTACAAAAACATTGTTTTTCAAAATTCAAGTGATTTTGCAACCATAGAATGGATGTTATAGCCAAATTTATTTTCCCAGAGGCACTTTTTGCACAAAGATTACAAGCAGATGGGGCTGAATAAAAAATATCCGGGACATGGGTTTTTTGCCCCATGTAGAAAATTGAATAAAGAATAAACGAAATTTCCAAAAAGTTCATAATGAGGAATTTACAAGTACATCTTTGAAGCATATTTTTATATAATTCCTAGAATTTCCTGTAGGTGACTGTTTGCAAAGGTAGTTTTGCAGCTTCATTTGTGAATAGATGACAATGAATCTCAGAATTGTGCAACATGGGTTTTTTGCCCCATATGGAAAATTGAGTGACACTTGAACGAAATTTGCATAAAATACATGACAAGGAATGCATTGACATGTTTTCAAGCCAATTTGATAAAAAATATGAGAATTTTTGTAAGTAGTTACAACCATCTTTCTATAGCTAATTTGTAGCTTTGAGTGGTTACACGCATCCCATGACTAAATTACGACTTGGAGATGATTTCAAATCAGAATGAGATGCTTATCCACCTATCAACCATGATTTTCAACATTTTTCAAATTTTCATCTTTTTGTAGCCAATTTGTAGCTTTGAATGGTTGCACACATCCCAAGACTAGGACACAACTTGGAGATGATTCCAAATCGATATGGGATGTTCATCCACCTATCATCAAATATTTTCAACATTTTTAAATTTTCAAGTTTTCACACATGAATAAAAGAATTTATGTAGCAACAATTCAATAATAGTAAGCGTATTCAAATTCACCTTCAACATCAACATTAATTATCTTCTTCAACAACAATACTCTTCAACATCATCAAAAACATCAACATCATCAAACAACTTATCTAGAAACATGTCATCATTTGCAGACGTTACTCCATCTAGCATCTTTCTTTCCACATCATGCAACCATGATTTTCAACAGATCATCTTCCAGATCAAGCAAACCAGAGTTCAGTAAATGGCCCTCAGAATTTAAAGAGGTAAAGTTGGGTAAGAAAAATCTAACTTTGAGTAGTCATTTTACATAGAAATTCATGCTAATAAGCCTTTTGAAGTTTCCTTTCCACAATCCATTGCCTTATATTTTTCATTTGTTGCCCCTATTCCTAATATATTCTAAAGAACCTAAGGTAAAACTCACCTTTCCTACTCAAGTGTCTTGTCATATAAATATCAGATTCTAAAATATTTTTGTGGTCATGAAAAAACACCATGTTAAAGAAAAAGAGTTACCATATACTTGTAACCTGATTGCGAGCCTTCATCTTGTTCTCATTCATACCTTTCCAGGAACTCAAGAGCAAAAGTAACAAGAAGGCAAGAGACTATTAGTTGTGTGGGATTATCCTTGTTGCATGAGGACATGGAAGATATTGAGTATGGGGGAGATTATGGACCCTCGATTTGATATGTTTTGAAGGATTATTTTACTTAGTTTTGTATCGCTTTCCTTTTTATCTTTCACTCATTTACACCTTCATTGCTATATATTATCCGATTTTCACCATCATTAACCATCTTCACTCATATGAACTTCAAAGGCATAATAGTGTTAAAAAGATGAATATTCCATGTATTAATGATTATTTTGGGCATATGAGTTTGTTTCCTAACTTACTTGTGAAATTCAATAGTTATTGGCAATTCAGTAGTTGTTGGCAATTCAGTAGTTGTTGGCAATTCAGTAGTTGTTGGCAATTCTACAGCTGTTGGCAATTCTACGGCTGTTGGCAATTTTGCAGAATGTTGGCAATTATGTAGCTGATTGACAGTTCTGGTAGTCAAACTTTCCACTTCATTCTCTACCATATGAATAGGAATTTAAAAAATATAAAATATGGGTTTTTTGCAGAATAGGGTCATTTAGGTGACTCGTGAGGGAAATTTGCAAAACATGCAAAACAAGGGGCGTATGGTTGAGATTTCCAAAACTAGTCTAACTAGCCTAAAATTTTGTAGTTAAGTGGTTAGACCAAGCGGTGACCCATATCCACGAATTTTGGCACATGGATCTCATGAGATATGTTGTTATTATCTTATTCAAACTATCTTAGATCAAATCAAATATTTGGTGGTGAAAGATCCACATGTTTAGGATCTAGGATTTGTTAGTCGCAGATCAACTTGTTTAGGATATGATCTCATCATGTTGTAACTCCTTTTCCTTTTGTGAAGGAGAAGATTATGTATAAATATGAGAGGATATCATTCATCTTGGATTGTTCATAGTTTTATAGTTAAGGAGTTAGAGAGTTAGATAATTGAAGAAAATGATAATTGTAATCATTTTGATGCTTGATGAAAGAGCTTGTTGTTGCACATCGAGAGTTATCTACTGTAGTCCTTCTTGGCAGTATATGCCAAGAGAAACATGGCCCCCTCTCTTTGGTATACGCTACCCAAATAGTTTTATTTTTTTGTGTGGTGTTATTTCATTAGTTTTTCATTTCAGTTATTGTTCATTCTTTTATACTCTTTCATTTTTGCAAGTGTGGCTTCCCTACAGAATTAGGCATTGAAAGATGAGTTTCTTTAGTAATCACAAAGCCAGTTGATGCTCTTGCTTGCCGACCAAAGGAATGCGATTAAAAGTTGGAATATAATTCCATTGACCTCATTTGAATTCTATAGACTTTCATTTTTGCAATTCCATTTTTGCAAGTGTGATCGTCCGAGTGTGGTGTGCATCAATTCATGCCTTTGAATAATTTTCATTTCCAGTTTGATCAAGATACAAGAATTAGTCAAGCCATGAAGTAGCTAACTTATCATTGTAACATAACACTTGTATATATTTTGTCGGCATAAGAGAGAAATCAATGGTGGGATAGTCGGTTAAACATACAAGTAAATAACGCACCATGAATTAGCTAGAAAGGTACTAATAGTTGTTGGGAGTTAAGTGACTCTGATGGGTAATGATGAGACAATGACCAAAAAGGTACCAACGGTAGTTAACGAACAAAGTGATAGTGATAAGGCACATATTTCAAACTTAGAAGTTACTAAATATGAAAATATTTTATTTGGACCTCCCCGAAAACAAAGGTGATATCCGGGCTAGACAATCTGACGACGACACCTAGACTCTAAGACAAGTGACAATTGGACATGTCACCATTTTATTGAAAAAAAGGGAAACACCAAAATAATTGAAATACTACCTACTGAATTCACTCTCGACGACAGGAAATCTACACAATTTCTCGTATCAAGCATAAATGTAGGGTTGCATGTGTGCACTATTCACCCTTTCTGGACAAAGAATGACATCAAATTGTGCGAGTCTGATAGCTCCGAACTCATGAATTTTAACAACTATAAAAGGTCTGATCCAATGCATTTGTAGTTTCCTTGGATGGTTTTGATACTTACTATCATATAACAGGACTTGATCACCCTACACATCTTCGTCTTAATGTTCCTATCATGCCAAGCTTTCTGTCGATCCTTCTCCACTATTTGATGAAAATTTGCCAAAAATCGGGCTTCATTCAATGCCAAAAACTTTGTGACCCATTCCACAATTGATTCTTCATCTGTCATGTGAGTGAAATGCGCAATATATAAGCTTAGAGTGATGAAATCGGTGGGGACAACTGCTTCTTGGACATAACCTAGTTGGAATGGAGTATATTTATGTAGTTTCTTTGCAATAGTCCCATAAGCCCATAATACTGTTGGAACCCTTTCATCCTAGTCATCTCTATTTTCACAACATACTTTGGTTAATCCTCTCTATAGAATCTTGTTAAAGTCTTCAACTGTAGCATTCACTTGTGGATGATACAAGATGCTTTTGTGATGTTGGATTAGGAACTCATGGGTGAGAGTGGCTATAATCTAGCTAATGAAATGTGCACCCTGATCACTGGTCAAACTCCGAGGACATCCAAACCTAGCGATGATGTTCTAAAAAATGAATATGGTCGCTGTATCCATAGAAAAATCACGAACTAATTCTTCTTTAGCTCAATGGGTAAGATAGTTGGTAGAAGTGATAATATACCTAGATTTCAAGTGCTTGGATGGTGGATTGATCGGTCCTATGAAATAAAATGCGCATTTTTCAAATGCTTGAAGAGACTGAACACTATGTAGGGGAAAATCATCCCTGCACGATGGTTTACCAACTCTCTGACAAACATTGCATGCCATGGTATATTTGAAGACAATCGGCCACCACAATATTGCCTGTAATATTTTATGCATTGTTGCCTTACCTCCTACATGGCCTCTTACAACTCTACTATGACACTCCCACAAGATCTCCAATATTTCATGGTCAAGCACACATCATTTGAGGATACTGTCCAATCCTAACTTGTACAAATGGCCTGCAATCAACTGATAATATGCTGCATGAACCACAAGGTGTCTCTTTTGAGTTGCGAAATAACCTTCCGGGCAGACACCCATGTTGAGAAATAAGGCAATGCCAGAAAAATAATTAGGAATAGATTTAACTTTGAAAAGATATGCATCTGGAAGCCGATCATCTACAACTTTGCCACTCTCTCTTGAATCTAGTTTAGAAAAATGGTATGGACCCACTTGTAATTTACCTAACTTAACAATGAATTCAAAAGAAAACTCCTAAAACAACAACAACCATCTACAAATTTTGCCTTCCAACACAGGATTATTAACCAAATATTTTAAATAAAAATGATCAGTAAAGAATTTAAAATGGCCTCCTAACAAATAATGTCTAAAATTTTTCAAAGCATAAACCATTGCCAAATCTTCCCTTTCAGTGGTATTATAGTTGCGTTCGGCTTGAGAAACTTCCAACTAGCAAAGTAGATGGGATGATCTAGGTTTCATTCACTAAGTTGCACAAGGATTGCACCTACAACAATTCCAGAAGCATGAATTTGTACATGGAATTCTAGTTTCCAATTTGGGTATACCAAAGTAGGGGCATTACTCAATTTTTATTTGAAATATTGATCACACTCTGACTTCCAATTTCTTCAACAATTTCTCTGCAGTGATGCTGGCATAATTTCTGATAAATTTGCGACAATATCCAGTGTGGCCCAACTTTGACCGCAAATGTTTATCACTCATAGGCAGAGTCATACTTAGTATCACAACAACCTTTTGCAGGATCAACTATAACTCCTTCCATGTATACTATATGTCCTAGCATATTTCCAAATGGTACACAAAAAATACACTTCTTCAGGTTTAAATAAATTTGTAGTTGTCTGCAATGATCAAACATAAGTCAGAGTATCCCTATGTGGTCCTTCAATAGGATATACATGGTCAAGTCATCCATATACACTTTTATAAACTTATGAATAAAGTCGTGTAATGCAACAATAACTATGCCAGAGAAAACAATTAGGGCATTCTTTAGCCCAAAGGGAATAACATTATAAGAAAAAGAACCCCATTATGAAATGAAGTTAGTATTTATTTTATACTCTTCCACAATTCTAACCTGATGGTAGCCTAAGAATCCATATGTAAAAGAATAATCTTCATTGCCCGCCACTTGATCAATAAATTCATCTCTAAAATGAGTAGGAAAAGGGCTGTGTACACAAGATGAGTTAAAACTTTTGTACTCCACATAAATTTTTATATCATCAGTACCCTTATTTCTTTGGATTACAATAGAAATGATCCACTCAACCTCATCCACAGGGAAAATTATCTTGACTGCTAAAATTTGATCTATCTCCTTTTTAACCTTCTCCTTGACTCACAGGTTCTGACGGTATGGTCCGTGTTTAACTAGATCAACCCCATTCTTTAAGTCAATCTTCATTTCTCCTAAATATCCCTTAATATCTTTCATCTCTAAAAATATCTTAGGAAATAGATCTTCATACTCTTGCAGCAAATCCTGTATCTTTGTCACAGTTTGTTCATCCCAATATTCACTTATAAATGCCATCTTAGGATGCTCTTCACTCCCTATGTTTACTTTCTGCAACCTCAGAGGTTGGGTGTATGAGATGATGATATCACTTGATATGGTATCCTTGAATTCTCTCGTTCCAATGGATTCTTGAAACATCAAATGTATGAGTTCCTCCAACTCCTAAGGACCTTTAGGATCCTTATCAACTTTACTACATGCCATAGGTATTCTCACAGGGGATGGATAAAACCTATATTCAAGCAAGTATTCATGCTCATAGAAAACTGTAAGTGGATATTTAGGCTTAACCTCAGTACTAAACACCATATTCTTAATTTTTTGGAGCACAATTGTGATTTTGAGAGTCTTACCAAAGAATGATAAATCATGGAAGAACTGATTCTAAGGTGTCTTCCAACATATTGTTTGTCTTCTTGTTTCCTCGTGCATGTACCAAGCCTTAGGAATTAATCCTAGAGAATGAAAGAAGTGATGTGTCCACAAAGAGAAAGAGAGTTGTGCATCCTTCCACACTTGTAAGCAATGCACAATGTGTGCAATTGGGTTAGACCTATCATCATATATTTCCAAGGATAACATCCGACTCTTCTACTTTTGATCTTGTCCTAGATGCAGTATCTATGTCATCAAAAGGAACCGATGTTGTATAACGAGATTGAATTCATCCCAAGTGGACATAGTTTCTTTGTGAGTATTCCACCACCTGGCTGGAGAATATTTCAGGGCTAGGTCAAGTGAGAAGATTATGTGTTGTAGAGTTTCTGAGATACTTGCAGAGAATATCTAGCTAATGATGAAAATGTACACAACTTGCAAATGGTGTGAAGAGAAGACAAAAATGGAGGAAAGAATGAAAAAAATTCTATTAACCGAATGAGATAAATGATACAATACAAGTGATATACTCTATATCACACAACTAAATCACCATAGTAATCAACTAATGCACATTAAGAGTGTTCTATAGATATTTGACACACACTGCCAATCACTTGAGTCAACTTCCACCCAATCCTAGTGAATTGGCCATGCAGTCGTGCGTTAAATAGATAAAATGGAGTGAAATGATGAGAATATCACTCACACACATGGAATTTACCTTATTGGTGATGATTCCAATGCAAGTGAGCATTACTAGTGATGATCCCGAAATTAACATGCAACACTTGGTGATAAAACCAAAGTTGACATGCAACACTTTACTCAACTAGTCTAACTAGATGGTAACTTAGAGTTGACTGGAGGGTATGTGGCACCCTTGTGTGGGGGATAATATTCTCAATGAGGGGAGAATATATCAGACTAAATTACCCTCAACATAGCCAAATAAACTTAGGAAAATAAAATAAAAGGAAAATCCTAGGTGTGTGTAATATCTCCAACACCCCCCCTGAAAACTACTAGGGAGTATACATAATGAATGGGTCCCGACAATAGAGGCCATGTTAGGTACCCATGAACAATGAAACTAATGAACAATGAAATAAAGTGAGGAAAGAGGGAAAACCTCATAGGAATCCCCCTCCCCCTCTCAAAATAAAATGTATCAAAAGAAGAGAAAGACAATTGCTAGGCAACTGTGTTATTCAATCCAAGAAGATCTCACAAACTATGGAATTTTTGTTCAGTGAAAGTAATTATGAATATGTCGACAATCTACTCAGTGGAAGGGAAATACTACAAATCGATGACCCTGTCATGGACCAACTTCTTGACAAAGTGCATATGGATCTTGATATGTTTGGTTTGTTGTCTCTTTACTGGATCTCGAGTGTACTATGGTTATCACACCAGATCATAGTCGAACGGTGGAACTGAATGCCGAGCTTGGTGAGGAAGTTTTGAAGCCATAGTGCCTAGATAGTGAGGTCAATGTATCCCTTGTACTAGACCTCTACTGAAGATAAAGCAATAACTGACTTCTTTTTGCTTGACCAATAGATTCTGCTGGATCCCAAACTCAACATGTACCCAGAGGTAGACTTGCGATCGGTTCCATCACCAACCCAATCAGAATCAGTGAAGCCTATGAGATCCAACTTGAAACTTCATAGTGGATCCCATATCTGATAGTGCCTTGAATGTATCCGAGGATGCGCTTGGTATCGTTATAGTGTAACTCATGCATCTCCTGCATTTACTTGGAGACTACACCTACTACATATGATAGATCTGGTCAGGTGTGGGTGAGAGACATAAGGCTCCCCACAAGATGTCAATACAAGTTGGTGTCCACCACTAGTGTATCCCAACCATCCTCAAGTCTAATCCCAGATAAGAAATGTGTAGGTGAAAACTTACAGTCTGTCAAGTGGAATCTCTCCATGAGGTCTCGATCATACTTAGCCTGAGATATATTGATTCCTAAAGCATCTTGGCTGATCTCGAGACCAAGAAATAAATAGATTGGACCCATGTTTGTCATAAAAAATATGTCATGAAGAATTCCCTTGACTGAGGCAATCACTGAAACCGACCTACCGATGATCAAAATATCACCCACATACAAAACTAGGATGATAAGTGAGTCAATGGTCCTCAACATGTAGAAATTTGGATTGAATTTGCATCTAAAAAAATTCTTGAAGAGAAAGAAGGAGTCCATATTTTCGTACCATGCTTTAGGACCTTTCTTGAGGCCATAGATCGACTTTTTGAGTCGTCACAGTAATGATGAATTCTATATGAATATAGGTGGTTGCTCCATATAAATATCTTTTGAGAGATCCCCATGAAGAAAAACATTCTTCACGTCCATCTGATGTAATTTCCATCCCTTGGCTATTGTAATGGCAAGGGACAACCTAATAGAATGCAACTTTATATTGGAGAAAAATTCTCATCATAGTCGATCTTGTGAAGCTGTTGAAATCCCTTGGAAACCAGTCTTGTCTTATGTCTTCTCACCTATCCGTCTGTTTCCTTTTTGGTCCTATATACCCATCTGCATCTGAAAAAAATCCCATATGAAGGAAGTGAAACCAGATCCTAGGTCCAGTTCTTGAGGAGAGAGTTGTACTCCACCTGCATGGATGCTTCCTAGAAGGGGTTCCCTGCAGGCTCTCATTAGGTCTACAGGTCTGAAGAATGAACCATATAATAATGCAGAGGCATCTGTTGGAAGATTGATTGTTGTCATTGATGTCAACCCTAGTAATGGGTTTTGGACCGCAAGATTGATAAAGGTATTTGGACATGAAGGAAAATGCACATGCATATACAACACCCATGAATGGATANTGGTAACTTAGAGTTGACTGGAGGGTATGTGGCACCCTTGTGTGGGGGATAATATTCTCAATGAGGGGAGAATATATCCGACTAAATTACCCTCAACATAGCCAAATAAACTTAGGAAAATAAAATAAAAGGAAAATCCTAGGTGTGTGTAATATCTCCAACACCCCCCCTGAATACTACTAGGGAGTATACATAATGAATGGGTCCCGACAATAGAGGCCATGTTAGGTACCCATGAACAATGAAACTAATGAACAATGAAATAAAGTGAGGAAAGAGGGAAAACCTCATAGGAACCCCCCTTCCCCCTCTCAAAATAAAATGTATCAAAAGAAGAGAAAGACAATTGCTAGGCAACTGTGTTATTCAATCCAAGAAGATCTCACAAACTATGGAATTTTTTTTCAGTGAAAGTAATTATGAATATGTCGACAATCTACTCAATGGAAGGGAAATACTACAAATCGATGACCCTGTCATGGACCAACTTCTTGATAAAGTGCATATGGATCTCGATATGTTTGGTTTGTTGTCTCTTTACTGGATCTTGACAAAATTTGAGTGTACTATGGTTATCACACAAGATCATAGTCGAATGGTGGAATTGAATGCTGAGCTTGGTGAGGAAGTTTTGAAGCCATAGTGCCTAGATAGTGATGTTGATTTATCCCTTGTACTAGACCTCTACTGAAGATAAAGCAATAACTAACTTCTTTTTGCTTGACTAATAGATTCTGCTGGATCCCAAACTCAACATGTACCCAGAGGTGGACTTGCGATCGGTTCCATCACCAACCCAATCAGAATCGGTGAAGCCTATGAGATCCAACTTGAAACTTGTTTCATAGTGGATCCCATATCTGATAGTGCCTTGAATGTATCCGAGGATGCACTTGGTATCGTTATAGTGTAACTCATGCATCTCCTGCATGTACTTGGAGACTACACCTACTACATATGATAGATCTGGTCAGGTGTGGGTGAGATACAAAAGGCTCCCCACAAGCCATCAATACAAGTTGGTGTCCACCACTAGTGTATCCCAACCATCTTCAAGTCTAATCCCAGATAATAAATGTGTAGGTGAAAACTTACAGTCTCTCACGTGGAATCTCTCCATGAGGTCTCAATCATACTTAGCCTGAGATATATTGATTCCTAAAGTATCTTGGCTGATCTCGAGACCAAGAAATAAATAGATTGGACCCATGTTTGTCATAAAAAATATGTCATGAAGAATTCCCTTGACTGAGGCAATCACTGAAACTGACCTACCGATGATCAAAATATCACCCACATACAAAACTAGGATGATAAGTGAGTCAATGGTCCTCAACATGTAGAAATTTGGATTAAATTTGCATCTAAAAAAATTCTTGAAGAGAAAGAAGGAGTCCATATTTTCGTACCATGCTTTAGGACCTTTCTTGAGGCCATAGATCGACTTTTTGAGTCGTCACAGTAATGATGAATTCTATATGAATCTAGGTGGTTGCTCCATATAAATATATTTCGAGAGATCCCCATGAAGAAAAACATTCTTCACATCCATCTGATGTAATTTCCATCCCTTGGCTATTGCAATGGCAAGGGACAACCTAATAGAATGCAACTTTATATTAGAGAAAAATTCTCATCATAGTCGATCTTGTGAAGCTGTTGAAATCCCTTGGAAACCAGTCTTGCCTTATGTCTTCTCACCTATCCGTCTGTTTCCTTTTTGGTCCTATATACCCATCTGCATCTGAAAAAATTCCCATATGAAAGAAGTGAAACTAGATCCCAGGTCCAGTTCTCGAGGAGAGAGTTGTACTCCTCCTGCATGGATGCTTCCCAGAAGGGGTTCCCTGTAGGCTCTCATTAGGTCTACAGGTCTAAAGAATGAACCATATAATAATGCAGAGGCATCCTAGGTTTAGTGGTAGTGAGTACACGAGGAGGATCCTCAAACTGAGATATAGTCCTCCTCATATCTTCCAAATCCCCAACAAGGTATCCTACATTGTGAAGTGTGGACTGTGCCCACTTGGGCATCTACTCTGGCTTCTCTTCTACATGTACTGACTCTACATAAGAATGCTTTGAATATGCATCTAAATGCTCTGAATATTCCAACTTTGTATAAGAATTCGAATCTAAGGTGTGATCCAAATGTGTGGGGACTCATCATCTGCAACTGGTGGAAGTACAAAAGCCTATGCATGTGTCTCATGTGGAGCATGCGATTAAATTTCCTCGAACTGGACACTATGCTAAATGATGATCTGGTTTGTAGAGGGATCAAGTAATATGTATCCCTTCACACCATTGGGATAGATGACAAAGATGCATGAGTGGCTTTGTGGATATAATGCTTTCCTCTTCTTAGAGGGAATGTGGGCCCATGCTCATGATCCAAAGATACAAAAGTGGGTGACTTCTAGTTTGTTTCTACTCCAAGCCTCAAAATGAGTCATTTCTTTAACATATCTATGAGGGGATCTGTTCTGAATGTGATTGATAGAGTTAAGTGCCTCATCCCAAATATTGGGAGGAAGTGCCTTTGCATGTAGCATGCAATTGAACATCTCTTTGAGAGATCTGTTTTTCTGCTCAACAACCCTGTTTTGTTGTGGAGTATATGGTACTTTGTGTTGCAACTATATCCCAACCTCAAGAAAAATATTTTGAACATCTCTATTGACATACTCCCCTCCATTATCTGTATAGAGGGATTTGATATTTCTCCCTGATTGAGTCTCAACAAGTTCCTTGAACTCTTTTAGATGCTCAAATACCTCAGACTTCTTCCTAAGAAAAAACACCCAATTATAGCATGAGCAATCATCCAAAAATGTAAGCACGTACCTTGCCTTACTGATATATGGATGTGGGAATGGACCCATGAAATCACTGTGAATCAAATCCAATGGAGAGGAGGCCTTGTGAGATTTTCCCTTCTAGAATTTCTCTTGAGGATGCTTGCCAAGGACACATCCTTCAAAAACCCCTTCAGAAAAGTGGATATTAGGTAACCCAGTGACCATCCCTTTCTTGCTAATTTGTTGCATGTACCTGAATTTCAGGTGACCAAACCTCTTGTGCCATAATCTACTATTTTCATCAGGATGCACGAGTAGTACAGAGGAATCAAGTTCAATAAAATTAGAAAAAGTGTATAACTAAGATTTGTGATTTACCTCCCCGACAAAAAATTTGGAGTTGTCTTGCATGTCGAATATGGAAAAAGAGTCTAGTGTGAACTCCACCTTTTTTCCTGAGCTTGAGTGTGTAATATAGTACATTGAGATAAGATTCATGAAAAGTAGAGGAACATGAAGAACGTTCTTGAAGCGTCTATGATCTAGTTCCACTCCCCTTTTTCCAACGACCTCGACTAGTGAGTCATCCCTCGTGAGGATAGGAGGTCCCATGCATCCAATTACATAAGATAGAATATCCTTTGTGTTTTCCATGTGGTGGGAAGCGTCTAAATCTACAATCCATATGTTAGGTGAAGAATGAATAAATACTAATGCATGATAATTACCTTTCTTAGGGGCTTGATCTTTTGACTTTTTCTTGGTAGCTTCGGGAATGTGATTGTTGTAGGAAAATCCCCATGTGGACAGGTGAATCTCCTTTTGGATTCTAAACCCCTATACCAAGACAAAAAACATGATAACATTGGACACTAACATTCCTTTGAATCTAACTAACTAATCAGAAAGAGAAGGAGAAGGAAGAAAGTGTGATGCACCTTATTCCGATGTTTTTCCTCGCTGCTCCAACTTGAGCTTGATCTCTGAGCTCCTTAGCACTGTTTGACACCTGTAATGCAATGGACAATTAGACAAAGAACTCATACTCTACTTTATGAGATTAGTCCAATCAAATCCATCTATAAGAAAAACATATGTAAAGAAACATAGGTTGGAAAGAAATAGGCCAAGCAATATATTAATGAGAACTCTTAAAGAAATACTTACAGATTGTAGATGTAGTTTCAACAACTTCCCCAAGTCCTCCTCATCCAAACCTTGCACAAATCTCCAAAAATCATAGGTTTGATATCCTAAATATTTCTCCCAAGACCATAGGTTTGATACCTCAAATCTCCACCACTCCTCATGAGATCATAAGTTTGGTATCTCTAAAATCCTCCATTCTCCATGGAAAGCCCTCATTATATAGGTTTTGGAGGCTTAACCACCATGGATAGGCTCACTCATCAGATCCACTAAAAAGGGATCTGAAAGATATTTAGGGAGAAAATATTTCTTAAGGATTTTAAGGAGGAAATATCCCTCAAGGATTTTAAGGAGGAAATATTTCAACCATCCATGAGATCCCCCACCTTCCCTAAAAAATAGGAAACCAAATGTGAGGTGGATTCTCACACTTAATTTTTTTTTTTTTCATGAATATTAATAATGATTCATGTGCAATTGGTATTTTGGCCTTCATGTAATATATCCCTTCTCCACATTGACTAGGGATTGTGACATAGGTTATTCCATGGTGTCGAGGTGTATGAGACACTTATATGATACTTACGACACTTAGGGCGAGGAACCTAGGTGGAAAATTTCATGTGTAACAATGATCCCCGAGGTTGTTCTTCTGAAGAATCTGTGCCATCCGATTGATCTACTTCTTCATGCATGCAGATTTTGGATGGTTCTCATGATTGCAGTAACCACACTTCTTTCCTTTCTTGCTTTTTCCACCTTTGGAACCATAGGAATCATTGAAGGGTTTGGATTACCCTTCCTTCTTTGACTTTGCATCCACCTTTCTATTTCCTTTCTATTTGGATTTAGGATTTTGAGAGCTACTATCATCATGCACATCAAGTGCATGTGCCTTTGGGCCCTTGATTATGCCCATCTGAATGAGATTATCCCGCTCCTGTGTCAAATCCTTAATGAACCGTGATAATGAAGGCATGGTCCAGGTTTCTCTTGTGGTGGATCTGCTAGAACGAAATAGACAAATAAACTGTATTCTGGTCCAAGTTTTGACATTATAGAAAGAACCAATTGTTTTCTTGTTTGGATTTATCGATACCATAGTCTTTTAATTCACAAAAGAGAGATTTAATTTGGTGAATAAATCTTTGATATTGTCAAAGTTATTCGGATCCAAGGAGTTCAGTTCTACTTTGAGCAAATGGCCCCTCATTTTTTCCTACTTTCCAAAGAGACTAGCCAAGGTGGTCCATATCTCATTTGGTGTCTTGCATGCATCAATGTGAAACCATAGTTTGGGATAAATAGACATGCATAAGAGACTGTAAGCCTCATCCATGTAGTTAAGTATTTAGATTTTTCCACTACTGAGGTGGGTTCTGTTTCTGTGGCCATGGGTATCCGATACAAGCCTTTAACCATGAGCATGTGGGTAACTTTTGGCTTCCAGTTGAAGTAGTTATATGGTGTTATAATTTCCTATGCGGGAAATTCCATCTTTCCAATAGCTTTGTTCCATCTTCGTTACCTACAAAAGAGTGTTGGTGATGATCCTTGATATCCCGTGGGATATGATACCATGTAGAGTTTCTAAGATACCTTCATAAAATATATAGCTAACAATGAAAACATACACAAGTTGCAAATGGTGTGAAGAGAACACAAAAATTGGAGGAAAGAATGAAAAAAATTATATTAACCAAATGAGAGAAATGATACAATACAGGTGTTAAATCTATATCACAAAATTAACTTTACATAGTAGTCAACTAATGCACAATAGGAGTTTTCTAGAGAGATCTGATACACATTGGTAGTCACTGGAGTCAACTGCCACCTAGTCCTAGTTAACTAGCCATGCGATCATTAGTTTACTATACAAACCATAGTGAAATGAGAAGAAGATCACTCACACATGTGGAATGCACCTTACTGGTGATGATCCCAATGCAAGTGTGCATTACTGATGATGATATTGAGGTTAGCATGCAACACTTGGTGATAAACCAAAGTTGAAATGAAACACTTCACTCAACTAGTCTAACTGAACGATAACTGAGAGTTGACTGGAGGGTATGTGGCACCCTTGTCTAGGGGAGAATATTCTCAATGAGGGGAGAATATCTCAAAGCAAAGGACCCTAAACATAACCAAATAAACTTAGGAAAATAAAATAAAAAGAAAATACTAGGTGTGTGTAATATGTTCAACATGTGTTTTGTCGTAACCCCTGATCCAAGTGGATATTGGTGGCCACCCACCTATTCCAACTGGCTCCTTTTGACAGTTTTAGTTCAGAATGTTCTTCTGCAATTATTTGTAATTGTGGGTTATACACTTTTAGGTATGTCTAAATCCCTACACAACTGCTAGGTGGATATTGGTGGCCACCCACCTAATCCAATTGGCTTATTTTGGAAGTTTTCATGTCAGTACATCTTTCTGTACTTGCAGGGTTGTTTTGGGGCCCTAAACAATGTTTTTTTTGCTTGCCATAGTCAAAATGCAAACAAAGTTAAATTTTGACGAAATAATGTTTATTTCACAAAAATACCTTTCCAACGGGCTATCATGCGCCTAAAATAGAGGTCGTATGCAAAAGTTACGACCTCGGGAAGTTGAGGTACCAACTTACCCATTAGGGCCCACATAACTTTTGGGGTTTCATATCCTAGGGTTAGGTTATTGGATGTATAGGGTTTTGACATTCATGAGTAATGTTAAAAAGGCCTCTGAAGCCTGATTGTAATCATTTTTATCAAACGAATGTGCGTAGCAACCACATCTCTTCTCAGAGATAGCTACCACCATTCAAGCAAATCATTTCTAGTTCTGCAGTTTTACAGTTTCAACCTATTTTATTTATTCAATATAAGTTACTGTTCACTGGATATTTGTTATTGTTCTCCGTATCTCTATGTTATTGTATTCAATTTGTTATTCATTTCATTCCTATCATAAATTTGGATTAGTGGTATCAAAGAGGTCTTATCTTCATTTATTTTTCTTCGTGCATGTCCTCGATAAGATTTGGGTACAAGAAATTGGGACCCGAAACAATCGAGCCTTTTCAATATCGGTTGCGCTGATCCTAACAATAACCCATGGGAGACAAAAATAAATATTATGGAGTAGGATATCCTTTTAAAATGTTGCTTGGGGAAGCCCTTGCATGACAAAGGAACGAAATGATGGACAACTTTGCATAGATCCTTCAACGACTGCCCACAAGAGACACTTCTTCATCAAGCGGCCATGCAACCCCCTTCAAGGTACAAGTAAATTTTGATATTCCATTATTTGAAGGACTGATAGATGCAGATGTTGTAGATAAATGGATGAATCTGATTGAAGGGTATTTTTTGGTCCACAATTTTTTCGATAGGGAAAATATTACTTAAGGCTGCCCCCCATGTTAAGGACTGGTGGGATACTTACTCCGAGCAAAGGGACATAGAAGAATCTGCAATATTTGTGGTCACTGCCATATGGGATTCTTTCAGGGATTCCATTAAAGAACAATACTACCCTGTTGGAAGCTACGAGGACCAATACACAAGATGGACCACCTTGCGTCAGGAAAGGGACCAGACAGTACTAGATTTCACCAATATTTTCCATACCCTGTGCACCAAATTGGGTATCAAAGAATTTGAACGACATCTGGTGCTCAAATACCATGGCTGTCTGCATAGATACATTTAAATAGAAATGGATTTTCTGGACATCACATCATTGGGTATGGCTTACATATATGCTGTCAAGATCGAGCATAAATTTAAGCAGAAGAGGAAAGAGTTTGGATCTGCAAACTCCTAACAGCTGAAGCAAGGAAAAGGTGATCCCAACCCACAAAAAAAGGGACTGAGCAAATATGGTCACTCTCAGGAAAACCAGTCCAAGCTACAAAAAATAAGGGTAATGAGAATTATAAGAAGGACATAGGAAAGTGGTGTGAATACCATAAAAACCCTTGGCACAACACTGAAGAATGTTTCTCCAAGCAGTCACTCGTGGCTAAGCTGAAAGATTCCAAGTCAGAGGGAGATTCTGACTCCGAATCAAATCCAGAAGGAGGGAAGTGAATTATCGATGTCGAACCCAACTCCATTGTCACTACCACCAAAGTCCAACCAAGTGAACCAAAATAAAGAGAGGAAGGGGAATGCCTCTTTCACTCACAAATGTGGGTAAAGTGGGCTTCGCTTCCTTTCATTGTCAATAGTGGCAGTTAGAAGAACCTGAGCTTAGCAGAGGTCATCAAGAAGTTGGACCTGCCGATGAAAACACATCCGCAACGCTACATCGTTGATTGGATTTTCCAAGGAAGATATCTCCGCGTTAGCCAATAATGTCATCTGCCCTAGGACATCGATCCCTTCAAAGATGATGTATTGTGTGATATTTCTCCCCTTGAAGTTTGTGATGTTCTTTTAGGATAACCATATTTTTGGAAACTAAATGTTGTGTATGAGTCTAGACCTCACAGTGTTATTATTACTTTGGGTAGAAAATTGTACATGATACTAGAGGTAGTGCCGCCTACCACTATTTATTTAATATCTAATAAGAAATTTAATAAGTTCATTTCATAGACTGGGAATTTCTTATTCTTTGTGATTCATGCTCATAGTAAGCATAAGGTCATTGCCACATTCATGACCTCTACATAGAGCCTCTCTCTGTAGCAGAAACAAGTGGACAGAATCATGGAAGAGTACAGAGACATATTCTCCTCACCCAACGGGGTACCGATGCACTATCAAGTCAAACATCCAATTGATCTAACTATCGGCGCACCTCTTCCTAATGGACCAGTTGATCGTCGCTCGCTAATGGAAAATGATGAAATAAAGAGTCATATCCAAGATCTTCTTCAAAAGGGGCACATCAGATCTAACTCCTCCCCTTGTAGAATCCTGATTGTGCTGGTGCAGAAGAAAGATGAAACCTGGCGGCTTTGCATTGATTATATAGCATTAAACAAAATCATAGTCAAGAACTGGTACCTAATTCCTTGAATTGATGACCTTCTTGACCAACTCAAGGGGGCCAATTTATTCAACAAGATTGACCTAAAGTATGGCTACCACCAGGTTCCCATCAAACCAACTGATGCATGGAAGACAACTTTCAAATATAAAGAATGTATCTTTGAATGGTTAGTCATTCCCTTTGGACTAACAAATGCACCAACAACTTTCATGAGGTTGATGGATGATGTATTGATACCCTTTGCCAACTCTTTTATGGTGGTATATCTGTATGACATCCTCATCTTCAACAAAACTTGGGAGGAGCAAATGCAGCATATTCAACAAGTTTTGAGTACTCTGAAACAACACAAGCTATATGCGAACTTGGAAAAATGATCCTTTGGCATGAACAAGGTCCAATACTTGGGATAAATTTTTGATGAACATGGGGTGCATGTGTATATAGCTAAGATCCAAGTCATCCATGATTGGCCAACCCCAAACACACTAACCGAGCTTTGGAGCTTCTTGGGACTTGCCAAATTCTACCGATGGTTCATGTTGGGATTCTCCCATATTTCATGGGCCCTCAGCCAAGTGACCAAGGGTGGTGGAAAGGAAAATTTTGTGTGGGTAAAGGCACAACAACGAACATTTGATGATCTAAAGCATCAATTGTGCTCAACTCTAGTACTCTCCTTACCCGATATGCAACAACCATTTCAAATTGAGACCGATGCATTCAACTATGTTGTAGGCATAGTTCTCACTCAAAACGATCAAACGATAGCATACCATAGTGAGACACTCTTGGATATTGTCCAGAAATACCCCACCGATGACAAGGAAATGTATTCCATTGTACAAGCCTGCCGTCAATGGAAACATTACATTATGGGAAACAATACAATCATCCACACTAATCACAAACCTCTGTAGTTCATACAAAAACAAGGGAAGTTGCAGAACGAACGCCATCAGAAGTGGTCCACATACCTGCAACAATTCCATCTCAACATCAAGTATAAGACAAGGAGCACAAACCATGTTGCTGAATGCCTTAGTAGACCTCCCATGGTTGCACTCACCACCGTGCTCCATTCCTATGGGCATGAGGCATCTGAGTGGCCCCAAATTTATCAACAAGAGCCTCACTTCACCACCACCTATCATCTCTTGGGTATCAACGTGAATGTCATTAATTTTCACATTCATGACAAACTGTTATTTCATTTGGGCCACCTCTGTGTTCCTGCAAGCGAGTGTGCAAAGATGATTTGGGAGGCTCACTACAGTCGAATGGAAGGACATTTTAGCATGGAGAAAACTGTGGTCGTTCTACAAAAACATTTTTTTTGGAGAAAACTTCGACATGATGTTAGCAAGTATATCAGATCTTGGACTACCTGTGCCATTTCCAAGCCAACCATCAAGAAGCAAGGATTGTACACCCCTCTTCCTACTCCTGAGAGGACTTGGGAATCAATATTGATGGATTACATGTCTGGCCTTCCATCCACCAAGCAAGGCAATGATTGCGTATTTATGATGGTTGATTGGTTTTCAAAGATGGCCATTCTCACAGCCTGCAAGAACAACATCACAACGACGGATACTGCCAAGCTCTTCTTCGAACAATTATGGGTCCATTTTGGGATACCAAAAACCATCATATCTGATTGAGACAACATGTTCCTCAACACATTTTGGTCAAGTATTTGGTCATTGTTGGACACCAAACTCACTAAATCCATTGCCTTCCACCCTCAAAAGGATGGCCAGACAAAGGTAGTCAATCGAATGATCGTGCACATCCTGCACATGTATAAATTTAAGTATCCACGTACATGGGATGAGATTCTTCCCTATGTTCAACACAACTACAACATGGCTCTCCATAGCTCCACTGACCATAGCCCATTTCAGGTGGGGCTGGGATTCCAACCCTTGGGTCCCATTGATGTTTCACTACCTCTTGAAACCACACAAACATAATCTTCCCATGTTCATTCTGAGGCTGACAAAGGCACTAGATTCATTGAGTGGATTCAACAAATTCTCCAATAGGTCCATGAGATTTTGAAGAAAGACAATGCTAAGTACAAGCAACACCATGATCAACACCGAGTACAACAAAAGTTTCAGGTGGGAGATAAGTTCTGGCTACATTTGCAGAAATAACAGCTTACAGGGTCCCATCAGAATCTCCATCCACTTCACTATGGGCCTTACACTATCACCAAGGCTGTGGGAGANTTGGTATTTTGGCCTTCATGTAATATATCCCTTCTCCACATTGACTAGGGATTGTGACATAGGTTATTCCATGGTGTCGAGGTGTATGAGACACTTATATGATACTTACGACACTTAGGGCGAGGAACCTAGGTGGAAAATTTCATGTGTAACAATGATCCCCGAGGTTGTTCTTCTGAAGAATCTGTGCCATCCGATTGATCTACTTCTTCATGCATGCAGATTTTGGATGGTTCTCATGATTGCAGTAACCACACTTCTTTCCTTTCTTGCTTTTTCCACCTTTGGAACCATAGGAATCATTGAAGGGTTTGGATTACCCTTCCTTCTTTGACTTTGCATCCACCTTTCTATTTCCTTTCTATTTGGATTTAGGATTTTGAGAGCTACTATCATCATGCACATCAAGTGCATGTGCCTTTGGGCCCTTGATTATGCCCATCTGAATGAGATTATCCCGCTCCTGTGTCAAATCCTTAATGAACCGTGATAATGAAGGCATGGTCCAGGTTTCTCTTGTGGTGGATCTGCTAGAACGAAATAGACAAATAAACTGTATTCTGGTCCAAGTTTTGACATTATAGAAAGAACCAATTGTTTTCTTGTTTGGATTTATCGATACCATAGTCTTTTAATTCACAAAAGAGAGATTTAATTTGGTGAATAAATCTTTGATATTGTCAAAGTTATTCGGATCCAAGGAGTTCAGTTCTACTTTGAGCAAATGGCCCCTCATTTTTTCCTACTTTCCAAAGAGACTAGCCAAGGTGGTCCATATCTCATTTGGTGTCTTGCATGCATCAATGTGAAACCATAGTTTGGGATAAATAGACATGCATAAGAGACTGTAAGCCTCATCCATGTAGTTAAGTATTTAGATTTTTCCACTACTGAGGTGGGTTCTGTTTCTGTGGCCATGGGTATCCGATACAAGCCTTTAACCATGAGCATGTGGGTAACTTTTGGCTTCCAGTTGAAGTAGTTATATGGTGTTATAATTTCCTATGCGGGAAATTCCATCTTTCCAATAGCTTTGTTCCATCTTCGTTACCTACAAAAGAGTGTTGGTGATGATCCTTGATATCCCGTGGGATATGATACCATGTAGAGTTTCTAAGATACCTTCATAAAATATATAGCTAACAATGAAAACATACACAAGTTGCAAATGGTGTGAAGAGAACACAAAAATTGGAGGAAAGAATGAAAAAAATTATATTAACCAAATGAGAGAAATGATACAATACAGGTGTTAAATCTATATCACAAAATTAACTTTACATAGTAGTCAACTAATGCACAATAGGAGTTTTCTAGAGAGATCTGATACACATTGGTAGTCACTGGAGTCAACTGCCACCTAGTCCTAGTTAACTAGCCATGCGATCATTAGTTTACTATACAAACCATAGTGAAATGAGAAGAAGATCACTCACACATGTGGAATGCACCTTACTGGTGATGATCCCAATGCAAGTGTGCATTACTGATGATGATATTGAGGTTAGCATGCAACACTTGGTGATAAACCAAAGTTGAAATGAAACACTTCACTCAACTAGTCTAACTGAACGATAACTGAGAGTTGACTGGAGGGTATGTGGCACCCTTGTCTAGGGGAGAATATTCTCAATGAGGGGAGAATATCTCAAAGCAAAGGACCCTAAACATAACCAAATAAACTTAGGAAAATAAAATAAAAAGAAAATACTAGGTGTGTGTAATATGTTCAACATGTGTTTTGTCGTAACCCCTGATCCAAGTGGATATTGGTGGCCACCCACCTATTCCAACTGGCTCCTTTTGACAGTTTTAGTTCAGAATGTTCTTCTGCAATTATTTGTAATTGTGGGTTATACACTTTTAGGTATGTCTAAATCCCTACACAACTGCTAGGTGGATATTGGTGGCCACCCACCTAATCCAATTGGCTTATTTTGGAAGTTTTCATGTCAGTACATCTTTCTGTACTTGCAGGGTTGTTTTGGGGCCCTAAACAATGTTTTTTTTGCTTGCCATAGTCAAAATGCAAACAAAGTTAAATTTTGACGAAATAATGTTTATTTCACAAAAATACCTTTCCAACGGGCTATCATGCGCCTAAAATAGAGGTCGTATGCAAAAGTTACGACCTCGGGAAGTTGAGGTACCAACTTACCCATTAGGGCCCACATAACTTTTGGGGTTTCATATCCTAGGGTTAGGTTATTGGATGTATAGGGTTTTGACATTCATGAGTAATGTTAAAAAGGCCTCTGAAGCCTGATTGTAATCATTTTTATCAAACGAATGTGCGTAGCAACCACATCTCTTCTCAGAGATAGCTACCACCATTCAAGCAAATCATTTCTAGTTCTGCAGTTTTACAGTTTCAACCTATTTTATTTATTCAATATAAGTTACTGTTCACTGGATATTTGTTATTGTTCTCCGTATCTCTATGTTATTGTATTCAATTTGTTATTCATTTCATTCCTATCATAAATTTGGATTAGTGGTATCAAAGAGGTCTTATCTTCATTTATTTTTCTTCGTGCATGTCCTCGATAAGATTTGGGTACAAGAAATTGGGACCCGAAACAATCGAGCCTTTTCAATATCGGTTGCGCTGATCCTAACAATAACCCATGGGAGACAAAAATAAATATTATGGAGTAGGATATCCTTTTAAAATGTTGCTTGGGGAAGCCCTTGCATGACAAAGGAACGAAATGATGGACAACTTTGCATAGATCCTTCAACGACTGCCCACAAGAGACACTTCTTCATCAAGCGGCCATGCAACCCCCTTCAAGGTACAAGTAAATTTTGATATTCCATTATTTGAAGGACTGATAGATGCAGATGTTGTAGATAAATGGATGAATCTGATTGAAGGGTATTTTTTGGTCCACAATTTTTTCGATAGGGAAAATATTACTTAAGGCTGCCCCCCATGTTAAGGACTGGTGGGATACTTACTCCGAGCAAAGGGACATAGAAGAATCTGCAATATTTGTGGTCACTGCCATATGGGATTCTTTCAGGGATTCCATTAAAGAACAATACTACCCTGTTGGAAGCTACGAGGACCAATACACAAGATGGACCACCTTGCGTCAGGAAAGGGACCAGACAGTACTAGATTTCACCAATATTTTCCATACCCTGTGCACCAAATTGGGTATCAAAGAATTTGAACGACATCTGGTGCTCAAATACCATGGCTGTCTGCATAGATACATTTAAATAGAAATGGATTTTCTGGACATCACATCATTGGGTATGGCTTACATATATGCTGTCAAGATCGAGCATAAATTTAAGCAGAAGAGGAAAGAGTTTGGATCTGCAAACTCCTAACAGCTGAAGCAAGGAAAAGGTGATCCCAACCCACAAAAAAAGGGACTGAGCAAATATGGTCACTCTCAGGAAAACCAGTCCAAGCTACAAAAAATAAGGGTAATGAGAATTATAAGAAGGACATAGGAAAGTGGTGTGAATACCATAAAAACCCTTGGCACAACACTGAAGAATGTTTCTCCAAGCAGTCACTCGTGGCTAAGCTGAAAGATTCCAAGTCAGAGGGAGATTCTGACTCCGAATCAAATCCAGAAGGAGGGAAGTGAATTATCGATGTCGAACCCAACTCCATTGTCACTACCACCAAAGTCCAACCAAGTGAACCAAAATAAAGAGAGGAAGGGGAATGCCTCTTTCACTCACAAATGTGGGTAAAGTGGGCTTCGCTTCCTTTCATTGTCAATAGTGGCAGTTAGAAGAACCTGAGCTTAGCAGAGGTCATCAAGAAGTTGGACCTGCCGATGAAAACACATCCGCAACGCTACATCGTTGATTGGATTTTCCAAGGAAGATATCTCCGCGTTAGCCAATAATGTCATCTGCCCTAGGACATCGATCCCTTCAAAGATGATGTATTGTGTGATATTTCTCCCCTTGAAGTTTGTGATGTTCTTTTAGGATAACCATATTTTTGGAAACTAAATGTTGTGTATGAGTCTAGACCTCACAGTGTTATTATTACTTTGGGTAGAAAATTGTACATGATACTAGAGGTAGTGCCGCCTACCACTATTTATTTAATATCTAATAAGAAATTTAATAAGTTCATTTCATAGACTGGGAATTTCTTATTCTTTGTGATTCATGCTCATAGTAAGCATAAGGTCATTGCCACATTCATGACCTCTACATAGAGCCTCTCTCTGTAGCAGAAACAAGTGGACAGAATCATGGAAGAGTACAGAGACATATTCTCCTCACCCAACGGGGTACCGATGCACTATCAAGTCAAACATCCAATTGATCTAACTATCGGCGCACCTCTTCCTAATGGACCAGTTGATCGTCGCTCGCTAATGGAAAATGATGAAATAAAGAGTCATATCCAAGATCTTCTTCAAAAGGGGCACATCAGATCTAACTCCTCCCCTTGTAGAATCCTGATTGTGCTGGTGCAGAAGAAAGATGAAACCTGGCGGCTTTGCATTGATTATATAGCATTAAACAAAATCATAGTCAAGAACTGGTACCTAATTCCTTGAATTGATGACCTTCTTGACCAACTCAAGGGGGCCAATTTATTCAACAAGATTGACCTAAAGTATGGCTACCACCAGGTTCCCATCAAACCAACTGATGCATGGAAGACAACTTTCAAATATAAAGAATGTATCTTTGAATGGTTAGTCATTCCCTTTGGACTAACAAATGCACCAACAACTTTCATGAGGTTGATGGATGATGTATTGATACCCTTTGCCAACTCTTTTATGGTGGTATATCTGTATGACATCCTCATCTTCAACAAAACTTGGGAGGAGCACATGCAACATATTCAACAAGTTTTGAGTACTCTGCAACAACACAAGCTATATGCGAACTTGGAAAAATGATCCTTTGGAATGAACAAGGTCCAATACTTGGGATAAATTTTTTATGAACATGGGGTACATGTGGATCTAGCTAAGATCCAAGTCATCCATGATTGGCCAACCCCAAACACACTAACCGAGCTTCGAAGCTTCTTGGGACTTGCCAAATTCTACCGATGGTTTGTGTTGGGATTCTCCCATATTGCATGGGCCCTTAGCCAAGTGACCAAAGGTGGTGGAAAGGAAAATTTTGTGTGGGTAAAGGCACAACAACGAACATTTGATGATCTGGAGCATCACTTGTGATCAACTCTAGTACTCTCCTTACCCGATATGCAACAACCGTTTCAGATTGAGACTGATGCATTCAACTATGTTGTAGGCATAGTTCTCACTCAAAATGATCAAACGATAGCATACCATAGTGAGACACTCTTGGATACTGTCTAGAAATACCCCACCAATGAAAAGGAAATGTATTCCATTGTACAAGCCTGCCGTCAATGGAAAAATTACATTATGGGAAAGGAGACAATCATCCACATTGATCACAAGCCTCTGTAGTTCATACAGACACAAGGGAAGTTGCAGAATGAACACCATCAGAAGTGGTCCACATACCTGCAACAATTCCATCTCAACATCAAGTATAAGACAAGGAGAACAAACTGTGTCCTTGAATGCCTTAGTAGACCTCCCATGGTTGCACTCACCACCGTGCTCCATTCCTATGGGCATGAAGCATTTGAGTGGCCCCAAATTTATCAACAAGAGCCTCACTTCACCACCACCTATCATCTCTTGGGTATCAACGTGAATGTCATTGATTTTTACATTCATGACAAACTGCTATGCCATTTGGGCCACCTTTGTGTTCCTACAAGCGAGTGTGCAAAGATGATTTGGGAGGCTCACTACAGTCGAATGGAAGAACATTTTGGCATGGATAAAACTGTGGTCGTTCTACAAAAAAAATTTTGTTGGAGAAAACTTCGACATGATGTTAGCAAGTATATCAGATCTTGCACTACTTGTGCCATTTCCAAGCCAACCATCAAGAAAGAAGGATTGTACATCCCTCTTCCTACTCTCGAGAGGACTTGGGAATCAATCTTGATGGATTACATGTTTGGTCTTCCATCCACCAAGAAAGGCAATGATTGCGTATTTATGATGGTTGATTGGTTTTCAAAGATGACCATTCTCACAGCCTGCAAGAACAACATCACAACGACGGATACTTCCAAGCTCTTATTCGAACAATTATGGGTCCATTTTGGGATACCAAAAACCATCATATCCGATCGGGACAACATGTTCTTGAACACATTTTGGTCGAGTCTTTGGTCATTGTTGGACACTAAACTCACTAAATCCACTGCCTTCCACCCTCAAAAGGATGGCCAGACAAAGGTAGTCAATTGAATGATCGTGCACATCCTGCACATGTATAAATTTAAGTATCCACGTACATGGGATGAGATTCTTCCCTATGTTCAACACAACTACAACATGGCTCTCCATAGCTCCACCGACCATAGCCCATTTCAGGTGGGGCTAGGATTCCAACACTTGGGTCCCATTGATGTTTCACTACCTCTTGAAACCACACAAACATAATCTTCCCATGTTCATTATGAGGCTGACAAAGGCACTAGATTCATTGAGTGGATTCAACACATTCTCCAAGAGGTCCATGAGATTTTGAAGAAAGACAATGCTAAGTACAAGCAACACCATGATCAACACCGGGTACAACNATGCACCAACAACTTTCATGAGGTTGATGGATGATGTATTGATACCCTTTGCCAACTCTTTTATGGTGGTATATCTGTATGACATCCTCATCTTCAACAAAACTTGGGAGGAGCAAATGCAGCATATTCAACAAGTTTTGAGTACTCTGAAACAACACAAGCTATATGCGAACTTGGAAAAATGATCCTTTGGCATGAACAAGGTCCAATACTTGGGATAAATTTTTGATGAACATGGGGTGCATGTGTATATAGCTAAGATCCAAGTCATCCATGATTGGCCAACCCCAAACACACTAACCGAGCTTTGGAGCTTCTTGGGACTTGCCAAATTCTACCGATGGTTCATGTTGGGATTCTCCCATATTTCATGGGCCCTCAGCCAAGTGACCAAGGGTGGTGGAAAGGAAAATTTTGTGTGGGTAAAGGCACAACAACGAACATTTGATGATCTAAAGCATCAATTGTGCTCAACTCTAGTACTCTCCTTACCCGATATGCAACAACCATTTCAAATTGAGACCGATGCATTCAACTATGTTGTAGGCATAGTTCTCACTCAAAACGATCAAACGATAGCATACCATAGTGAGACACTCTTGGATATTGTCCAGAAATACCCCACCGATGACAAGGAAATGTATTCCATTGTACAAGCCTGCCGTCAATGGAAACATTACATTATGGGAAACAATACAATCATCCACACTAATCACAAACCTCTGTAGTTCATACAAAAACAAGGGAAGTTGCAGAACGAACGCCATCAGAAGTGGTCCACATACCTGCAACAATTCCATCTCAACATCAAGTATAAGACAAGGAGCACAAACCATGTTGCTGAATGCCTTAGTAGACCTCCCATGGTTGCACTCACCACCGTGCTCCATTCCTATGGGCATGAGGCATCTGAGTGGCCCCAAATTTATCAACAAGAGCCTCACTTCACCACCACCTATCATCTCTTGGGTATCAACGTGAATGTCATTAATTTTCACATTCATGACAAACTGTTATTTCATTTGGGCCACCTCTGTGTTCCTGCAAGCGAGTGTGCAAAGATGATTTGGGAGGCTCACTACAGTCGAATGGAAGGACATTTTAGCATGGAGAAAACTGTGGTCGTTCTACAAAAACATTTTTTTTGGAGAAAACTTCGACATGATGTTAGCAAGTATATCAGATCTTGGACTACCTGTGCCATTTCCAAGCCAACCATCAAGAAGCAAGGATTGTACACCCCTCTTCCTACTCCTGAGAGGACTTGGGAATCAATATTGATGGATTACATGTCTGGCCTTCCATCCACCAAGCAAGGCAATGATTGCGTATTTATGATGGTTGATTGGTTTTCAAAGATGGCCATTCTCACAGCCTGCAAGAACAACATCACAACGACGGATACTGCCAAGCTCTTCTTCGAACAATTATGGGTCCATTTTGGGATACCAAAAACCATCATATCTGATTGAGACAACATGTTCCTCAACACATTTTGGTCAAGTATTTGGTCATTGTTGGACACCAAACTCACTAAATCCATTGCCTTCCACCCTCAAAAGGATGGCCAGACAAAGGTAGTCAATCGAATGATCGTGCACATCCTGCACATGTATAAATTTAAGTATCCACGTACATGGGATGAGATTCTTCCCTATGTTCAACACAACTACAACATGGCTCTCCATAGCTCCACTGACCATAGCCCATTTCAGGTGGGGCTGGGATTCCAACCCTTGGGTCCCATTGATGTTTCACTACCTCTTGAAACCACACAAACATAATCTTCCCATGTTCATTCTGAGGCTGACAAAGGCACTAGATTCATTGAGTGGATTCAACAAATTCTCCAATAGGTCCATGAGATTTTGAAGAAAGACAATGCTAAGTACAAGCAACACCATGATCAACACCGAGTACAACAAAAGTTTCAGGTGGGAGATAAGTTCTGGCTACATTTGCAGAAATAACAGCTTACAGGGTCCCATCAGAATCTCCATCCACTTCACTATGGGCCTTACACTATCACCAAGGCTGTGGGAGATAATGCTTTTGATCTCAACACTCCCCCCTTCCTTGGCTTGCACCTAGTGTTCAATGTGGAACTCCTCTGACCATATTTTACACCATTATTGGACACCTCATAGATCAAAGAACAATTTACACCAATAGAGATCAACCTTGACTACATGGAACATGCATCCACTGATTAGATAGTGGACACACAAGTCAAGGGAACTCACTAGCAGAGGATCCAACTTTATCAGGTTGTCAAGGCAGGGCAAATTCTGCACCAAGGAAAATGGCTCACCTAGGGCCAAATTCAGTAGAAATTTCCTCACTTGATGGGGGCACTCAACACAATGGAGACCATTTATTCCTAAGGGGGGAGGATTGATCCAAGTGGATATTGGTGGCCACCCACCTATTCCAAGTGGCTCATTTTAATATTTTTAGTTTAACAGGTTCTTATGTAATTCTTTGTAATTGTGGGTTCTAAAATTTCGAGGCTATTTGAATCCATACACAACTGTTAGGTGGATATTGATGGCCGCCCACCTAATCTAAATGGATTATTTTGGAATTTTTCATGTCAATTCATCTTTCTGTACTTCAAGGGCCATTTTGGGGCCCTAAACAATGTTTTTTTGTCTTGCCACAATCATATTGTAGATAGAGTTAGAGTTTGACAATATAATGTGTATTTCTCGAAAATACCTTTCCAATGAGCGATCACGCACCTAAAATAGAGGTCGTATGATAAAATTATGACCACGAGAAATTGGGGTACCAACTTACTCTTCGGGGCCCACATAACGTTTGGCCTTTCATCTCCTAGGGTTAGGTTTTTGGATGTCTAGGGTTTTGGAATTCATGAGTAATGTTAAAAAGGCCTTTGGAGCCTCATTGTAATCATTCTACTCATACGAATGCACGTAGAAGGCACATATCTTCTCAAAGATAGCTACCACCATTCGAGCAAGTTTTTTTCAGTTCTGCAGTTTTACAATTTCAACCTATTTTATTTATTCAATAGAATTTATTGTTCACTGGATATTTGTTATTGTTCTCCTTATCTATGTTTTGTTGTATTCAGTCTTTTATTCATTTCGTTCCTCTCATGAATCCAGTTTTTAACTTCTGGTCTACGTTCATCCCTGGGTTTGAGTAGTAGCAATATCATATCTCGCCCTCATTGTTAGATGTTTCTTTTGACATTGAATACAGTTGGCTACATTAAATCCTTACATGCTGCAATCTACAAAAGTTAAAAATGTGGAAGAATCAACTAAAATTGTGAATCCCGATCGTAGTCTTTGCAAATTCTGGTTATTGCGAATCCCTACCATTTTTCTTGTATTTCCTAAGTCTAA